>JAUYWG010000045.1:17275226-17309034 GCA_034779775.1 Enteromius afrohamiltoni
AGGTTTAGAGATTAACATGTTTTAAAACATCTATAATTATAATAAAATCAGCAGTGTATTTTGGGGAGTTGCACGTGTTTGTTAACATCAGGGACACTGCTGTATGTCATGTTAAATGATTGGTCCTATATCGCCTCTCTCTGGAAGAAGTGTGATATTTCTGCTGGCTTCCAGTGTCTATATAATGACCAGATGGAGGCGCTGTTTTACATTTTAAAACATTTTCACATTCCAACTTTTTAAAATGAGGCTATGCAAGAGGGTCTGGCTGCACACGTGCACGCATGCGCAGTTAGACGCATGCACTCTCAGCAATAGAAAAATTTACATCTGATGTATATACTGAATAGTATAACATTCGCTTTAGAAACTTTCCGTTACAGTTTTTTTTCACAAAGACAAACTCCATCTAGTTAAAGTTTGGGCATATCTACAACAATAATATCCGATTGCTTTGCATATGCACACCATTAAAAGGCCCGCATATTGGTAAAATGTTACTAAATGTTGTTAACACATTTATTAAAACACATTCTTTCTTAAATATTTTGATGTAATTATATGCTAATTATATTTATTGTAGAATGATAAACACATACATACATATAAAAGTACTTTATAATGAATTATTCAATTATTGCAAAAGAAAGTTATGTTGATAAAATCATCCATTTTTGAGCATTGGTCTCGGCCCCTTTAAGCTTTAGTCCTAGCGACCGCAAGCACCTTTGCCAGCCCCCTAAACATTGGTCTTAGCCCTCAGAGCACTGGTCTCAGTGACCGCTAGCACCCTTGCCAACTTCTTGAGCATCAGTCTCAGCGAAAGCAAGCACCCATGCCAGCTCCTTGAGCATCGTTCTCAGCACCTTGAGAATCAGTTTTCAGCTGCCCATAATATACGTTTCACCCCAGGAACCATCCTCCCTTACTATACCTCCAGCCCACACTCACCTGTTTGGCGGCTGTTTCATTCTTTGCTTTTTGGGGGCTCTGAGGGTTGGGAATCGGCTGACAGCCTCTTCCCCTCCTGAGCCCTAGGGCTATTCATCCTAGAGCTCAGCAGCCCTTCCAACCCTGAGCAGCACGCCAAACAAGCTTCGTTTTATTTGAATGCCGAAAACCTTTGAACTTGTGAAATAAATATACTTACAATAATTCCTTAGTGGTTGTTACATCCTTGATTTTCTTCATTTTAAAACATGAGCATAACATTGATGTAATTTATGTAATGATTAAAAACAACACTTATACTTTTACTAAAATATGAGGAATACCATAAATATACTTACCATATCTTTCGATCATGTTAAGTGGCCTGTGCGTGCCCTTAAAATAGTGCGCATGAGTGTGACTTTTTCAAGAACTGTTTTCTGAAGCATATCTTTCTCTACTGACATGGATAATAAATGTCCTATGTCCTTTAACTGGGCTGGCAGTGTCTGCACACCGATTCATCACTGATTACTCATCGTGCTAATAAAATCAATAGAACCCTGCCCAAAACGCAATAGAAAATGTAGTTTTAAAAAATTTGAATGGTTATAATGGGAATTGTATTTTAATGCAAAGTATAATAGTGTCTGGTATGTGCTGATTCTATTGGTGGGACGTTAAATCCTATAGGAAAAGCGCCCAAAACACACTACAAAAAAGGAATTTTTTATTGGTTTTACTGGAAAAAGTTAATAATGGTATTTTAATGGAAACCATTAGAATTTCTTTGATGGTTTCTATTGGGCTTCCATTGTTTTTTTGTTTTTTTGTTTTTTTTTGCAGGGATCTACTTTAGTTGCATGCTCTTACAGATAATCTATAGGTAGCATTAGACATTTTTATTTATAATAGACAAATGCAAACTGTGCATGAACAATTCATGTTTAAATGATAGACTAGAGTTGTGCAACTTGACCTGTTGAGCTGCTGTAATGGGGAAAACTGCTGTGCTGAAGATGTCTTTTTTATATTAATATTAAATTTAATATTAAAAGCGTGAGTTAACCATGACATATAGTGTAAAAGTCAACGAAATTCTAATCAAACTTCACGAGCCGTGGCGCGCCCTCTATAGATTAAACTTACATATTGCAAAAGATGCTGAAGCCTTTTCCCGTCCAGATGTGTTGATTTCTGTTCTTTCACTTTGATCAGTCCGTCCGCGAGAGAAGATCAGTTCATTTCGAAGAATCGGTTCTTTTGAATAGTTCATTTTAAAGAATCCGTTCAAAAGCGGATTAAACTTAATTTGCGTCATGACGTGACATATTACGTTCTTTGTGTAAATTCTAAAACTAAACAACTTAAAAAAAAAAAAGAAAATAATTTTTTAATTTCTTGCAGATATGATTTATCACATAAAAATCAGAAAATTAATATAATTTGCTTTTACTGTAATACTAAAGCTGCCAATTGGCTAAAAGCCATATGTTGGCATATAGTAAGTTTTGTAGTGTCCTTTTTTTAAAATTTCTTGCAGCTATGTTTCATCAAGTAATTTAAAACATTAACATAATTTGCATTTAATATAATACTGCATTTGGCTTGGCTAAATTTTATCAATTTAATGCGTGACGTAGCATTAAAATGATTTATATGTTTTTATCCACTTATTATATTTCTGCCTATTTTTTGTTGCTACATTCAAACACTCGATTTACTGTTGTTCGGCAAGATTTCACATGCCAAATAACAACAAAACCAGTTTTTCCTCATTTGCCACAGTGACCAGCTTGGTGCATAAGTATTTTATCTGTGAAAAGCTTAAAATATTTATGGTATAAAAAAATGCACTTCGGATGTCCCAACTTTGAATCCCAGCAAGCCGACTAATCTCCTCTCTTTCTGTCTAGCAACTAAACTAAAGGCAATATAATCTCAATATAATTATACAGAGAATTTAACTTTTCTTCTCCACGACATTTCAGATCCCGATTCAATCCGATTCGTGAACGACTCTTTCGGTTCGATTGGCGAATTAACCATACAGCCCAGTTTTGTGAGTCAGTTCAACCGATTCACTGAAAAGCTCCGACTCCAACGAACTATTCGGACGTCGCTAACCGAAGAGGGGGCGGGGCACAACGAGGACCATCTCCAACGGTTTGTATGTTGTTTTTCATGAGTTGTCGGGTGTCTCTGTCAGTCATACGGCTAGCCCTACCCCGCTTTCCGACTCCGATAGCGAAGCCCGTGTCTCCGACTTCTCGAGCGAGCAGACTCCTAGTCCGTTTTAAATCGGTCTCCAGTGTATCGACGTTATTCAGCATGCCTGAGCGGAGGCCCTTCGTACGGTTGCCCACTGACGTCTACCCCGTCAACTACGGGCTGCGCCTCAAGCCCGACCTCATCGACTTCACCTTCGAGGGCAAACTGGAGGCAGCCGTGGAGGTAATGTTGAACCCGATGCCATACAGCCCCTCTGCCCCCTCTGGTCTGTGCCCCAATGTCATGCCATGTTCGTGTTAAGCCTGGTTTTTCACTTTGTATTTTAATAACTGCTGATACTGCCGCCGCCGCTAACCTAACGAGCTACCTGCTAGTGCACCAGGCAGCGGCTTTACCCACCACGTCTTTCACATTTACTAGTCCACCACGCTGGAATGTGATTATTTATGGTTAAATACTTAAACCTGGTGACCTCTGAGGTCTGGCTCTCGCAAAAAAAAGACAATTTAGCAGGGCAGCAAACTAACTGCAAGCTAAAGAGCTAACTGGCGCCACACTGCTAACCACGTTAGCCTGCAGAGCTGCTGTCACAAAGCACGTAAATACTCAAATATATATCTCGATTTAACCGCCTTCCAGGTTGTAGTTTTCACGTATTTGGCCGAGAAGGTGAATCAGTCCCGTCTACAAGCTCCTGAGTCACTCTGAGCTAGTCTGACAGTTTACATGATACTTTATAGCTTACTATAATCACAGTGTAGTGCCCGAGGAAACACTAGGTGTAATGTGGACTTTGTGACTTGGGACAAAATAATACACTTGTAATCTTGAAAATATGAGGTTCATTAAAAGTTAATTGCTAGTTAGGTAGGACTTTCATACTCCTTAAATGCAACGTAAATATCTATATCTGTATATATTTATTCTAAACATTAGTGTTTATTATAATGTGTGTGTATAAGTATGTATGTGAAAAAAAAAATGTATGTATGATATGTTGGGTCTTATCAGGACAATCACAGCACTGACTACCGGGTAAATGACTGTGGAAGATCCTGTAAACAGATAAAAAAAGATGGCTGAGATCAATGCGGGCCAGATGTGACGAAATTGAGGTCTGGCCTCTAGCAAGATTGTTTGTGGAGCCTTTTTATAAGCCGACAGCTTTACGTGTTAAGTCATGTTGTACCCCACTCTAATGCAGGCCTGATGTTGAAGTCGCCTTGCCATTGATGTTGTCTTGATGCCCAGATTTATTGGAGCATGAGCTTAGCTTAACTACATCCCCCACAATGCAATATGCATTATAGCCACTTGCATTTGAGATGGTGTACTGCGAGCGGTGGCCCTTTTGTCACATGGCCAATGCACTCATTGCATCCAAGTCGCATCCAGCTTCAACAAGCCACATGTGCTCTCTAAAGCTTCACCTTGGCAGATTCAAGCCTCTGAACACAATGCGTGTCATTGTTCTGGATCCAATTCACCGTAAATAAAATGTGGTAATAGTTCAGTTGAGGAAAAATTAAAACAGCCCGTTTACTGACTCTGAGATGGATTTGTCTGGAAAACTAGCTTATGGATGTGAGGAGAGCCTGAAAGCTATTGATCGTCCCGGGAAAGTTTCACTTCAGCATTATGCAATAAATGCAGTCTTAAACAGCCTATTGCAACATAAGAGGCCGTGCAAACTGTTGTTCTTTTTATTCATAATCTGATTATATATGCACACGTCAGAATTTCATAGCGGCAACAGCAGGAGATGGCCCTTGAGCCTCAGCAAAGCCGTGAGGATTCAGGCGGTTCTTTTTCCATGTGCGTCGTATTTGCTCGTACTCCTGGAGATTTCCTACAACAAAACAGGAAGAGAGGAATTGTACAAACTTTGATATGAGCAAAGATAAAAACGGCTAGAGCAGATGATGCCAGTACTCTCAAAGGCTATTGAAATGCGTCTCATCAATGCTGCATTTGGTTTTGTTTTTTATCAAAAATACAGTAAAAACATTGATATTATGAAATTAGGTTTTTTTTCTGTTTTAGTATGTTTTTAAATGTAATAACATTTCTCTGACGCAAAGCTGAATTACCAGTATCGTTACTCCATCCTTCAGTGTCACGTGATCCATCAGAAATCATTCTAATATGCTAAATGTAGTGTTTATGAAACATTGTTAAAACATGTTTTATTATTATTGTAATATTAAGACATGGACACAGGACAAGAACACATTTCGGAGGTTTTTTAAGATTCGTTGATGAATAGAAAGTTTGAAATCTGTAACGTTGTATGTACTTATTAGCCAGGGCCCGCCCATACTTCCTGTGCGGCTGCATTCAATTTCGCGAGCAAAGTCAGTCTGTTAAAGCTGCCGTTTTAGAGCATTTCTGTTCCCAAAAAAGTGGGAACCAATGAGAAACGAGCCGACAGTTCCGTCGCTACGGATTGGTTGTAGATTGGTCCAGTAGTATACAGAGGCATCTGATGGACGCAGGTTAAGCCCGTAGTAAGGTAGCTTGGCCAGACTAAACTCCTATGAGCTTTATAGTCGCGGAAGCCAGGCTGTGCACTTATAAATGTCACTTTTAATCAATTCAGTGCATCATTGCTTTAAAATAATTTACTTATTTTAAAAAATAGTATATATCATGTTCAATTGATTTTCTCTTTTCCTCCACAAAGAGGCTGGTTCTTCATTTACAAAACCAGGCAGAATTCTTCCCGCGGTGCTTGGCTCTATTGTATGTAGGTGACGCTAGTTTGTTCCATTTTTATGGCTGTTATCTGATACAGTATGAAACAAAGGAAGGTTTCTGAAGCCTGCAAAAGGCAGCGAAGTGTTGCTAGAAAAGAAACCACACACCAAACAGTGAAAAACTGGAGATCGTGAAACAACCGGAGCCACATAAATGTTAAAACTGAACTATATGTCATTGTGCTTGACAGGTTACACAAGGGACAAACCAGATTGTGATGAACTGTGCTGATATAGACATAATTACTGCTTCTTTTGTGCCTGAAGGGGGGGAAGGTGAGTGCCAAACTGCAAATCCACATTTAGTTGATGTATTTGCTTGACTTTTGCCTGATTGCTGATTCAACCTGCATTAAATGCTTTATAGTCTGTTTTGTTTTCAGGATTAACTGTGCTCATTTTCTCCCCGTCCATTTAGAAATTAACGCTACAGGATTTAACTATCAGAACGAGGATGAGAAGGTGACCCTATGTTTCCCCAGCACTCTGCAAAAAGGTAAAGCACTCTTAACGTGGCCTGCTGCAGTCATGTCAACAATCTCTGTGTAATTAGTTGCTATAGTCGGTTTATTGTCGCATGAAAGCGGCTCGAAAAAAGCTTCCTGTTAAAAGATGAATGGGCCTTCCTTGCTCCGGCCTACTGTTTTATGTGCCTTTTGTTTATTTTAATCGTGGGCTTCTTGTTTTTCAGGGTCGGGATCATTGAAAATAGACTTTGTTGGAGAGCTGAACGACAAAATGAAAGGCTTCTATAGGAGTAAATACACGACTGCTTCGGCAGAAATCCGCTACGCTGCCGTCACACAGTTTGAGGTAAATTCGTATCAGGGTATCGGTTCATTCATTTGTTTGCTCGCTTGCTTTCTCTCCCACTGTTTGCTTTAGCCCTGTCATTTGTCACATCTCCCACTCGCTCTTCCTGCTCAATCATTCACTTTCCCCCGAGATCTTGACCGTCTGTCTCGACGGTGGGAAATTTATCATTTCAGCAGACGCTTTTATCCTAGCAAATGGGGAAAAAAACAAGCAATTCATTACACAGGAGCTGATAATGGAGTCGTGCAGAAGTTGTAGTAAAATTAACCCTGTTATGTAATGTGTTGTTTGGCCTTTAGTAGTACACTGGTACAATTTGAATATATTTACATGCTTCACTTTAATGCTTACATTTTACAGATCCATTATACTCCTGCTTATTACATTTTTACTTGGTAGGTTTTAATGCGGAAGGGACAATTAACTGAAAGTTTAGCCTCTTAAGTTAACTTAATCAGGCACAATGATAAGGATGTTCCCACCGACTCGAGGCCGGTGTGAGAGAGTAGATGGAAAAGCAATTTGCTCTTTTGCTTTAGTGCTTCATTGCCACTGAAGAATTTACATGCATTGATCTTTTAGATCCATTTTTATGAATAACTAAGCTTATGCTGATTTGTCTGCAAGTTAATGTTGTCTAGCTGACTAACATGGATAAAAAAAAAAAACTTGTATAAAGTCGTTATGTATGTGTGTAATCAGTAATGTTTTACATCACATGGCATTTTCCAGCAAAGGTGTGTATCATTTATGGTGTTTTATTACAGATTTGCAATTTCCAACTTAATGCAAATGTTCCAAAAAAAAAAAAAAAATGTTTTGGCATTTTTCTCCAGCAAAGTTTTTTTTTATTATTACTTATTTATTTATATAGAACAAAGCCGGTATACATAGCTAACAACAACTATATACAAGCCAGGGTTGGGAAAGGGAAAGACATTAAAAATACTCTGTAATCAGTTATGCTTTACATAACATGGCATAGTTTTCCAGAAAATGTATGTATTATTTAATCATGTTTTATTACAGGTTTGATCCAAATGTTATAATAAAAAAAGAATCAAAACGTTAATAATATTTTTTTTTCTCCAGCAAATGTGTTTTTATTTAAGAAAAAGCTAACCTAAATCTTTTGTGGATTTAACAAAAAAAATAAAGTTGTCACTGGCCCAGTGAAAATGTTGGCAGGGCAATGTTTTAATGCTTTCTTGCAAAAGTGTGTTTTATTTATGGAGTTATACAACAGCAGTATAATTTCCAGCTTGTTGCATTTTTTTAAACAAAAGGGAAAATGGCAATTACAATGTATTGCAAATTTAATTAAAAATGTTTTAAAAAGTTACATTAGAATGCTGGCAGGGCAACTACAAATCCCAACTGCTGACCTGACTGGGCCTTAAGAAAAAAAGGAAAAGTCAGAATAGAGTGTTTTTTTTATTTTTATTTATTTTAATTTTTTTTTGATGCCATGCAACATATCCTAGCACATGTTTGGATTACTGCAACCCTGAGTCCTGTCTCACTGTCTCCATCTCTCTTGATTTCTCTCTCTCCCTCCAGGCCACGGACGCACGTCGAGCTTTCCCGTGCTGGGACGAACCTGCTATTAAAGCCACTTTTGACATCACCCTTATCGTCCCAAAGGACAGAGTAGCCTTGTCAAATATGGTACGTGTCATTTTTTTTTCTTTCTTTTTTTGATCTTTCCCTCTGGAAACAAATGTACCTAAATGGCTAGATTCGCATTACTGTCAGACGCATGTGCATTATCTAACACGGGCCCAGAGGCATTGTGGCCTCCCGTTTTCTGAGTCATTACACTTGTGGCTGCACATGTGGCATACAAGTTTTGACCTGTGACGTGTGCCATTCACATTCCTATTCCATTTTGAAAACAAATTTTAGACCATTATATTGTTCTAATAACCTTTGCTGCTGGGTTTGATCATTTTCAGGAAGTTACGTTGTTATGGTTTCAACGATTTAAAAATAAAATGGCCAGCCACAAATGGGACAAAATATGAAACAAATTGAACTTTACTTCTCTTTTTCTTTGCAGAATGTTGTTGATCGAAAGCCATATGCAGAGGATCACAGTCTGGTAGAGGTGAAGTTTGCCACTACACCCATCATGTCCACCTACCTGGTGGCGTTTGTCATTGGCGAGTATGACTTTGTGGAGAGTCAGTCATCAGATGGTGTGACGGTCCGTGTGTACACTCCTGTCGGAAAGGCAGAGCAAGGAAGATTTGCACTGGAGGTATGGCAGGCATTCTCTCAGTCTGTGACTCTTTTCATTTTTTTGTCATGTCAGAATCAGATTGGTTTAGGTATTTGTAGTCATAAATGGCAAAACCACACGGAAAATAATTTTTACAGAGCTGTATAATACTGTGTTCCTTAAAGAAATCATATGAAATGTATATTGGTAACGTTTTATTTACAAACATCTGATTACATACAGTATTAAAATATACATCACCATTCAAGTGTTTGGAATAAGAACATTAAGTTTGGCGTCAAAGTGATTTAATGTCTATAGAAAGCACATTGAATATAATTAGTGTTTGCTTTTAAGGTTTCAAATAAGCTTTTGGAGAATAAAATGTCAAAATTAGGTTGAAATAATGTTACATCGTCGTTCAGTGTAACACAATATTTATGTAAAAATGTAAACCTTATTCTGTCTTGTGTATATTAAAATATATGAAATAATAAGGGAGAATAGTAAAATTTAGAGTTAGTAAATTAGTAAGCAAATCTTACTGACAAATCAGCTAATTTATTTTAATGTAAAATTACTATTAATTAGTATTTGGGGTGAATATAATTAGTCTTTTTATGTCATAAATTGATATTTGTTGTAAACGTGCCTGACAAAATTGTTACAAATACAAAATATATATATATTTTTAACACTTTTCAGATATTTGATTACATTTATTGCGTCTTTAAATGCAAACGGCTTAAAGCCAAAAAAAAGGGTTTAAGCATAAAAACAATTAGTGTAATATATATACTGTATATGTAATTGTACAAAAACAATATACTTGTTGTTGTTTTTTATTTTTATAAATGCTCTTGTTTTGTCTATTCTTCAAAGAATCTGGACAGTTTTTTTATGGTTTTGAAAAAAGTATTAGCATCGATAATAGAACATTTTTATTTTAAATATTAATATTTTGCAATGCTTTACTGTTTTTTTGATCTAGTAAATCAGCTTTGGTGAGTGTACTAACCCCAAACTGTAGCGTTTTAAATATTAATTTAAAACATTATTATTTTTATAAATATTTTATTAATGGTATATGATATTTACACCATAAGTTTACAATTACTGTCATTTTTGGACTTTGATTAAAAAAAAAAAAGTGATGCAATAAATAACATCACAGCATTTTCAAGTACAATATTTAATGCTAACTGTGATTATAACACTTTTGTTGTGTCATCCTGTAAAAAGCATTTTTATTAACATTTTTTTCCAGGTTGCTACAAAGACCCTTCCATTCTACAAAGACTATTTCAGTGTTCCTTATCCGTTGCCTAAAATTGATCTAATTGCAATTGCTGATTTTGCTGCTGGTTTGTATCGTTTTTATGCAATATTAAACATTTCATAGACATTGTTGTATTTATTTTTAACCTTTGGTGCTCTTGCGTCCTGCAGGTGCCATGGAAAACTGGGGCCTTGTTACTTACAGGTGACGTTCAAATTAAATGATTAAATGGCAAACTTGACACTTCATAAATCATCACGGAAACCCAGAACCTTGTGCTTTTTGAAAGCTGCTGTTCAGGAGAGCTTCATTAATATTTCATCTGTCCTGGTAGCATGTTAAACCCCAGTCATACCTGAACAATATGAGCCACGCTATGTTCTGGGTTCTGTTCTTGTGCATTTTTTTTATGTCCTTTTTTTTTTAAATCTCATGATCATCCCATCACAGGGAGACGGCTCTGCTGATTGACCCAAAGAACTCTTGTGCATCGTCCCGGCAGTGGGTCGCCCTGGTAGTCGGCCACGAGCTGGCACATCAGTGGTTTGGGAACCTGGTTACTATGGTGAGTGTTAAGAGGTATACCGTTTTTGTAGGTCACAGTGGTATTTGAATAGAACTCTTATTCTGGATGCTGAGAAAATGCCTGTTGGTGCAGGAATGGTGGACTCATTTGTGGCTAAACGAAGGCTTTGCATCTTGGATCGAGTACCTTTGTGTGGACCACTGTTTCCCTGAGTACGACATCTGGACCCAGTTTGTGTCTGCTGACTACACTAGGGCTCTGGACCTGGATGCGTTAGATAACAGCCACCCTATTGAGGTCTGTAACAGATGAGTGTATCTTTCTCATTCCTCCCAGATCTCCCGGGGTGCGCCTGTTTTGTTTGTTGCTTTTAAGAGTTTGTGTGGATTGCAGGAAGTTTTGATTTGCACTTTGTTTGTCAGTCTGTTTGTCTGCTCAGCCGTATCACTTACAGCATTTAAATTCCAGACCCAGATTTAGCCTGATGAAATATTGATCCCCGACTCATGTTTCAGAGCGTGTGTGTGTGTGTGTGTTTTGAATCGTAGGTTGATGTCGGACACCCTTCAGAAGTGGATGAAATATTTGATGCCATATCGTACAGCAAAGGGGCCTCTGTCATTCGCATGCTGCATAACTACATTGGCGATGAGGTGAGAGGTCATGCCCCCAGTATAAATTTGTCAGACAGGTGCTCAGTGTGGATTCTCCAGGTGCACATCTGCCTATTTTGCTGGAGTCACTGACATTTTGTTTTTTTGTAATTTGACCAATGTCTTTTGTTAATTGCTTCAAGCAGCCCTTGTTAAAGGGGTCATATGATATTGCTAAAAAGAACATTTATGTTGTGTGTTTGGTGTCATGCGATGTGGTTTAAGTTGCAAAAAGCACATTTTTCTCCACGTACTGTACATTGTTGTTTCTCCTCTGAGTACAAATTTGTACAAAGCGTATCGTTCTAAACGAAAGAGGTGTCCTCTGGTTGGCCAGCTATCCAGTGTTTTTAGGGGGGTGTCCTGGCACTGTGACACCAAAACAATAAAACGCATTACAAACAAGCCATTTGTTGCATTTGATGCTCATTTTAACCGGTTAACTCTTAGCTAACCGATTTGAATTTTGACCGATTAATACAATCAGTTAAACGGTTTAAAGGGTCATTTGATTTATTTATTTATTTCAGTATTTTACCTACTCATATAAAATCTCCTTTTATTGGCCCCATTCACACAGCAGCAGAACACGGTTGTTGAGTCCTAATACAGGAAGTGACCACCGCGTTCTGTAACGAAACTCCCCTGGAAATGATCAGAACTAACAACCGTGTTCTCGGGACACACGCGCTGTGTGAACGGAACTGGACACGTCATTCACTGCTGAAGAGAGCCGCTCTGAAGCACAAACACGCATCTACTGGGTGTTTTTCTGTGTCTTGGGTAACCTATAGGGATGGAGAAATGAGCTGCGTGACATCTGAAAGTTTTATTAGATCTCGTCAGTTTTGTGTTCTGTGCACGATTCATATGCTCCGCTTTCCGTGCAAAGCTGCTGTCCGTTAATGAAGGTTTGATGAAAGAGCTTGCGCCTCGATTGGACTCCTGTCATGTCAGAAAATGGTAAGACTTAGTTTTGTGGATGTTGCCGTGGTTGATACTGATTGGGTCACTGTTGCTAACTTTCTTTCTTTCGTTTTCTTCGTCTTCTGTTGTTTGCTAGTTTTTGCACGTGTACAATGAATCCGCAGAAAACAAATATTACTATTTTAACGGATCACAGGCGCTTATCCTTTCTAATTGAATTCAATTCTCGTTTAAAATAATGTTGTTAGTTAACCAGTTAATAGTCGGTTAACGAGCGTCGGTTGTCGGTTACGAGAAATAACAGAAATGAGCATCCCTACTGATTATCATGAGTTAGTACTGTGTTTTTATGCATCGGTTTTATGGCGCCTCGTAAAATGTAACACCATGTCTGCATTTGTGTTTAGAGAAATGACAAACGTTACTCTTCACTGCTCAAACCTCACGTCACATAGGAGGTTCTTTTAATAAGAAAACGTAACTTTCTTAAAGGTTGTGAGTCAGAAGCGCCAGACTGTCCTTGCAGAGGTAGAATTGCCCCACTTTATAGTCTCTGTTGCCAAACCAGCATAGGCTACCCTCTATGTTTTAGGAGTCTGTTTTCCATTAATACGCTAAACACACTCTAATATTTGTGTTGAACTGTTCTGGAACAGTTGTGAATACAACTTAACCACTGATTTCAAGTTGTGTCCTATTTTGGAAGCGCAAACAAAGTAGTTTGACTTTCACAACGACACACAGCCAGTCCAGCAACCTGCAGCAACACCACACCGAGAATAATAGCTCCGCCTTCTTTCTTTGTGTAAATGGTGAAAGCATTTAAAACTTTTAAACGAGCCGTTTTATAAGGGTTGTGTCATAACTTTTACAAAGAATATCTCTTTGGTTTTGAGACTTTAGTCTTCGTAACTTTACAGACCTTCTGTATGCACCAAGAGCTCGTAACACTTGAAAGAGTTAGGAAAATGAAATTGCATCATATGACCCCTTTAATACTGATTTTTCTTTTACAGTAATGTTTAGGTCTTTGATGTCTGATTGAATGATCTTTATTCTAGGACTTTAGAAAGGGAATGAATGCTTACCTTTTGAAGTTTCAACACAAAAATGCATCTACTGGTAAGTTAACATGCCACAGTCTTTGCGTAGATTAAGCTTTGACCCTCTAATAATTCTTATCTTGATGACTAAACAGCCTAATGACCTTGGAAACCCAAAATAGACTTATAACGATTGGAACATAAGGATTTGCTCAAAATTATTTGACAGCCAAATTTAGTTGGTGTCTTATACTTTCTAACTCAAATAAGGATTTCAGCATGAAAATAGCCATATAAGGTGTTAAAAAACAGTACCACCAAACAAATATATAGCCCACCCTTTTCAATAATTAGCTACACTCAAATGTACAATTCAATTATAGAAGAAAATACTTTTTGACTATTTGACTGAGTCATAAATCATAATTAATTTTATGACAATTTCTCATCAGTCTAAACTGATGATTGTGACAGTTCTAGCAGTTATCTTTGTGTTATGGACAGAGTGACCTGTGTATCAGTTTCACTGGTAAAATGTGGGATGATCTTTCA
Source organism: Enteromius afrohamiltoni (assembly GCA_034779775.1). Classification (NCBI taxonomy): domain Eukaryota; kingdom Metazoa; phylum Chordata; class Actinopteri; order Cypriniformes; family Cyprinidae; genus Enteromius; species Enteromius afrohamiltoni. Next base: position 17,289,162 of record JAUYWG010000045.1, read on the forward strand.
AAAAATATAGTATTTAGCTTGATCTTCATCTGCATTTTATGTTGTTTTTTTAAACCTCAAACATTATATTGCAGTATTAGAAATTCTACATTATAATTTTAAAACATTGAGTTGTAGTATAACAACATGGTGCTCTCATTTTCTTTTTTTATTTTATTTTTATCCCTTAACACACCACAAAAAATAGACCATTTTGTAGAAAAGCTTGAATTGGTATGAATCTACACATCTGGAGTTTAAAGAGTGCACAGTGAATTGTAAATAATAATAAAAAGAAACATTAATTTTAACTTGTATGCTGGAAAGTGGCTCCATAAGGAACTGATTAAGCATTGCTTGTGGCCCACGATCCTATCCAAACAACAGTGATTACAGCTGTAGTAATTACATAGCCTTACATTGTAATTCTGACATGACACAGTATTTGGCGGGAGTGTTGTGGGCGTGTGTGTGATCATGCAGCAGTGTTGTTATTATGCTTTGTTAATTGTTGTGTTGTCAGAGATAAAGAGTGTGATGTCTCTTTTTCTCTATCCCAGAGGACCTATGGGAGTGTTTGGAGCGAGCAAGTGGAAAACCTATTGCTGCAGTGATGAATTCCTGGACCAAACAAATGGGATTCCCTATTATAGTAGTGGATCAAGAGCAGGTAACAGTTGTGCGTGCGTGTGTGTATGTCCAGAGAAAGGAAAAAACACACACACACACACACACATATATATCCAGAGAGAAACATCCATATATATCCAAAAACACAAAAAATTGTGTATATAGACTTTTTTTTTTTCTCTCTCTCTGGATGTTTTTTACCTGAAGTTTCAAGTATAATTTAAATACCCCTCGGGTATTGAGAAGTCTTGCTGAGATGGACTATGAGCTTCTCAGGGAGCATCTGGTAATAACAACTGTTGTCTTGGCAATACAAGATTTAATCAGAGCTGAAATAATTGGTTTGGGTTTGTTTTTTTCCCTCCAGCATGGCAGTGTCCGCGTGCTGAAAATCTCTCAGAAGAAGTTCTGTGCTAGTGGACCACGTAATGGTACATGCAAAAAAAACTGTAAAACTATTGAAACTTGTTTGTATTTTTCTGTACTGTAATATGTGTGTTTATGTTCTAGATGAGAACTGCCCCAGTTGGATGGTTCCCATCAGTATCTGCACCAGTGAGGACCCGAGCTGCACCAAGATGAAGGTTCTATTAGACCAGCCTGAAACCACAGTTAACATCAACAACGTTGCACCTGACCATTGGATCAAGGTCAGATTGCTGCGTTTCATATATTTTATGGAAAAGGCTGTTTACAATTAAAATGAAGATTGGAAGGGCTTCGAAGATGCATTTATAAAATCAAGTTGTCTTCTTCCACATGCAGATTAATCCAGGTACCGTGGGATTCTACAGGATTCAGTACAGCTCAGCCATGCTGGAAAGTTTGCTGCCTGGTATCCGAGACCTCACACTGCTGCCTGTGGACCGCCTTGGTCTGCAAAATGACCTCTTCTCCCTGGTGAGACCCCACGCATCAGTCTGAATCAGTGTTTTGCAAGTCAGAGTAGGGGCTCAGGTCTCAAGTATTAAGACTTGAGTGAAGTGCCAATTTACAATTTACTAATGGAAGTCAGGTTCTTTCAAGCCTACAGGCCTGACTAATACATTATAAATTATAAATAGAGTCATGTGGTTTTTTTTGCACCAACAAAACAGAAGACTTTTTTAGCAAACCTCTGTAGATACTAAGAAATGTTAAGTTGGCAATTTGCTAAAATATTAGAAGTGTAGAGGAAGTTGTTGTTTTTAATATCCGTTGGGTAACCACTGTTATTGTTGTTGTTTTTTTTAATAATGATGAAATATTATATATTATAAAATATTATATTATGATGGATAGTTCACCTAAAAAGGTCAATTCTGTCTTCATTTACTCTCTGAGTTTCTTTCTTCTGCTTTTATAGTATTGTTGTCATACTATGGCAATCAGCAACCGTTTGGTCACCCACATAGCTCATATGGTCAGCAAAACAAAGAAACTCAAGTTTGGGACAACTTGAGGCCAATAAGGAATGGTGATAGAATTTAAATTTTTGGGTGAACTATCACTTTAAATGTTTTAATTTTGGATTTTAAGTATTAAATAGTATATTTTAAGAATATTGTGTGTGTTTTATTGATTTGGTGTTGGTGTATAGGCTGCAAATCTTTTTTCCCATATTTTACTGTCTATGTGTTGAGTGTTGCTGAAGAGAAAAGCAATTTCAGCAATATCGTTTTTCGCTTCTCTCTGTCCATTACCACTGTCTGTTTTTAATAGCGTGTCCCTCTCTGTCATGCCCTCAGGCTCGAGCAGGTATGATCAGTACTGTGGAGGTGTTGAAGGTGATGGAAGCATTTGTGAATGAGCCAAACTACACGGTGTGGAGTGACCTGAGCTGTAATCTGGGTGTTCTGTCCTCTCTGCTCTCACACACTGACTTCCACGAGGACATCCAGGAGTTCATCCGAGATCTCTTCACCCCTATTGGCATGAAGTTTGGCTGGGACAGTAAAACTGGAGAGGGTAAGGGCCAGAACTAAACGGATATGAACATTGTGTATCATAAATATTCACCCTCATGTCAAACCTGAACTTCCTTTCAGCTTTCAAAGGTGATGTTTTGAAGAGGCCATTGACTTTTATTAGTGAATAAACAAACTGAAACTTGAATGTCACTGAAGATAAAATTATGACAGTTGTCATTTTTTTGGGTGATCTATCCCTTTAAAGTTGACATTTTCCCTGCACTCAACTTAAGTCTGTTTGTTGCACTAAAAACAATTCCCCGCCATCTTCAATTTAAACAGGCTTTTTAATATATTTTCTATATATAAATGACCTTGGTTATGATAGACTAAGTGCAATGAGTGACAGCACTCCTTTCAAGTTGTTAAAAACTAAAAAGGAGTTGGTATATAAATGTTATATCATGGCGATTTAGGTTTTTAATATATGCTAAGGGTTAACACAATAAAAAGGTTTCTGTAGTAGATAGCAGGAGAAGGTTAGTTCTGTATGAACGTGCGATGGGAACCGAGCCCGTATTCCTTACCAGTAACCATAGCAACAGTGACCCAATTAATATCAAAGATGGCAACGTCCATAAAACTAAAAGTCTTATCACTTTCTGACGTGACAGGAGTCCAAATCTTCATTAACCGACTGCAGCTTAAAAATTTGGGCAGAGTGCGGAGCATTTGAATCACGCACAGAACACAAACTGACGAGATCTAATAAAACTTTCAGATGACACGCAGCTAATTTCTCCAGCAGTATAAGTTACTCAAAAGACACATAAAAACACGTAACGCACAGTAGATGCGCGTTTGTGTAGGTCACGTATTTTAACAATGCAGCAAACCTTTTAAAAATAATTAGGTAAAATACTGAAATAAATAAAATGACTTTTTAAACCGTTTTAACTGATTCATATCGGTCAGTTAAATGGTTAAAAAAAACAAACTTTAGTTTAATAATGGATGCCACAATAAATAGTAATCATCTACTTCATAAAGCATTAGCAGCAGGAGTCAGATTTCAGTGGTCATGTGATTAGAGTGAGGAGAGATGACACAGGATTTGCTGTCAAAGAGAAAAAGCAATCTTAAGTCTGCTAAATGAATAAATGTAAATGTAAATGTATTGTTGCTGTGTTTTATTTAAAGTTGATAGACAGATGTACAGTTTAGCTCCATCCCTAATCAAACACACCTGATCCAGCTAATCATGGTCTTCAGGGTTACTAGACACTTCCGCATAGTTTCTGGGAGGGCCACAGCTCTCACACCTGAGTTTGAGACCAGTGGTTAAAGGGAGGAGTTTACCCAAATAACATTGTTATTGTTGTCTACATATATCTCCTCATATGATTTGTTTTAGCTCAACGGTTTGTGATTGAGTAGTTATCATTGGTTTGTTAAGAGACACTCAAATGAAGTGTTCTTTTCTTGGTTGCCCCTCTTCCCTGTGTCTTGTTTAGGGCATTTGGACGCCCTGCTGCGGGGTCTGGTGCTGGGGAAGCTGGGTAAAGCGGGGCATAAGGCCACACTAGAGGAGGCCCGGCGGAGATTCAAAGAACACGTGGAGGCTAAACAGATCCTGCCTGCAGACCTCAGGAGTCCAGTGAGTCGTCTTGGCTTTTCTCCTCATAGGGCAGACACATTTACATCAGTGTGCTAGTGTTGCACCAAAATTTTGTCCGAAATTAATCAAATAGATGGTGTCTGTTTTATGCAGATGGTGTAGATAAAATACAACCGGAACAGCTGTGCGGAGGCTAGAGCTTGAACCGTATCGATTTCTCATTTTAGGCGATAATCTGGATTTTTAAATCCCAAAATCAAGATTAAATACGAAACTAAATCTCCAGTTTAACATTCTGTCCAAAAATGCAAACAATAACATTGTTTTGGTGCCGTTTAATGTGGACGGAGTGATTTGAGGTGGTTCAATTATACACACGTGCTGGTCGTTATAGCACAAAATAAACACGAATGAACATCAACAAGGTATGATAAAGAAACCGTAATGCTTGCTGAAATGTATCAAGTCTTGTGTAATTATTCAATTGTTTCAAACGCAGGACGTCAACCATTTTGTAAGCAGGAAAGCCATTAAATATCCAAAAAAAAGAATCCTGATTCAAATGCATCCTGAATTTTTGTTTTTTTACTCTGGTGCATCACTAGTGCTATTACCTACACCTCAGTAGTCCATCAGCTGATTTTGCAAATGGTGTTCCCAAAATGTGTTCATTAGTACTTGCTCAGCATGTTCCTGTAAACGTTAGTGTTTTTTTTGTGTGTGCCCCTTTAGGTTTATCTAACCGTTCTGAAGCACGGAGACAGCACAACGCTTGACACCATGCTCAAGGTGACAGTTAACACGTGTCTGAACATTACACAGCGACAGCCTTTAAGGTGCAGACAAATCCAATGCATCTTTCATGTTCTGTGTTCAGCTTCACAAGCAGGCAGACATGCAGGAGGAGAAGAACCGCATCGAGAGAGTGCTGGGAGCCATTCCCGCCCCTGACCTCATCCAGAGAGTGCTTAACTTTGCCCTGTCGGTACGCAAATACACGCACACACTTATCGTAGAAAATAGGTCAGAGTGGAAAAATTTCAAGCACCAAAACCACACTTTGCTGGAGTGTGAACATTTTGAACGGATAAAAGGATCGGCACAAAACAGTCAGGTCTTTTTGGGTGAGGCTTAGTTAAGTATTGCATATCCATTGCTGAATTTGTGATATTTTATGTATTGTTTTAGTCCCTGTGATTCATATATAAAGCTGCAATGCATCAATTTTCATCAGGAGAGCAATAAAGCACCATTTCAAATTAGGCTACCATTCTCACAATTCTGACCGGTGGTGCTGAGTATGGCTGTGGTATTTTTAGGAGGAGGTCCGTCCCCAGGACACCGTGTCTGTAATCGGGGGCGTGGCTGGAAGCAGCAAACAGGGGCGCAAAGCTGCATGGAAATTTGTTAAGGACAACTGGGAAGAACTTCATAACCGTTACCAGGGTGGCTTCCTCATATCAAGACTCATCAAGGTGGCAACACTAAGTGATACTTAGTAAATTAAATATTTGAAAATACAGTATTCTACCTAATTTGTTGATTATGTATCATGAATATATGTATGCAGTTTTTCATTTTGTTTGTTCACTGCAGCTGACGGTGGATGGGTTTGCAATAGATAAAATGGCTGCTGAAGTTAAGGTGAGCATCATGTCACTTACAAGCGGTGTTGTCTAAAGTGCATGTTATATACATTTTCTACTTGTGTTCTGCTTTGAAATATTTCAAACTATATGTTGCGCTTAACATGGCTTGCAAGCCATGACAACATAAGCAAACTAGCCATTTAAATTAGTCATCCATTTAATGCATGCACATAAAACTGAAAATGAATATAAAGCTTCATAAAAAATGTCAAAAAGCTGCACATAAAGTAATATCAAAGTGCAGTCGGATTGTTTTGATAAATTATTAATAACTTGAATACAGTTAATTAAAGTTCATTGAAAGCATGTTTTTTGTTTTTTTTTACATATTAAAAGTGTTTTTTTAGAGTTAAAAAAGCACTCGTTTAATCTCCTCAGATGGCCATGTAGATGCCTGACAAAGGTTGTTGTGATCATAAACTGCATGGATGTGATTACACTCAATAAGTTTTTCCCTCACTGTTGAAAACGCTCCCTATAAGATATCACAGGTTCAAGTTTGTCCTCAATCCTCGATCACTCTGTCAGCTTTCAAAGTGACGCTCAGATTGACTTAGCAGCTTCTGTTCAAAAACTAGAAAGGCCAGTTCTTCAGTAAAACGTGAGCTTGAGATGTGTTGAAAGTTGACAATACCAGCTTTTTTTTTTTTTTTACAAAATGTTTATAGGGTTCCAATGACGTGTATGTGGAGAAAAAGGCATGGCAATTAGCTCAAATTAGCTATAATTCAACATATTAGAATAATTGACACTGAAGATTGGAGCAAACATTCAGCGGCGCATCACAGAAATGAGTTTTTAAGAATATTAAAATAGGATATTTTTATTTAACATTGCAATAATATTTCACAATATTACTTTTTTTTTTTTTTTTTTTTTTTTAAATGTATTCTCTGCCAGCAGGAGGCGCTGTTGTCATGGTAGAGATTTGGTTTCCCTGGTAACGCTGTACACAAAGCAGCACTCCACTCGCAAACAAACATTTATCAGACACTACGTGCAAGATAAAATGAAAATGACATCCAAAATATTCTGAAAACAGTTGTTTTCCTTTGAAAAATACAGTCACATAACAACGGTTTCGGTTTTGAAAATGTGCAGTGCTCGTGTTTTTTCAACAAAGTCAAAGCCAAAATCAGTTTGTGGCGGTCAGTTGTGATATTGTGGTGGGCCACAAATAAATCAAAACACTGCATAATAAATATACACAGCGCACACACAAATATATTATGGAATAATGATTTGAATGAGCGCTTAAAAACAAATGTATGAGACCGATAACCACCGCCGGTTGCTGTTCTTAACAGAAATGTCTGGTTTCTCTGCTTTCAGAGTTTCTTTGAAAGTCATCACGCGCCAGCGGCCGAGCGCACGGTACAGCAGTGCTGTGAGAACATTCTCCTGAACGCCGCCTGGCTCAAGAGAGACGCAGACGACATCCACCAGTACCTGCTGCAGCGGAAAGCACCCCCTGTCTGACCTCTGTACTCTGACCCCTCCCTGACCTGCTCACTCACTCCCAAATGAGCATCATCTGGCTATCTTCAGCGAAAACAGAAACGATTACAAAACTGCAACTTCCATCTTAAGAATTACCCAAGAGTCAATAAAGAGAAGCGAGGACACGAGACTGTTATTCACTCTCGAGTGTGGCGTAGTTCCCCATTCTGCCAGCGGGAGGCGCAAGTGCGCTGGAGCAGGGCTGAGACTGAACGCAAGAGATTTCTCCATCTTATTTTATCAAGAGCTGGTAATGCATGTACACACGTGGTTCCCTCAGTATGGCGCTCCTCTCATACAGTGGTATTATTACGCAATCATCTCTCCTTCCTTACAGTCACAGATAAAAAAAAAAAAAGCATGGCGTTGATATGCTCAGTTTTAAATTTGTGTTTATCTTTTGTTCTGTACAAACGACAATCTCCTCCTGTTTTATTAGTAATGGCTATATATATGCGTTTTACCCATAATCCTCGGCAGCGTGACTGGGCAGAATGGGGGTTAAAGGTCAGGATGCACTGGTGACCGAACAGACTCTACGGTAACGGCTCTGAATCCCATCGTTAGTAACGGTTAGGACTGAAGACGCATAAGCATGGTACTGTGTGTATATTGTAAACTGCGAGCATTAGTTCTGAGACCTTCAATTATTCTCAAATGTGATTATATATACATATGTATGATCTCTGATCTTTGCCCTTGTCTCCTGTACGTCACTATCACCTTTTCTGCAGCACTTCCAGAAACTGCTAAAGAAATGTACACAACGGATGATAAATTACAACAGTGTCGTTAGCACGGGTCACCATTAATGCACCGATTTTATCAAATTATTATTTTACTGTTGCTGAAATCAAACATTTTGATTTGAGAAATTATGATTTTCAGAGCCCTTAAATTGGTGAGTTAATTTGCGTAAATGATTATTATTATTATTATTATAAGCAAATGGACAGACCCCATGATCATCAAATTCTGTCCAAATCTTTCCCTGACATGCTTTTGTTTAAAATACAATTAATGTTCATTAAAGAAGATGAGGAAAAAATATATATATATAAAGGATGGGCACAACTGTATTGTGGGAATGCTGTGTTGGAGCTGAACATGTGAGGTATGACTCTTCACGCTCTTAAACTTGTGTGCATTTTGTAAACTATATACAGATGAACATGTATCCCTTAAATGTAGACTATGCCATAGAGGTTCACTCTATGTCTAATGAGTGTTTCAAAAACATATCACTTACGGATATACTTGTAAATAATGAATTAAATCATGTGCAGCAGGTACAGTGGGAGGAAAGACCGGGACTTTGCTCAGTTTTGGGACATTGAAGCACAGATGATAATGATAGATTGATGTTGGGAGCTTGTGTTCACTGTGTGCACCATGCATACTATGACTTCAAACATCACCGATTGTGAGGGTCTGGTTTCACAAGATTTCAATCACAATATTGCCAGAGACAACGTAGGCAATAAAGGAAGTCACATCTGATGCAAGAGAGAAGCCTTGTGCAATGTATTGCTTGCGTTTTATCAACAGTGGTGCCAGATTGTTTGGACGATTTCTAGCCCAAAAGCTCACAAATACCATAAATATCAAAATAATGCGAATGTAAATCAAGGTTCATCAAGAGACATTTTTAACTCCATAAAACAAAATAATGGAAATTGATTAAAGAGAATTGGCCTACCAAATATGAAAGATATGCAAGCAGCAGACACTGTCAACAGTCAGACTTTAAATGCAAAAAAAATTCCACTATAGTGATCATGCACACACCATGACCTGAATGATAATCTGACGTAATAAACATTTTAGTGCACTAATCTTTCACACTATAGTTTTACACAGAACTAGAAAGTCTGTGTTTATATTGAACCTTATACAAAACTTTGTGGGAAAAAAAATGTAAAATTCTGTAATCATTTACTTACCAGGCTGTTTCGGGTCACCATTGACTTCCATAGTAGAAAAAAAAAAACACTATGGATGTCAATGGTGACCCAAAACAGCCTGGTTACAAACGTTCTTCAAAATATCTTCCTGAGTAAATGACAGAATTTTCAAATTTGGGCGCACTGTTCCTTTAACAATCAAATGCAGTCATGAGGGTTTTACTGTTATCGTGGGAGATAATAAAATAATGAAAAACGGTACACGTCTTTAATGAATATATAATGTTTTTTAAGATGCAGGTGTGAAATATTTTAAGAATTGTTTGGGAATGCATCTATATAAAAGGATTCATAAGAATATACGTGACAACCGTATCGGGTTCAGAATCAAGTCTGTGAGGGTGTTGATATATTTTGACACGGTATATTTCCTTGGCTGTGGTTTTCACTCGCTTTAGATGCTGTAGTTCCTCTCCACCGGTGGGCGGCGCTAAAGACATTCACACACGTGGTTTTATTTTAGTTACGCGAAGGAGTCGGGGTGGTCAGAACATGGCGACCTCCATTTGTAGGACGTTGAAATACCTTCAACCGGCAGCATGTCAGCTTATAAAGGTATGGAATTAAAATTTAGCACCTTTTCCAAATAAACAGTGTGGATGTTTCATATGTACTGTTGCATGCAGTCTGTTCTCATGTATTGTCAAACTCTCTCTGGTGTTATCCAGTGCGCGCGGCCGCCGCAGCCGATGTTTGTTCCGATCCGCACGAAGAAGCGCTTCTTCTTTCCTCCAGCGGTGAATGTGAAAGCGAGAAGCCAAAGCGAACAGGAGGCTAAAGCACGGGCTGCTGGTGTGGTGGTCCGGCAGCAGTACGTGGAGAGAGCCATCAACATCTCATGCACAGGTACACATGCCAAACTACTGTCATCGCCTCACACAAAGTCTGGACTCACCTACTTACTGTTTAGTCAATAATACATTCACTACTACTGCAACGAATAGTATATATTACACCGGTGTCAAATCTTTAACCATAAAGCTTGTTGAAACAAAAGTTGTGATTTTTAGATATTTATTCATATTTATTTACATGTAGCAAAAACAATTTTCAGTGTTGATGGAGATCAGAAATGTTTTTTAAACACCGAATTGAATTGAATAAACCAGCTATACATGTTTAACAGTTTTTCACGTTATGGTTATTTTATTATGATTATTTTTTTCTCCAGCGGGGATCTTTGATCCATATATTCCTCCTGAAGGAGATGCACGCCTCTCCACGCTTTCCAGAGACGGTCTGAAGCAGCGCACAAAACAGCTGCGTCAGAGCGCAACATCACAGCTGGCGTAAGCAGCACATCAGTAAGTCACCGTATATGTCGCACTTCAGATGCTGATGTAATATTGGGAACTATTTTTTGTTTGACCAGGTTTCGTACGATAAAGAAACACGACTCTGAGTTCTCCACTAAAGATTTCCCAGCGCTGGCTCAGCAAATCTTCATAGATGCTCATGCAGCACTCACACAGTAAGAAAGAAATCCTAGTTACTGCTTCAAAGGTTTACTGCCTTCTCCATTTTTTTCTACTTACGAGATCTACATTAATAAATAATCTTGTCGTCCTCCTCAGATTTAACAAAGAAAAGCTTCATTCTCTGGTGACAGAGAGGTGTTACCCTGTAAGTAAACCAGCACTATTAGAATTCACCACTGAGTTATTATTTTACCCTGGTATCAGACTCCAATCAAAACGATATGTGCAAATATACTTGAAATGAACTAAAGCTTAACTGGAGTAAAACATAAAAACCTCTGAACATATTTTACTTTGGAAATGTTGCTTTGCCAACTTGCTAATTTTCATTTAGTTCAACTTCACCAAACATGTGATTAATCGCATACAAAATAAAGATTTTTGTTTGCGTAATATGTCATGTTCTGTATATATTTATAATGTACATATAAATACACACACATACAGTATATATTTGTAAAATATTTATATTCATGTAACTTATATTATAAATACATATGTTTATTATACAAACCACATTTTTCTGAAATGTATAAATGCATGTGTGTGTATGTATAAATATGCACAGTACATACACAAACTACTTTTTACATACACCATGTGACCTATAAATTAAATCGTATTGCCTGAAAAAACACCTCATGTGAGTGTAAAAACATTTTTGTGAGATGTGGGAGCTTTTGCAAATTAGACGTATTTTCAATTCAGTGCAATTTGAAAGCTAATGGAAACACAGTTACTCGCTCCAATGTGTCCTTATTCCGCATTTCAGATGTTCGATGTGTGTGCATGTTTTTCAGGAGATGGTTCGGGGGAACCGTTATAAGACTCTGCGCTGGCGCTTCGTTGAGTCACTGGAGCCGCCGCGTTTGGTCCATGCGAGATGTCCGGACATGATCAGCAAGGGCAACCTGTATGGTCAGGTGACTCTCCGTATGCATTCTAGACAGGTCAGTGATTTAAACTAATGATTGACCTATCGGTAAGCCTTGAACACGAATGAGCCAATGGCGGTCGAGTATCAGTTGCACGGAGAGCAGAACACAAACATCTGTTGGTTTCAGCGCCATAGAGAAACACTGGAAGATCAAAGCTTATTTTCATGGGATTTATGCTACACAAAATGGAAAAGCGATGTGCCCGGGGCACTTGTGACATTGATTCAAGGTATCCTGAGAAGAGATCATTTATTTTATTCCATTTCCTAAATCCAAACAAAATCATTCACTGCAGCTGTCATTGTAAAACAGTGAACGGCTCCATTTGTTTGCCCAAGGGAACAACAGTAACTAAGGGGGGTGGGGCAGGGCTTACCGATAGGTCGTGTGTGACTGCATGGGAGTACTCAGATTTTGAACTCATGATACCAATCCAACTCTCAGACATTGGCAATCTTTGACCGCTTTGGCCGGTTGATGCTTGGGGATGAAGATGAACCCAGGGATGTCCTGGAATACCTAGTGATGGAGAGGCATCTGGTCAACCCCTATGGGCGCTGGAGACTTCATGGCAAGATTGTTCCTGCATGGGCTCCACCAAAAGAACCCATTATTAAGGTAAACGAATAGGATAAAGGAGAAAATGTGAAATGTTTTTAACTAAGGCTTAACATCTGACATCTGATTTCAACAGACTGTCATGATTCCTGGTCCTACGCTGAAGCCTGGAGAGGTGTTTGAGGATCTGCATTACCAGATACCAAAGCCAAAGGCAGTGCAGTGGAACAAGTAATTCTGAATGTGGTGCCTTACTCCATCCAACACAGGTCCACTCTGTATAGACTGATTCCCAATAATCCGAATAAATATTGCTGTATTTATAAAAAAAAGTAGCTTTGGTTGTTGCTTTTTCTTTTTTTTTTTTTTTTTTACATTCTGCACTCAAATAACTGGATATGTAGCCTGGGTCTGCCCATACTTCCTGTGACGATACATTCTATTTTGCGAGCAAAGTTTCAAACATGATGTACCGAGCAGCTGTTTTGCTCAGTTGCTTGCTAATCTTTTAAAAAATAATCACTGAATGACTGTAAATACCAGCTACTCTCATATTAATCTGGCAAAACCGTCAGAAATTGCATGACATTATTTTCCTACTGCTTTAATGAAGCTAGCTACAATTGGTTACGGTGGCTTCAGGTTCCGTCGCTACGCAAACGTCATCGGAATGAGTGGTCTGATTGGTTGTAGATTAGTCCAGTAGTATACAGAGACTTGAGGAAGGCGTTTTCCAGAAGGCGGGTAGTAAGGTAGCTTGTCCAGACTAAGCTCCTATGAGCTTTAAAGTTGCGGAAGCCAGGCTACTGGACATGCACAATGATTTGGTATATGCGGCAATCAACATGGTTGCTTTCATTACACGTGGAACTGATAAAGATCAACACCTTGCTGTTTACAATTTAAAAGTTTATTTCAGAATACACATGAAGTGACACATTATTAAGAATATAAAAATAAATGTTGGATTTTTTTACATTGACAGAAGTTAATGTAAACTTCTTTTGGCTACTGTTGAAAATTGACTGTTGGTTCTTACAAAAATCTCTCCTCATACAAAAGCAGTCTATATGTTCCTAGTTCGAAAGATTGACATTGCCACTCAAAAATAAACTTAGTTGTCTAACTATAGTAGGAATTACAAGTGCAATATAGCTGTTATTATTTGTCAGAAGCAGCATGTAAATAGGTCGAATTAAACATATCATAACCCAAGTTGTGTCGTAAACCCTGAACATTTAATTTCACATCTTCGTATAAGGGAACTGTATTCTATGAGACGTAGCCCCAGTTTCAAGGTCTCTGAGCTGTCTCAGATGAAAATATCTTGCTCTGACATATCTTAAAACATGTCAGTGTCACTGTTCTGTATTATTTTCTTAAATATATTTTTGTAAAAGTTGCTTAAATATCTTAATTAAACTAATGCCTAGTCCTGGCTTAAGCTAAGCCGTGTTTATTAAACCAGGCCATTGTGTTATTAATGTTAAACCTTATCAAAATTAATCATCATATTTTATAGATCCAAGTACTTTACCCTAGAACAAGATAAGATTTGTTTTAAGTATGTAATTTCACATAGTATGTGCATGTCTGAAAAATGCAATGGTGTGGTGATACCTTTTAGATTTGTAAATTAAACAGTTTGGTTAAAATGCCTTATTTGACACATGAAACATGCTACAAATGCTGTTTAATTTGTTATCTTTGTCTAAACCATTTGAGTAGAACAGAAAGCTGTTAAGCATGTACAGCTTTTAAGATTAGCAATGTTGATGTGCATATCAGGACAACCCATCTCTTAACTGTTAAATCAAACTTTCTTAATGTTCCACCCCGGGTATGTTGGTGATGGTAGGCTTTACTGACAAAATAATCTACATAGTCATATGAACACAAATACACACAAAACAATATCAAATTAAACAGGGAGTTTGTGTTAATGTAAGGCCAAAAGGGAATGTGCACAGGAGAGCAGTCTTCAGATAAGGTTTGTTAAGATTGAGGTGGGAGAAAATTGGCATATAGGTGGAATCCTTTCTTTAATAACAGTCAGTGAAGTGTGCTGATGACATTGGAGGGACAGTCTGCATAAAGCAGGAAAGTGGTCCCATCTTGTTATAACAAGTCTTTCAAGCTGTATAAAGCACAATAATACAGCCCTTGCAGTTCACAAGTCTGGAGGGAAGATGAAGGCCTCTGCAGCAGTTTCTGCATCACCATCATCTTCCTCTGGTATTGTCTCCTCCCAAGTAAAGACATCTAAATTATCATGCACTGTTATAGATTCTTGCCTGCCCCCTCCCATATCCCAAGGGCACAGTGCATCACGCCGAGCCAGAGGAGGGTTAACTCTCATGTCTTCTGCTGTCTGTGGGCCCATGTTTAAAGGGTGTATCTCACTTATATCCGGGGCAGTTTGACGTCTGCTCCTTTCTCTTTCTGGTGGTGTTCCCATATAATTTTCCCTGGGACAGACAGATTCTTGAGCACTGTATTGCTTTTTTAATGAGACAGCATGAGTGCAGTCCTGTGGCACAGATTGTTTGAGAGATTGTTTTGCCTCCCATGTACAGGCATCCGAGTAGACACTTTCTTGTTTCTGGAGGTTCTTTACTGGCTCACCAGTCTCCCACGGACAGACATCTGTAAGAACACTATCTTGTTTCTGCAGAGCCTTTGTTGTCTCTCCTGTCTCCCATGGACACACATCTGCATGGACACTTTCTTGTTTCTGCAGAGCCTTTGTTGTCTCTCCTGTCTCCCATGGACAAACATCCGCACAGACACTTTCTTGCTCATGCAGGGTCTTGACTGGCTCACTTGTCTCCCAAGGACAAACATCTGCATGGACACTTTCTTGTTTCTGCATTGTCTTTGCTGCCTCTCCTGTCTCCCAAGGACAAACATCTGCACGGACACTTTCTTGCTTCTGCAGGGTCTTGACTGGCTCTCCTGTCTCCCATGGACAAACATCTGCACAGACACTTTCTTGCTTTTGCATTGTCTTTACAGGCTCTCCTGTCTCCCATGGACAAACATCTGCATTGACGCTTGCTTGCTTCTGCATTGTCTTTACAGGTTCTTCTGTCTCCCATGGACAAACATCTACATGGACACTTTCTTGTTTCTGCAAGGTCTTAGTTATGTCTCCTGTCTCCCATGGACAAACATCTACATGGACACTTTCTTGTATCTGCATTGTCTTTGTTGACTCTCCTGTCTCCAATGGATAGACATCTGGATGAACACTTTCTTGTTCCTGTAAGGCCTTTGGAGGCTCTTTTGTCTCCCATGGACAGACATCTGGATGGATCCTATCCTGTTTCTGCAAAGTCTTGACTGGTTCTCCTTTCTCCCATGGACAGACATCTGCATTAACACTTTCTTGTTTCTGCAAGGTCTTAGTTATGTCTTCTGTTTCCCATGGACACACATTAACATGAACCAGCCCCTTGTTTGTGGCACCCACCTTGTCTTCTGACCTTACAGAGTCCTCTGCTTCCCACGGACAAATAGTTGCTTTCTTAGGCATGGTCTCTCTTAAGGTCTGTCTTGTAGCATCTTTTGTGGTTAGGTCAGACTCCCAGGGACTTGCATCAGCTACAGGTGGGGGTGGTTCAGGAAAATCACTTTCTTCTTGTTTCAGTATATCACTTGGTTCTTCTGAACCTGCATCTCTCTGCATCTCTTGGTCTACTGGACTTTGTCTTGCATTAACATAAATCACCCTTTCACCATGTTTTATTGAGTCACTAGAGGATTTGATGGATCCTTGTCTAACCTGGGAGATATTTGTGTCTGGTACATTAGAAGAGCATGCTTCAGGCTTCACATTTACCTGCCTCTGGGTGTCTTCAGACATAGGGATTTCAACAGTAGTATTATACATATTTTTTTCAGTGACTATTGACGGCTCACCATCTGTTTCCCAAGGACAGACATCAGTGTGTATGCTCTTGGTTTGCAATTGCTCTACTTCCACAACCTCCCAAGGACATACATCAGAAATGCTGGTTTGATGAAAAGGTTTTGGGACATCCCATGGACACACTTCTGTATTGGGAACAGCCAGTAATGATTTCAGCTGTAACTCAGAGGGTTTGAAGACATCATTACTTACTGTCGCTGATAATACTTGCTTGTCACTGTATTGTCTTTGTAATACACTGTCATTCAAATTCTGCTTCCTGACCTCCAAGACCACATCCTCTGACTCCCATGGACAGATGTGAACTGGAGCAGAATGTTTGGGACTCCTTTCAGGAGACTCAGTAGATGGCAGCCGTATCGCTGTTTGTTTAACAAGGCAAGGTTTTGTGCCTACGGTAGTCATAGCCCGTCTGTGTGTCTGAGGGGTGCGCTTGTCTGAAGCTGCACTGCCTGGGGACAGTCTCATGGATGTTGACAAAGATTTCTGTAGGGGTCCCTCCCTAACATTACTTTCTTGTAGGCTTTTCTCTCTGCTCATAGTTCTTCCAACTTCTCCAATGCCCTTTGCTACAAGTAGGCTTTGGGTAGTGGAGCGGAAAGAGAAAACCCGAAAGTCCTTCTGCTTGCCAGCAATTGTCAGTGGTGACCCTGGAGCGCTACAGGAGATTGGAGGCTTGGGTTTTGTGGAATCTGCATCTGACTGAATACCATTCCCAGTTTCCGTTGCAGGAGGAGTAGGAGGTGGCAAGAATTCCCATGGACAAACATATAACATCGTTGGTGACGAGGTAGCACCAGGTGATTTGGGTTCTTCTTGTTTCGAAATGGAATATGTGACATGTTTTTGGTTTCTGTTTGCAGGGAGCTCTTCTGGAACCTCCCACGGGCAGACCTCTGCCTTATCAAATGACTCTGAGAGCAAGGCACTCGAAGTCTGCCTCTTTATGTCAACATCCACAGTTAGCTTTGGCTTATCCGCTGGGCCAGCTTTGCGAGCAAGCAACACATTTTCAGTGCTTCTACAAGGAGTCACAGAGCGATGGTCATTGCGCTCTATGACACTAAGTGACTTTTGAAACCTGCTGGGCTCTGGAAGCAGAAGGTTAGTGTCTACTGATAGATTGTGGGCACTGGCAGACTTGCAGACCAGCAATGTTGCGTTGATGGATCCTGAGTCAGAATGCAGTGAAACCCTTTTCTCCGTGCTCCTTATGGAGGAGTTTAACAGGGAGACCTCCCTTTCTGGGGTACAATCATAGGCACTATGGGATTTCCGCAGCTTTGGTGAGGGCTGCATTAAAGTTTCATTCATCTTGTTAATACTTGCAGTATGATGACTTTTGTAATAAGATCCTGATCGTGTTATACTTCCGATTGCAGCATTGATATCCTTATCTTCACGACTGCATTGTCTGCTTAAACTTTCTGGGATCTCACTGATCCGTTTTATAAGGGACCGTCCAATACTGAGGCGAGAACTGCGCTTCTTTGGAAGGTGGGGGTTGCTGTTTGCCATCCTCTTGGTCTTGTGGACTTCCAGCTGAGAATACAGTTTCTTCAGCTCATCCTGGTGCAGAGCAGAAAAAGGGTTTCAGTTGAGGAAAGTTGGAGGGAGCAGTACAGTAGGATGGTTTTTTGTGATGGTATGTCCACAACAATGATGTTCAAGACTCACCAAGTTACAGGGTAATATTTTAAAAGAGGGCATGTAAAGGCAGAGGAGTAGGAGAATGTAGATTTTTATTAATAAAATAGCTCAGGACATGTTGGTTTATGGGGACCAAGGTTTGAATCCAACCTGGGTCATGTCCTAATCCCATTCCCCTCTCTCTCACCCCTTGCTGCGCTCTTTGCTATAAAATAAATACAAAAAGCTAAACTGGCCTGTTTTAGCTTGTCAGTATTATGTTTAGTAAATGTTTATGTTAGTATCACAATTTAGACTAATTAGTTTAGATTAGTTCATTTGCTGTAAAAGAAAAAAGTTAAATTTATGCTTTTATTAATTCCATAAATGTATGCTTTTATACAATGCCATAAAGTGTTAGTGTGTTTGATTTACTAATGTTCAAGTGTGAACATGTACAACTTAGTAGAGCTGTTGCAGGGCAAGGTGTTTTACCCGAATGTCATCAGGGTCCAGGCTGTGGTCACTCCAGCAGTTAGAATTGAAACTACTGTTGAGGTAAGAACACGAACGTCTCAAATCCACCTCATCTTCATATACTTCTGCAGCTATTTCCTCTCGGCCGGGCCGAGACATGTGAAGAAACTGGGAAAATAAACCCATGATGATTTTTACTTGGGATAGGCAATGTTAATATGAGAAATGTGCACACATTTATACTTAATAAATAGATAGAGGCTGCATCTATTTTAAATAATTTCATGATATTTACAGATAATGATACTCTCCAGAAGTACCTTGGGTACAAAAAGCAAGCCGAGCGTTACAGTAATTGTGACATGCGTGTGAGTGAAGAACAGCAAGAGCATCCAATCAGGATGAATGGATGGTCTTGAAAATCTGAAAATTACAAAGACAAAGTAGTAAGTAGTACAGCCTCTTATGATTAGTGTTAAATCAGAACAACTTTATTTTCCCCACCTAAAGAGATGAAACACGAAGGAGAGCAGTAGCTCATTGTGGATTGCGATGCTCATGTAACGTGGTTCGTGAAATGCTGAAGGTACCGTCTTCACTGCACTGCACAGGAAACTGCCCCAGCACAGAAATAACAGCTCCGCTGAGAGAGACAACGTTTTGTTAACTTTAAGCTTTTATTTGTCACGTACACAAATATACACAACAGCAATATTGCTGTAAAATGTCCTGTCTTTGGACCTGTCCTTTTTATGAAGGGAAAAAGTGTATGTGACTTTGTGTAATGTAAATCATAAATATCGAGTTTTGAGTATTCTTAGGTATAAAGTTGCTTATCCAAGGTCAATATTTTTTGTCGTTAATTACGTCAATTTATTTAACCCATTGCGCAGTGTGACTAATTATTTGACGGGAAAGTGGGACAACAATTACATCGGAGTAACTGCACATTGCATCAGTGACACGTGGGAACTGAAGTCTCTTGCGCTGACTTTATTAAAAACTGAGAAGCGTCCTTTTGCAGAGACTTGTAAAGAACTGTCCCTGTCTGTTCCACGTAAAGTTAAGTGGGACATCGAGGGCCAAACGACAACCATTGGGACGTAAGCGGTGCGTATGCAGGAGCAGCGCGCGCCAATTGTGCTAACAAATGCGTCTAGTTTTATTCATTTAACAGACGGTGCAGCAAAAATGGACTCGGCGCCGAAACTATCACGACGCTGTCGCGCCACCCCAAGTTCTCATCCGTTAACATGGGTGCCGAAAAAATACGCGCTGCTAACGTGTGCAGTGTGAAACCAGAGTGAGTCTTGCTAACATCAGCTTTGTGAATGCTTAGGCCAGGCTAAAGATAAAAGATTGTTCTCATTGCAAAGACAAATATTATGGTGTGTAGTATGTTTGATTTAAACCACCATTATTTGGTTGTTGGTGTTAATAAACAGACATAATATGAAAATTATGTATCTGTGTCCTGTTATTTATCTTTTGGTATGCATTTCAGGAAAAAAAACAAAAATGGTTAGGATGGTTAATTTAGGTGTAGTTGCAAATAGTGATTAATCATGATTAATCCACTGAAAATTCTGATTAATTTGATAAAAAAGTAATCATTTGACAGCCCATTTATATA
>JAUYWG010000045.1:17309134-17337597 GCA_034779775.1 Enteromius afrohamiltoni
TATATATATACATTTTTTTTAATAGTTTGCTTTCCAAATAAAATAGTACATGCTGACCAAACGTATTTCTTTACCCCAGTGTCTAACTAAAATAGGTTTTTAGTTAACCATGGTTAACCATTAGTTAACCATGATATGTTTACTGCATTAAGCTAACACAGACATGTTATAGCATTTGCTTATTGCTCTTTTGTTGATTTTGATTTTGTTTTGATTTTAGTGCTTGCACTGTCCTCATTTGTAAGTCGCTTTGGATGGAAGCATCTGCTAAATGACTAAATGTAGTGGTGACTATGGCAGAAATGTACAGTACGTTTCATACAGTTTGTTATAAATGATATGTAATCAAAAAGATGGTGAGCACTGTTAACTGCAATGATTATGAATTGCGATTTTAAGTTACTGATCAAGTCACAAAGGATTATCTATTTAATAGAAAATATACAGTGCTAAGTATTATAGGCTATTGTGTAAAAGCATAAATAATCCAAAGTTTGTTGTGTAAGCTTGTAATGTCTTTGAATGTCCAAAGGCACTCTGAGTGTGGCAGAGTAATTGTGTAAATCTATTTTATCTCCTGGTGTCATTTCAGGTCAGTCCCTCATTTACTAATTTATGACATTATAGCAGTAACATTATTATTATTTGTTGTGGTATGTTATTAGTATGGTAGGTAGTGTTTAATGCTGAATCATATCCAATGACGGTGGTTAACTGTGTTCAAATCATCAGCTAAATGCTTCAAAGAACATTAAATTATCCAGGACCATTCATCCTTTCATTTGTCTGATCTACTAATGTGCCCCAGTTTCAATTAATCTCTCTGCCAGACACTCAAGAAAACTGATGGAGTACTGCCACAAGGTAAAAATAAAAAAAAAGAAGTCACTTACCCACAGCCATCATGTAGTCCCATCGGTCCAGGTCGCACACGTTAAAGCCTTGTCCTTCTGAAGTAGTGGAAATGATCAGCAGTGGAACATTTCTGTCTCGATTCTGAAGGACGCCCACAGTCCATGCACACAGGAACCAGCTGACAGTAAGCACTATGACTCCCAGCATCCTCAGCACACCTGTGGTAGTGATGTATGGCACTCTCTGTGCCGTGCGTGACAGAAACACCTTCAGAACCCTGGAAACAAAACAAAATTGTGTGAACTCATTTGTAGCCTGGTGGAAGTTGTTTTATTTTACATGAAATGAGCCAACTTGTGGGGTTCTGAAACCCCATTGTAATTAATAGAATGACCATGGATTAATTTTCTCCACCTTAAAGTCACAGAGACTTGAAACTTGGAGGGATGGTAGTACTCACACCATCTACAATGTCACCAAGGCTCACCCCAATCGGCCTCATGGTGGTGCTACAGCGATCAAAATTATGGAATGGCTCCACCCATAAACCATTAAGGGCCTTATATTGTACCTCAAAATGAGTGTACTTGACTGGCCTGCACAAACCCAGACTTGAATCCTAAAGTCCAGAGTTTATACCAGAAGACCAACAAATCTGAAGGAGTTTGAGAGATTTGCTAAGGAAGAATGGGGTGTCATTCCTCAGGAGACATGCTTGACACTTGTTGAAAACTACAGCAAACGACTAAAGGCTGTTATCAAGCAAAAGTGATACACTATTGATTAAATTATTTCATATTATTGGTTATACATTTATTTCTATTTGTACACTACAGTCTTCCTGAATAAACTATTATGTTTACAAATGTAGTGTTTATAAAATCATCTTTCTGTTAAAGAGCGCATGGAAATAATTTGTAAAATAATGCAATATTTTATAAGGAACTAATAATTTTTTTTCTTCAAGTGTTTGTGGCAGCTTTTTATTGGACACTACTATATTAAATATTTCTAGAATGGCAGCATAACTGCAAAAACACAAATTAAGTTATTGGGTGAATTATTTAGAATTGCTTTGAGAAAGCATCTTATTTTGCAACATTTCATCTGCCAGATGTGCAGGTGAGACAGATAGATCTCATACGACAGGAGTGAAGTGCTACAGACCGGTACATCTTGAGCGTCACAGTTCCATAAACAATGGCGAAGCCAAGCAGACGGACCCAGCGGAGCAGAATACACCGGAAAGTGCTGGGTTTGAAGTATAAAATGAAGACCTGAAAACAAATGTAAAAAAGTTGAAATTATTAATAAAAGGTGCGGAATTCTCATCAAATTAAAGAAAAATAACCATTTTGTCATTACATTCTTATACTTCTGTTGTGTGTATGACTTTCTTTACAACATGAAGATAATTCAATGACAGAATGCTGCAAGTAAACTACATTACCATTCATAAATTTAGTGTCATTAAGATTTTACTTATTTATTTATTAAACAGATGATTACCATTTTAAATGACCATTTTCTAATTGTTATATATTTTAAAATGTAATATATTACTATTATGCAATGCTGAATTCCTGGCATCACTACTCCAGTCTGTAGTGTCACATAATCCTTCAGAAATCATTCTAAAATGCTGATTTGACTAATTATCAATACTGAAATCAGCAGTGCTTAGTATTTTGGTAGAACATGTGACTATTTTCTTTTCAGGATTCTTTAAACAGAAATAGAAATTAACTGTGATATTGTTAGTGTGTTTACTGTCACTTCTGATATATTTAAAAGTGTTAATTACTTGAAAAAAATAGTACTGGCCACAGTTTTGCAATGGTTGTACACCAATCAGCAATTTCCTTATTCTGAAAAAATGGAATTTTGTTTGCATAATAACCTCACTTATATCCTAATTCACATTTTAGTAATGTGATGACTAACATAGTTAATTTGTTAAATGTTGCTTTATTTTTGCATTAAGTTAACTTGCTAGCAACCATAAATATTGTCTTTTTTTTTATCATTTTCTGCCTTCTAAGTGCAGCCTAGCCATTATGATTTCTGTAGTCCACTAATCTGAAAAGAAGATTTGAATCATACACTCACAGGGAAGTAAAGCAACAGAGAGCCACACAGGATCATCTCCAGCAGCAAAAGCCCCGAAGATCGGATCCGCTGAGAGACAGAAAGATGGAGAGAAGAAGAAGGTGAGAAGTGGAGAGGGGAAGCTGAGGTGAAATTACTAAAGCTGTCAAGCATGCATGAAGTTCAATGTGCATGTGGGACCTGTTTGAGAGTGTGTCTGAATATGTAATATATATATATATATATCACATCTAATTAACCTTGCGTTAAAGACATACCTTGGTTCTCCTGCACTGATATGCCACCAGCATGCTGATAAGCACAAGGACCATGAAGAGACCTTGTACAGCCAGAACAGCTGTCCTCAGGAGCCAGTCTTCCTGCACCCAACACGGGGCTCCATCCTCGCACTCATCACAGCCGGCCCAACAGGGCAGACACACTGGGACTTCTGGGTAACAAGCTCGGGTACTATTCACACCGTTGTTCCCTGTAACACCATATACTATAATTTATTATTCTTTTAAATTTCTTTTTAAACCAATTTGTGTGTTTATATATATATATTTATTTATTTACTTTAAGTGAATATATATGTAATATACGTATGAAAGTGTGTGTGTGTATATATATATATAATAAATACAAACAGCTGATTCTGACAGTCAGTAATTCCTTACAGTTGACTTTTATTTCAAAAATTAAATTTTTTATTAAATACTTTATCCTATTATCATACAGTCATACAGTCAAAAATACATATAAATGTGTTTAAGCATGCAGGACAAAATCATGTGCCAAAGCTAGTCCTTTACCACTTTTCTAAAATACAGCTAATAATGTGAATTTAATTTTTTTGCTATAATCATCAGCTATAATAAATAATCATGCAGCTTAATTTTATAGTATTTATATCTTATAGTACTATAGTAAAGAAGTAATATGTTTTAAAAACTTTTATTTCATAATTTAGTATTGTTCAAATCATTATGGTTATGACATTTCTGCCACATATACATATAAAGGCATCATTTCTCATTCCAGAGAAAAAAAAAGTGTCATAGCTAATCCTTTGAATTATGAAAAATTAAAAATTGTCCAATGATATTAGCTTGAAGCCACTGTAAACTCGCCATCTCTGTGACTGATTTTCGATCATTTCAAGATCCTTACTTTTGTTTTCTGTGTCTGGATTTGGACTGTAGTAGCCCTTTTTACATCGGCAGCAGTACTGACCCATCCTGAAGCCCTGTTGTGGGATGGATTCACACTGAGGGGAAGAGAAAGAAAGAGACATGAAGTCTGCTCATATGTCACCAGTTAGTCTTGCTCCCACATTCTCAAAAATAAAGGTAAAAGCTGTCACTGGGGTGATACCAGTTCAAAAAAGGGTCCATTTCGGCACCTTAAAGTGCAAATGTGTACCTTTTGAACACTGATGTTCCTGCCGGCGACTGAGCGTGATTGTGTTCTCTCTTCTTTCTGCCATTAATTGCATGTGCAGTCAGTCCCTCATCAGCGGTTTATCTGCCAGAGTCGGCTGACCCACACATCAAACTCACTCTAAGTTAATCTAAGCTAAATCCTAAATGGAGGGGTAATACCTCCATTGACAGAGCTTTATCTGTTTATTCAGGAAAATCCAGCACTGTTCACGTACAGCACATTTATGTTATTTTCCATTTTCCATTTATTTAATCAGGCAACTCACTTAAGAACATGATATAATATATGAGATATATATATATATATATATATATATATATAATATGGAAATCTGTACGGACCAGCGACTGGTAATGATGCAGTCCTGGAGAGCCGCATCCCTGCAGAGTTCAGCTCCAAACAATATTGAATACTCACCTGCCTGCAGCTTAAGTAACCATTCAGACCTTGATTAGCTTGTTCAGGTGTGTTTGATTAAGGTTGAAGCAAAACTCTGCAGGGCTGCAGCTCTCCAGGACCGATGTTCACCACCCCTGTAATAGTCTGTGAAACTATAACATATTTCTTAAGTAAAACCAACACTAATTCCTGCCTGTGTCCATCTAAAGAAGCAGAGTTTGTTTCCATCATCATATGTAACCTTATTCATGGGACTATATCATGCATCGTGTCAAACTAATATTTAATGTAATAAATGCATCATCATGACACTGTTCTATTAATACGCTGCTCCTTTCGTTTATAGGCGGATCAACTAAATTCTCATTAAATTCGTTCAGTGTGCCAAATCCTGCCATTGCTTAACCTGCCAACACCTGTGAGCTTGTGCTCTGGTAGGACGGGGGCGATGGGGGGGTCTGGGTCTTGTTTAAGGGGGGTCGGAGTTGGGTGGATGGGGGGGTTTCTATGTGTGAGCATCACAGGATTATCAACCTAATCCTTCAGATCATCCTGCACCCAGCGCTCACATCTTTAAATAGAAGGTCTGGGTGAAAGTGGGAGGATGGTGATGGAAAACAGGAAATGGTGAATGTAAATAACAATCCAGCAACATAACGAGCTGGTGATGTACTAATGGATTTTAAACGTAATATCCAGATAATATACATGCCAGATCTGATGGCGACAGGCTTAATGAAACAGTGTGTGGTTTTGAAGTTATTGTCCATATAGAAAGAACAGTCCAAACCCATATAATTTTTTATATGGAAGAAGAAGATATTTTGAAGAATGTTGGTAACCAAACAGTTTTGGTTATCATTGACTTTCATTGTATAAATTTAAAAAACACGTTTCCTAATTTGCCGTCTTTTTTGTACAGGTTTAGAACATCATAAGGGGGAGTTATATACATATAGGGCCCAGGTATACATATAATAGTATAATTTTTTATCCACATCAATACAAAAGAAAAAGATCTAGTGGGGTAATTTACAGGAAAAATATTAGATGAAAATGGCGGAGTTTCAAACATGCTTACGGAGACACATACAAAAATAAACCGCTTCACCATAAACATACTCTTGACATTTGGCAATTGTTTTGAGTGGACCTCTGAATGTGTTTTTTTAGCCCTGCTTGTCCTTGGTTAGTGAAATCCAGCCATGCAAAAACAGCCTATTGAAAACACGATTAAATGACAACCTTACAGCATTTTATTAATCAAAATATACGAATGTTTTTTTAATACTAAACACTGAGACATTCTTCAAAAAGTATCTTTCTTTGTGTGTTCGCATAGCAAAGTTCGGAACGGCGTGAGGGAAATGAATGATGAAAGTCATTTTTTTTGGTCGAGCTGTCCCTTTAAAAAATGTTAAGAAATTTAAACTTACTGTAAAGTGTTGCTTAAACTCAATAACACTGAAAGCCCATGGTGTATGCAGTAAGTCTTATATGAAATGATTGAATTTGAGTTTGGTGTACAGATGAACACTCACCTCCATGCTGGTCCGATTACATTGATGCGTGTTTGCGAACCAGAAGTCTCCACTGGCACACTGGTCCACGCTGAATCCTTGGATGTTGACGTCGACACGGATAACACCCCTACACCACCAAAACAAAGATGCAGTACTGATGGAAGACTGTAATGCAATTAATCAGATTACTTGTATTTCACAAGTAATCAATGTGAACAATGAATGGCCATTTTTAGAAAAATTATCCCTTCAAGTGAACAGACACTAATAAATATTTTTATGAGCACTTGAAAAACCATTTCAGCATGAAAGTGCACTCACCTGAACTCGGGGTTGAGGTCTGGCTTCAACCCATAAAATGGCATTGAGAGACTGAGTAGCCATCCAGGTAAAAAACGGCCATCAACGCACTCAAGGAAAGGGGCTTCACCCCACTGAATCCCACTGCTATTGATCACATAACTATCCCCACGTGCCCACTTGGGAGTGTCTAGGGTGCTTAGGTCATTTAGAAGAACCCGTTTCGACAAGGCATGGAGGGGTGAAGAGCTGGACTTAAGCATATCAAACCAGCTTTGGTCAGGAGCAGGAGGAAGGAAGCTGCTCCAGGCAGACGTCAGGTCCTGCAGAAGAATGTCCTGGGTTGTGCCTTTGGAGGCACGGAGCACCAGCTGGGGCTGTTGGATCGTGGGATCAGCGTCGAATGTTAGAAAAGCTCGCCTGACCAGGCCCGGCCTGTCCCCTTCCAGCATGGCTCGCACCAGTGCATGGTACCATTCAATATCCTCTCGTACACTGGTTTCCCTCAGCTCGCTAGCTTGGAATATCAGGTTGAGAAAGTTGGCTGCATTAGTCAGAGACGCTATGGCTTGGTGCAAGAAAGGGAGAAGGTCTCTAGGCTGAGATCCCAGTCTAACAGGCAGCTGGAAACTCTTTGTGCATGTAGAGGCAGCCAAAGTAGACGAATTGCCAGTGTAGAGGTAGCTCTCTGTGGCATACTGGTCCTCCTGAGGGCTCACTTTTACCGGAGCCGGACTAGAGGGTCGAGCACTGGAAGACGAGCTATTTCCTGCTACTGTATTTGGGTCAGTAGGACAAGGAGTTGGGGTGAACACCAAGCTGGACATGTCCTCAAGTTCAGACACAGTGGTGATCTGAGCAGAGAGCAGGTTGGGAAGTAGAAGAAGTAGAGGTAGTAGTCCAACACACCGACCCATCCTTAAAGCAAGTACTCCTCCGATGTTTTTTGTGAAAGTAAAGATCAGCTTTGCGCTAACTCACATCCTGAAAGACGCTCGGGTTCTTGTCTTCTCTATCCCTGTTTTTTTTTCTGTCCTCTTCTTGGAAGCTGATTGACAGGTGTCAGTTCAACCGCACTTTGCTGCTTCCAACAGTGTCTTGTTTTCACACACAAATAAGTGTGCGTTCATGCACGGACCGGCTATTCATTTTTGAAAGTGAAGGTGAAAGAGGCCATGCGTCCTGCACTCAGTCGTTCGGGTCCACCCTAGATGCTGGGACCAACACAGCATGGAGTTAACAGGCCTGCAAGAAACCGGAGTGAGAAACAGGGATGAACGAGAAACCGTCAACATACCCCTGCTTCTCTCGGCTTACCTGTTCACTCGCTCTGCAAATCTGTCCCTCTCTCCCATCTCTCCCAATCTCCCGGTAGTGGCGAGCGCTGAGAGTGGCACATCTGTTGGATTGTTATGATGAGTGTATGTGCATGAGGATGGGTTGATGGATGAGAGGATGGGAGGGTAATCCTCTCTGTTGGGGTATGCATCAGAATCTCACCGCTTTGTGGATTAACCCAACACTCCCCGGCTGGGTCAGTCATGAGTGGTCTTTTACGGACTGTGTATGTGCGTGCAACTTTGTGCATCGGTGAATATGTGCATGCGGCGGTTTACAAGTCTGCATCTGCCTGGCGGATAAAGTGCACTGAAATGTTAATCTCAGATAGATGGACTGCGTTCTGGACTGCCAAACGTTTAGTGCAACAATCAGGGAAATTAGAAAACAAAGGAAGAAAAAAACATGTTCCACATGTGTTCTACATGAATGAACGTCTGTCAGATGTGTGTGTGTGTGAGAGGGATAGAGAGATGATTCAGACAAATCCAGTCATACTGGGTAATGCAGGCGAATCCTTGTTTTGGTGCCATGGCAACAGGGTACTGAGATTCAACACTCATTCCTGTGGGGCCCCACCCCCACTCAGGACTGCAGAGACTGGGGCCGTACACATATGTGCATCTATATACATGCCCACAATGATCAAAACAATAAAATGTGTAAATGTTTTTTTTCATGGATGGATATGTGTTTTCAGCTTTGTACACAGCTGCATGCATTAAATTGGAGAGAACAGAGTCAATGCATGTAATATTTCTCTGACAACGTTCTGTTAAAAACACATTTTCTTCTGGATATTTGTGTAAACCCATAACTGTAATAAAATCCCCTCTGCGTGTTATGAGATGGCAGGTTTTTAAAGGGCTCTTGTGGGCATGTGTAAACGTTTGTGTACAGCGACACCATTCGGTCCATCATTGAAAGCGCATTTCGCAAATACCGCGCAAATGAATAGTCTTGACCACAGAACAATGGGTGAATGTAAACAATAACTGTATTGTATCTCATATGCTTTTTAATAGCCATATGCATACGTACAATGATCTATAGGCGTAGATGACATGAAATACTTTTGGAAAGTTGACGTGTCCTGCAGTTAGACATGATGTGTTTTTTATATAAAACTAAAATGGATTTTGCTAGTTCTTTCCAAATGTGTAGGACATTATTTGCATTAAATGAAAACTCTAGCATTTAAATTTATATAGGTTAAATGCCTCATATTATGCGTTAGTATGCTAATACGGAAAAAATAAATAAAATAAAACCAATGCATTTTTATTTACATTTCTTTTCAAAAAGTTATATTTATACACGCTACAAAATATGATGTCCAGCCTAATACTTGATATTTTCTTGATTGATGTTTTGCGTTTTCAGTAGCTACATGAGGATGAGAGTCATTATACAAATGATGATATCATGCAAGTCATTTGTCGTTGACTCATAACGCATCCGATTTGCAGGGAGAGTTTCGCTGGCGCTGGAATCGTGCGGAAAGGCGATTCCACTACAATTGATGCATCATAAACATCAGTGGATAAGGCCATCTTCCAGACAACAGCGCGGTAAATGACAAGAAAGCAACGTTACAGCACGATGCACGTCACTAAGGGGGACAGCACATAGCCTGCAGCCAAGTGGACAGCAATGGCACCGATAAGACCAAACACGAAACGCATCGAATTTGCGGAAGTGAGCGAGCGGGTGGGGCCTCGACAGTAATGTGACCACAGACGCCGTTAGGATTGCGTGAAACGAAGCGTTATGTATGACCCTACAAAGACCCGTGGAGGTTTTTAAGGCCGGACGCGAAATGAGACGAGGACGTGCGCAATGTTGAAGGAGCGACTGAAATAGAGTTTATATGCACTAATTGTCTGGCGCTGAGTGAGAGAGGGGGCTAACTAACTAACACCAAGAGGATTATCACCATCATCACCACCATCATCACCACACGAGCGAGATCTCATGACTGGAAGCAATGTGAAACGCTGATATCGCTCATTCCTTCAGTATATTGAGGAATAATAATGAACAACGCGCAAGATATGTCTCCCGATTTTGTCTTGATGCGCCTGGTCTCCGCGGCCGAGGATGACCGCTTGGACGAGGAGAATGGGAATCTGTCGTCGGTGGCTATGAAGGGGAACTTTGAATGCACGCAGAATCACGGCCACATCTCGGCGGTGAACAAAGCTCCGCAGGCCAGCGGACCGGAGGCACCTGACGCGGGAGTGATGGCTACCAGACCTGCGCTGTCTGCGCCGCCGCCTCCTCTCCATTCAGCCGAGGCCCACGGTTACGATCTCACCCACCGGGGTGGAATGGGGCCTCAGCTGTTGGTGTTCAGAAACATATCGAGAGACTCCGAGGGATTCGCCGAGAGCAGCTCGGAGGATCAGCGCAGGGCTTTTGAGGACCAAGCGGCGCTCGCTTCCGAGTCTGGCGCTGTGGATGCTCAGCATCCGACTACATGGACGCTGCATCCGCAGCTCAAGCTGCCAGCGGTTGCTACGGATACGGATGGAGCCGAGCTGTGCCACCGGCATCGCTTGTTCACCGACAACCAAGACTGGCCGCCGGTGGTGGATCACAAAACGAGCTCGGTGATGGCGCAGCGGCAGCTTCATCAGCTGCCCGACGGTCCAGTGCTGGAGTTGGCGAGGAAATTCGGCGAGCTGGGAGTCGCTCCGGTTCCCGAGTTTCTGCTGAAGGATGGCGAGTTGCAGCGCTGCTCGTGTCAAAGCGTGCTCGGCTCGGCTGGAATCAGGCAGGGAGAGGACCCAACCGAGACCAGCGATGCGCTGCTGGTGCTGGAGGGCCTCGGGTCAGAGGAGGTAAACGGCCTGGGCATCAATGCGTGCCAGAAGACCGAGAATCAGAACGCGGAGCCGGGTGCGTTTGCGCTCAAGTGTTTCCCTTCGGTAGTGTCCGGAGGACTTTGCTCGCCGGCGTGTTGTTTGTTACGAGACTCTGTAAACACCAGGCCTCAGGCTCCTGCCGGTGACAAACTAACTCCCGAGGTCTTGTCCCAAACCGAACCCAGTCAGGGTACCCCATGCTCCAGCCAGGCGTCGACGCCAAAGGCCCGGCTGGATCGGGGCGCGACCCGGGCGCATCTTTCCGCTGCGAGCGGAGGAGAGAAGACTCTGAAAGTACCGGGGAAATCCAGGAAGGGCTCGCTTAAAATTCGTCTGAGCAAACTTTTCAGAACTAAAAGCTGTAGTGGCTCTAACAACATTTTGGACAAGAGACCGTCGGTCACGTTCTCCATATCCTCGGCGGGGAGTTTAGTTGACATGTCCGGAGCGAGCGGTGGAGAACAAGACACGGCCAGGTGAGTCCTTCCGCCCAAAACAACCTTACCGTGCCATTCTGGAGCTTTAACCTTTTGTATAGGCCTACTTTTATTTACACGTATATCCTACATGTTCTCCTGTGACTGTATGTCTGTGCATAATAATTTAAAGACAATGTTGTGTTTGTTTTCATACAACAAACTACACATCTTAAATCTAAAGTAGTTGTTATTTATCTTGCTTGATGAATAGGATGTCCCCAGAATGTTGGGGAGTAATGAAATTACGTAATTTAATTACTATAAACTGCTAGTTACTGAGAAAAATCATGTGTAAAAATATTAATTTCATCTGAGCATTTTTACACACATATACAGATGATTGATTTCTTTACCAGATTGCACTAACTGCTTTAAAATATCAGACACCAGTGTTTCAGGAGTTTAGGACTGCTTTAAATGTTTCAAATAACTAAAAGCTGTTTTTTAGTTTAGAAAAGTAATCAGGGGTAATCAAGGGTAACCAGTTACATTACCAATGCTTACTTATTACATTATAAACCGGGAAGCTTTGTAATCTGCAACCTATTACATTTCCAAAGTAACTTTCCCAACTCTTACAAACATTGTAGTACAAATACGGTCAGTAACTTATTGTATGTACCGTGGCTTCAAATTTGTGTGTAACCTAATTTTAAGTTGCAGAACAACACAGACCTTAATTTACTATTAAATCATTAACCTCCTTCCGAAACCACTTTGGAAATCGTGCAGGGTTTTATAGGCATTCATTTTTTACTGACCATTAACCTGTAGCCTTTCTGCATATTGTGCAACTTTAAATTTGCCCCTAAAAGTTAACATCAAAGATTTAACCCCTGACATATACTGGTGATTAAAAATAATCAGGAAATGGGACGCTTTTTGCACATTGCTTTTTTAGCGTAAATTGTGTTGCTACATAAACGTTGAACTAAAAATATATCTTTTCTGTCATAAACTTTCTATCGTAAAATATATTTCATTTGATCATCAACTTGTACTATAAAGAAAATAACATCTTTCAGTAGTCATCAGTGTTGATCGCAGGTGGGTGCAGTTTCTGTAAGACTTTTATTATGTTGTTATACTTCTTTAGACTAATGTACAGAACAGAATTGATCAAAATCGATATGCTGTCTTAAATTGCTTATTTTCTTTCTGCAGCCAACCTGGACTAACAAGGGCACAAAGTGCCTTTTCTGCGGCCTCTTTTAATCCCGTTTTTACAGGTAAACAAAGATTTAAGGGAACATGATAGGGTGGAAGCTTTGGAACACATTAAATTAAACAAAACACTAATAAGCTTACACAGTGCATGGCAAATATAATGACACAGACACACGATTTGGAGGAGATTAATCATTTTAGGCCAATTTTTGTTATGATGCTGTGTAACGAATGCTTTTAATGTTGTTCTTATGGCTCTTAAGTTGTGTGTTATGGCTGTGGTCACAGGAGAGACGGTGTCTTTGGTTGACGTTGACATCTCTCAGAGAGGCAGGAACTCCCCTCATCCTCCCACTCCTCCACCTCCTCCTCGGCGGAGCCTCAGTCTGTTAGGTGAGCCCCATTACAGACGTTCACACATCTCCTTGGTTTCTGCTCTCTTTAGTTCATACCTTTCACATCTTCATCTCTTTCACACTCTCGTAATATTCCCTCGCGGTACACTCCCTTTATCCTCTGCACTGACTACTTCTGTATCTTTCTCCACTTATACTTTGGTTGGGTAAGATTTTTAAAAATGCTTTTTAACCTAGGCTGTGTTAAGAGAGTAGCGTTTATTTGGAACATTACTGATGTCTTTATTTGCCCTTTCCATTAATTCAACACATATTGAAGTCGTACGACTCCAAACTTTTGAACATGGAATTAATATCCACTTTAGGGGCTGTTCACTCACAAGTAGTGGGCACTAAATATAGACACCATTTTTCGTGATCAAGAGTTTCAAAATATTTAGAAATACTGTCTAATGATTTTTTAAAATGGAAAAGTGTTTGTGCGTTAAATCTAGGACATTGGCTGAAAGAAACGTTAACGAATATGTCAAAGGAAATCTTGACTTGTTTATTAAGAGATAAATAGCAAATTTTAGGTGGAGTCCAATGTGAAGTTGGAAATGTGTTGATAGAGGATTCAAATAAATACATAAATATGGTCAGCATACACATTACATTTATAACTGCTCATCTGAAAGCTGCCTACTTACCTGCCAATCAAATATTCACTCCATTTGGAACTTTCCGGTTATGTGTGGCTTTAAAAGGAAACAGTGATGTAGGATATTAACTAAAGGTTAAAGGTACATTAATTACTTTTTTATGTTTTTTTCAAATCTGTGTTCAAAATATGTGTCACACTTTTTTTTCCCTTACCTCTGCGATCAAACCCAAGGCAGACTTTAAGGATGCAGTGTAGGACAGCGACCCACATGCTCGTTCTTACACTTTGTCCTTTCAATTCCCTTTCTTATTCAGACTCATTCTTTTCATTTCATGGTTACCAGAGACTCTGATTGCGGTCTGCTAGCATAAAATTCAAAGAGGCACCACTTAAAGTGAGTTACTGTGTAGATCTAGTCGTGGTTTGATTTCACCAGTGTTTGGCTCACAGACGAGCAGTTTCGTTTCTGATAAAGTGAGGCCTCTGCTGACGCTCTTCCAGTTCATCAGCTCAGTGTTTGCTATTTGGTAGTGAAGGCTGATATGATCACAGTACTGGAGGTGTAGGTATTATATTTCTATATGAAGAAGCGAACTGAGTCATGAGTGAGTGGAGATTATAAGGTATGTGGATTATTCAGTCATTGTGTGTTTGAAGTTGATCATTGACAGGCTGTCATTGTTTAGGTTGGAGGTTTTAGGGAATATCATTGGTTAAGCTCAATTAAATGATTTTGTGGAATAGTGTCAATAGCGTGAAATAAATTTTTACTTGTTTAAAAAAATGAAGGTGTAAGGGACCTATTTCTTGAGGATTTAAAAGCAGAAAGTCTCATTTCTATTGTTTTTGGTGAAAAATTGTGTTATTTTTGAGCTATAAAGGTTTTTAGTTAAATATTACAGATATTTTTAAGTTTACAGTGTTGTGTTGTCAATGCAACAAAGTTGTAAAACTGGATATAACTTTATACTGAAAACAGTTAGCAGCTGATTTTTCGGCACTGCAGTCATGTTAACATTCATATTGTTCACATTGTGTGGCTGCATGCACAGTTGAATCAGTGAGTATCATTTTTGTAGCAATTATTACTTAAAAGTGTTGGATGACAAATGTTCTTAAAAGAATATGGATTATTATTGTAGTAAACTAAAACAACAACAAAAAAAAAATGTGATTTTTCAAAAATAAAATTGTTGCCAAGGCGACACTTCTCATTTGAAATGAACTTAACTTGTATTAAAATAACTCAAATTAAATAAAGCGTATAACATTTTTTTTAGTGACAACTAAATTAATGTGTTAATAAAAGCTACCGTAGTATCTCATATAGCACTGTATTCAATTTTTAGTACATTTGTAGCATGGGTAGAGATGAATTTCTTATTGTTCGGAGTGCTTGGTGGCAGACGCCCGTGTTGTTTCCCAACGTTGCAGTTCCCCATGTCATGTGCTTCCTGTCACGGTGTCTAAGTCTTCAAGTGCTATAAGAGGATCAGATATTGTCACATAATTGGAGGATTTGTCCTGCTCCTTTATGGTTCAGACAGGCAAAACTACATGTTACTCATAATACATAATACATAAGCGCAGGTCATTGAATGCTATCTTCATGTTAGTTTCAATAGTCTGGCTGCGTTTTGATCTATTTCTGGTAATATATGCAAGAATGAAGGACCTTGGCGTCCCTTCGCTCTAAAGCCA
The DNA here is from genome assembly GCA_034779775.1 of Enteromius afrohamiltoni. Taxonomy (NCBI): domain Eukaryota; kingdom Metazoa; phylum Chordata; class Actinopteri; order Cypriniformes; family Cyprinidae; genus Enteromius; species Enteromius afrohamiltoni. The sequence goes on from JAUYWG010000045.1 coordinate 17,324,297, forward strand.
AGTGGTGTTAGGGTTGAATTCAGTCATGTTCTGATTCCTCTTCATCGCCCGTGGCACCTGTCTCATTCTAATAGACCTGAACCTTCTCTCCGCTTCTGCCTGCCCTTCTATTGCTTTCTTTTTCTGTGACATCTCCTTATTCTCCTGGCTCTGAACCCTCCCTCCTGCTCTCTTCCAGACGATATAGGTGGGCCGCAGCCTGGGCCTTTCCTAGTGAGTGTTATGGGGGCCTCCCTGCAGTCTCTCCCTCTGCCTCTTCCTCCTCCTCCCCCTCTCCACGCCACCATCCAGCATAGTCTCAGCCTCAATGGTAAGACTTGGGTGCAGTGGAGGGGGCGGTGTGTGTGTATGTGTTTCAGGGTGTCTTTCTGGTTCTGAGAGCAGATTCTAACCTCCCCTTCCCCTTTTTTTGGAGGCCAGCTCAGTTTCTGCGCTCAGAAGCACCTTTATTCCATTCATTAAATGTAGCATTCTTGTGAAAGCCAAAGACAATACATGTCACCCACCACCACATGTATCGTTTTGCTTGACAAAGGCTTTGGTTGATCGTGTGGTTTAGTTTTTCAGTTCCTGCCGTTCAGAGGAAAAAGGCGGTGTAATGTGCGTTTGTACAGAGAGGAAGTGTGAGCGATGGTGTCAGTCTGTAGAGTTCAAACTTAAGTGTCTCGTATTAAGATAGAACTTATGTATAAGATATAAAGGAGATTAAAGATGGTTATCGGTAGTTGATATGACATTTCATCAGTGTGCTGCAGTGTGATGTGCTATAGGGGAGACCGGGGCAAGTTGTCACAGAGGGAAAGAAAAAGGGGTTTGGGTAAACTAGCAATGGTTTTGTATTCTACACCCAGTTAAGAAGCCTATGAAATTAGAATCACCAATCGGCTGTTGGGCAAAGTGAACACAATATAAAACACAACTGGGGCATGTTGTCACAAAAACATTTTCCTGGGCAATAATGGTGAAAATGTTTTTTAGGAAAGATGCACAATACTCAAGTGAAATAAACATTAAAAAATAAAGCCACACTGGTAAATATTCACTGGTCTAAAAAATGTGACAACTAGCCTTGGATTCATCTAAGTAATGTATATTTAATTCTTGTCTAATTGTTTAAATTGCAGTTTCTAATAACTTTATATTAGACTTTACAGACACTTATAGTCAAAATATAATGGGAAATCTTCAGTTACAGAGCCAAAAATTTGGACTTTTCTGTATATGAATACATTTTAATCTAAAATGTTTTAAACTGTTTTATATGGTTATACTGTTATACATTCATATTGTTACAAAATACTTCTATTTTAAATAAAAGGTGTCCTTTTAAACTTTCTATTTCTTAAAAAATCTGGAAATATTGTGATTTCCTGAAAAAAAAATGAAGAAGCACAACTTTTAATACTGATAATAATGAATGTTTCTTGAGCAGAGAACCTGCAAATTAGAATGACTTCAGAAATGTTACTGATGCTGGAAATTCAGCTTTTCCATCACAGTAATAATTTACTTTTTAAAATCCTCTAAGATTTTAGAAATAAAAAATAATTTCGCAGTATTACTAGTTTTACAATGTTTGCTGTTGTATTTAAAAATGTTTTTTCTGTGCCTCAGATGCTTTCTTCCGGGCACTTCCACATTCTGTCCCATCACCAATGGAGACTCCTGCCCCAGCTAGAGTGGCCCCGCCCCCAATCATGTGTCCACTGAGAGGAGCCGATTCCAGCAGCTTCACTGCCAGCCTGAGAGAGCTGGAGCGGGTGAGAGACATTAACAGTTGAAGATTTCCTCATATCATTCGCCATGTTCACTTACAGACCTGTTTAAAAATGACATATGACTGTGGCTTCCTGGTTGTGGGTTTTGTGTGTGTTTTTCACTGCTCATTGTGTGTCTGCGCCTGCAGTGTGGCTGGTATTGGGGGCCGATGAACTGGGAGGATGCCGAAATGAAGCTGAGAGGAAAGCCAGATGGCTCGTTTTTGGTGCGGGACAGTTCAGACCCACGATACATCCTCAGCCTCAGCTTTCGCTCACAGGGAGTCACACATCATACACGTATGGAGCACTACAGAGGTAAACACACACACAGGGTTTCTATATAACCTAAAATATCTAGGTTTTGGCTTTGTTTGCATGTGCAATACAGACGGTTCCTTATGCTTTCAAAACACTCTCCAGGTAAACTCTGACCGCTCTGAACCGTGTCGCTTTAATTCGTACACACCTAATATGTTTGAATATTTACATCGCTTTGACCATAGATCCCACCGTTTCACACACATGATTGGGCCGTTATGTACAATACCTGCATGTTATTGGTCAAACTACTTTTCGATCATTACCTTTTGCAACAGAAAAAAACAAAGCCAAGACTAATCCTGGCATGGATTTGTTTGGGGAAAATGGCACGTATGGTCACCCTAACATATGTGGATCAAAGACGTTAAGATGTCCGCATCAAATGAACTTCACAAAAGTGATTTTATGTCAATAGAAAGCACATTAAATGTAGACAATTTAACAATTTACAACTTTTTTTTTAAGGATTAAACCTTTCATTAAATACGTATTTGTAATCGCGCTTAAACTATTTTTGGACTCAAATAGTGTAGCTTAAAAAAACATTTGAAATCCTGATCTAAACCACATCCTCTAGTGGTTTGAAGTCAGATAAGGTCAGTGTTGACTACACTGCCTGAACAAACAGATTAGATTTCATCACTTTCCAGGTTGACGGTTATTCCTAAATTCAGTTACACCAGTAGCCGGTAGATTTTTTTCACATCCTCATTCGATTTCCTATGCGTTACACTGAAACATGTTGGTTTCCGTTTGAAACCTGTTTTGTCAGTTTGTCTAAAGGCAAATTAGTATTTTTGTGAACTTGCAAAAACACACACTAGGTTCACTGACTGCAGAAATGATTGTGGGTTTTGTTAATGTTTCAGGTTTGTTTGTACTTACACAAAAGTTAGTACGTAAGTTACATAATACATGCATTAAATGAATGAATCTTTTTACTTTTAATGTTTTTGTCTTTGGGAAAAAAATTATTTTAGATGAAAAATACATATAATTTTAGAAAAAAAAAATGGTGTGTGTTCTTTTCACTGAAAGTTTGTTTTTAACTCGTCAGGAACCTTCAGTTTATGGTGCCATCCTAAATTTGAAGACCGCTGCCATTCTGTGGTGGAATTCATTGAGCGAGCCATCATGCACTCTAAAAATGGGAAATTCCTCTACTTCCTACGTTCACGTGTACCTGGTAAGGCTGCAAATATCACTTGCAGGCAGGATTCCGAGTCACTTTCACTGAATAAAAAACATTTAATTGTTCTGTTTGCTGGTGCAGGATGAAAATAGGGACAAAAAAGAAGCCCTTTTTTGTTTCTTGGACAATTATGGGTAACAGGTTTATATGGAGACCTGCACTTGACATGCAATAAAAAATAAATCAATTGTGCGCACTATACAGTGGGTACAGAAAGTATTCAGACCCCCTTACATTTTTCACTCTTTGTTATAATGCAGCTATTTGCTAAATTTCCATTTTAGGTCCTTTTTTTCCATTAATGTACACACAGCACCCCATATTGAAAGGAAAGGGTCATTGACTTGTTGGAAGTTAAAAATTCGGCCCAGTCTGAGGTCCTGAGCACTCTGAAGAAGTTTTTCGTCCAGGATATCCCTGTACTTGGGATAATTCTTCTTTCCCTCGATTGCAAACAGTCGTCCTGTCCCTGCAGCTGAAAAATACCCCCACAGATGATGCTGCCACCACCATGCTTCACTGTTGGGACTGTATTGGACAGGTGATGAGCAGTGCCTGCTTTTCTCCACACATACCGCTAGAATTAAGGACCAGAGAATCTTATTTCTCACCATCTTGGAGTCCTTCAGGGGTTTTTTAGCAAACTCCATGCAGGCTTTTATGTGTCTTGCACTGAGGAGAGGCTTCCGTCGGTCCACTCTGCCATAAAGCACCTACTGGAGGAGGGCAGAAGTGATGGTTAACTTTCTACAACTTTCTCCCATCTCTGCATCTCTGGAGCTCAGCCACAGTGATCTCTGGTTTCTTCTTTACCTCTCTCACCAAGGCTCTTCTCTCCTGATATCTCAGTTTGGCCAAACATCCAAGGTGTAGAACCATCTCAGTTATGATCAGAAGAAATGGACAGCACCTGAGTAAAATATATGAGTGTTTTTCTGTCAATATGAGGTGCTGTGTGTAAAAAAATGAACTTAAATGATTTTAGCAAATGGCTGCAATATAACAAAGAGTGAAAAATTTAAGGGGGTCTGAATACTTTCCGTACCAACTGTATATTAATTTGTTCCCTTGATTTACTAGATTGTGTGCACAAAATAACAATCTGTTGTAGCCTACTTTCTTTCTACGTTGAATAACATGTTTCTGCTATGTTATGTCATGTTATGGACAAAAAACATTAATTGGGTTTTATTTTGAGTTGGGAATGAGTTAAGCTTTTAGAGATATTCTCAAAAGCCTTGCAGCGTTGCATGAATCATTTTAAGTTAGAGATATTCTCAAAAGCCTTGTAGCGTTGCATGAATCATTTTAAGTGAGAGGCATCTACATTCCATACTGAGAACTGAAGGACTAATTAAAGAGTGTATGCAGACAATTTTTTGTGTTTAAAACTAGCTACTTCTCATGCTACATTAAATTTATGCTACATAATGTAAATAATAGTCTTAATAGATTAGATTTAGATATATTCAGCAGTTCTTCCAACAAAAACCTAATTATTTTAATTCTTTGAGGTGATCTGGCTCCTATTTTGCATAGTGCTTGTATAGTATTTTTTAATGTTTTACTTGTATACTATTACTATTACTACTTGTATTCATTAATATTTTAAATGAGCTTTTATTTCTAGAATTTAACTTTGTATTTTAATTTACATTTTAGTTATAAAATGTGCTTTTGTCATTTTTTATTTATTTTTATTTTTTAATTGGCTTTAATTTATTTTTTATTTCAGTTTGAGTCATTATAATACTTGTTTTATTTCAGGTAGTTGCCAATATGTATAGAAGTAAAAGGAATTATTTATATTGTGTGTAAACGGCAAAAGCCTGTTTGAGGGTGTGCGAGGTAAAAGGTCATGTGGTGTCGGTTTCAGGGTTACCCCCGACCCCTGTGCAGCTCCTCTATCCGGTCTCACGCTTCAGCAATGTGAAATCACTCCAGCATCTGTGCCGTTTCTGCATCCGACAACTCGTCCGTATAGACCACATCCAGGAGCTGCCCCTTCCAAAGTATGACTTACTCAAACCTTACAATTATTGCCTTACTTACAGTTCTGATACACTACCATTAAGAGGTTTTAGGTCTGCAAGGTAATGTTTTTAAAAAGTCTCTTGTGCTCACCAAAGCTGCATTTATTAAATCAAAAATACGGTTAAACACAAATATTATTAAATAAATGCCTTAAAGTGTTAGTTCACCCCATAATGAAAATTCTGTCATTAATTATTCACCCCCGTGCCGTTCCAAACCTGTAAGACCTTCGTTCATCTTCGAAACATAAATAAGTTATTTTTGATGATATCAGAAAGCCATCAGACCCTCCATAGACAGCAATAAAACTAAAATGATGTAATTGATGTAATAATGTCATTTATTTCTGCAATTGAAAAGCTGAATTTTCAAGTAGCTATTACTTTAAAATTACTGCTCAAGAAACATGCCTTAAAGGAACACTTTATTTGAATTCTACAACTCTCCAACACAGCAGCAGGCACAGTGGCATCATGCATCGCCTGAAACAGCCAGACCCTCTTGCTTGCACAGGGAGCGTGTCTTACAACCTGGGGAATATTTTCCACAAATGCGCCAATATCACCAACAAACATCCTTGATTATTGCACCTGAATGAGAGTATAGTTCCTAAACGTGCTATCGCCAGACCCAGAGATTGGCTGAATGAATTCAAAATCGATAAAACTCAATTTTTTAACTCTGGGGGAGTTGAAGAATGAGTTTATTTTCAAAAAAAGTGGAGTGTATATAGGAGATATATAGGAGTGTACATATATGTATATATATGTCATATTCATTTTTCTGATCTAAATTAAGTAAAGAACACAGTTTAACATATACATAAAGAATATGGCATTCAGTTGCCCTATTAAAAGTATTTTAAGTGAATTATATTCACCAAAATAGTGCTGTCAAACGATTAACCATGACTAATCGCATCCAAAGCTATTGTTTACATAATATATATTTGTGTACTGTGCATGTTTATTATGTATATATAAAGACACACAGATACAGCATACATTTTGAAAATATTTACATGTATATGTTTATATTGATATAAATTATATCATATATAAATGTATTAAATATATAAAGGTAACATATTTTTCTGAAATATATACATGCATGTGTGTGTATTTATATATACATAATACATACACACAGTACACACATATATTATGCATATATTTATGTGATTAATCGTTTGACACCACTAGTATATAATGATAATTAGAATATCAAGAGAAATTATTTACAATCATGTTTTTGTCAATACTGAGCAAACTTTTAGTTAGTAATTTGCATGAGTGCCCGTGTTGTATGTTTTTACTGAAATAAGCATGCATAACATTTGAAGTAGTATATATATATATATATATATATATATATAAAGACTAAATGTTATTCTTTTTTTATTTTAGACCGCTCATCATCTACTTGAGGAAGTTCTATTACTATGATCCAGAGGAAGAGATGTACCTGTCAATCAAAGGCATGCGCCAGGCAGCAGGTGTGGAACAGGAAGCCGAGTCTGAAACATAGCCAGATGGCTCCTTTTCACTGTACGTACCTGCATCTACTGTACGTTCATTATCTTGAGCTCAGTGCCAGTATGTTTAAATAACTGAACACAAATTGATTGTTCTTTAGGATTTCTGTGTGTGGATAATAGATGGAACAGTGCATGGACACTTCCTGGTGCACAGCTCTGCTCCAACTCCCTGCCAGTCTTCCAGCAGAAGCCAATGAACATCAGCCGACTGGCCCCTCCTCTTTGACCAATATGCGGACAGAGGGAGTACAGAGGAGTGCTGGAATACTGTCTTTGTTGAGCAGGCAAATAAATCCAGAGACTGACATGATAGACTTGAAAGATCACTGGACAGCAAACAGTGGACTTGAAAAAAGAATTAAGTTAAAAAAAATAAAATAAAAAAAAAACAACGATCAAGGACATTTGACATGGGGAACTAGCAAAAGCCTTCATCTGTAGGTTATATTACACTGGAGTTTTTAAACTGGCCAGTTTGTGAATCCGTCTCTGTTTGGTTCTTCTTTATTTCCTCATCGGGCCCCTGACCCCTGGGTGGAGTGTGTGACCCCTTTATTTGTCCTTTCCCTGATTGTAACTCCTTCAGTCTGATCAGGCCACATGAACTGTATTTTGAGTAAAATACAAAGTAAACTTGAAAATAAGTGGTGGTATATTTGATGACTTTTTCACATTATTTATTATTTAAGATTATAATTGCTGGAATTTAGATTGGTCTCGCCACTGGACGCATCTGTTTTTCCTTGCAGATCACTATATTGAGTTTTTAACCATCATGGTGATTCCAAGATTTTCTTTAAAAATGTTCTGTATTAAAGCAAGGCACTACAGGCAAAAACACTGTCTTTCCATTCACTTATTTATTTTGAGATTTTAAGAAGCGGCATGATGTTATATTTCAGACCAGTGGAACTAAAACATCTAAAATATACAGCGTTATTTTATTACACTTCATCTGTAGATTTCAATTACGATATATAAGGTGGTTTTCTCTCATGCGCTGAGCTAGAAATCTCCACTTACACAAACTTTCCAGTGTGTCCTATTTATATTCGAAGGGTTTTTAGGGAGGAGTTTGTTCGTATATCATTGGCAAAATTTTATGCGACATTTTATTTGAAAAAGGTTTTGTTCTGGCTGTTTTCTGATTTTTGGGGATGATAAAAAAGATACATGCAAAATTCTCTCTGTAAAAAACATTCTAATATGTCAACAAGATGAAAGAATTTTAAACCCTGCTTTATTTAATGTTCAGATTTCTGTTGAGGAAACGCATGCAAATTAATTCACGTTTAAACATAACTTTTCATAAAGATTTGTGGCTATAAATGTATTGAATCAATAATAGAATCAACTGGGAAGGCATGGTGACATCTATTAGTTACTTTTTTAGCCTTTTTCCCTGGAATGCCTTGCCTTGAAAAACCATGGGATTTGACTGATAATCATTTACTATGATTGTATTATCTGCTACTGTCATTATGTCATGGTGACGCTACAATCATTTTTATGTGGCACATCACACACAATTAGCAAACTAAACGAGGACATAGCATGAACTTTTTATATATAGCTTTTTTTTATATATTGTTTTTATATACAGCTAGTTCTAAATACTACAGCCCAACACTAGCCCACATCCTAACAGAAAATGTAATGCATTTCTACAAATGTAGACAAAATCTTTGGATTTATTATTTATTTCCGAATGTGCAAGTTCAAAAATGAGGTTTTAACACTTCTGGTCTCCAGAATATGGTTCACATACATTTTTTCCATCCGTTTATTCAGCAAACAATGCCTAAACATCAAATCTAACTAACATTGGGGTCACTAAACAAATGACATACAAAATGTGATGCTCAAATGTCAGAGATGCACCATATATTCTTATGGAGCACCTGCTTTAGTAACAAAAGCACAGGTTGATCGATCAAAATTCTTGTCAAATACTTTTGATTGATATGCATTACCCATTTCCAACTGGGCGAGCTAAACGTTAATGAAATTCAATCCTGTGTATTATTGGCTAGGCATATATTATTTTGAGTTATTCACAACGCCCGACTTTCTCCTGAAAACTCGACAATCAATTGGCCAAAAATATATCCTTTATCTGTCAAAGTAATACTACCTTATCTAATTGGTCGGAACAAACGTCAATAAAACAAATGCCGTACTGTGATTGGTCAGGCTCGTGAGCTCGCGGTGATTGACAAGTACCCTGATTGGCCAGAGGTCGCGGGTGGGGCGGTAATCTCGTGTGGGCTCTTCAAGGCTTCACGGAGAGTGAATGTCGTCATGAGCGGTGGGTAGGAATTATAACGTTGGTGTTTATATTACTATGTTACTTTCTTAAACATTTTCTTGAGCGAGTGATCCGATATATATTTTATGTCGTAGCTAGCGCACACGAGTTTAAAAAACATGCGTAGCACGGCGATTGTACCAAATGCACACTTCCGGAATCACGGTTCTTTTCCGCAGCGAAGAGTTTATCTGGCTAGTTAGCACTTTAGCATGCTAAGCCAGCAGTTTCCTCCTCCATCAGCGCACTCTCGAGTCTGTCCGTCCGCGGACAGAATAACCTTTGAATAGCTTACTGCATGCTCGCAGAAAGACGTCAACGTGTAAACGGCTGGCTAATACACAATATAATATGAGATCAAATAGATATTTTAAAGAATTCAGTTAGCATAGCCCAACCACTTGCAGGCATCTGACGTTTACCCGTTAGCGTTAGCCGCTGGTTTCAGATCGCAGCTTTAACTAAGCTTTATGTTGCCTTCATATAAGCTTAAAAACACCACTTCCTTCTCTCCCACAACGAGTTTTGCTGTAAATACACAAGCCTTGTTTATCATTTTCAGCCCGACTAGCTTGTTGGGAGAGCAGGTTATTCTTAATGTAAAGTTGCAAAACCGTTAAATATGATGGCAGAAAGATCACTGTGGTGTAATTCATTTAGACTTACTATGATTTCGATCCCGTTCTAATAAATGTTTAAAAAAAAACAGTTAATTTTGCGAGCTTTGACAGCCAATGTTTATTTAGTTTGGGATCTGAGATCTTAGTGCATGCGGGGTCAATGAGGTCAGTGCTGGGTGTTTACCATAGATGTGTATATATACTAGAGCAGCGGCTCTAACGAAGCCCAGCGCCAGGATTGAGAACATCTTATGGCGTGCTATTAGTGGATTGAGTTTTAAACCCTGTCCCGCTGAATCACTCCTCTCCAGGGTTTAGATTATCACAGGTAACGCCTCCTTAGCTGCCCTGTCATAACTGAAAGTGCATGCCTTTCTGTTTTGTTTATTTAGCTTTAAACAGAACAATCCATTTGATTTGCTCAGTATTTCCAGTTTCTATGCAAACATTTGCTTTGGAAAATAAGGACACTGCAGGCATGCGCAGTCTTGAGCACAGAGTTCGTTTGACTGCATTTTCACTGTCAAATGGAAGTTGATTGATTGGAGAGTTGTGATGTTTTGTTTGCATTAATAGATTCGTCTACTTCTCACAGATCAAAAGGACAGTATGGCCACCACTGTCGCAGTCAGCCCCAGTGAATATCTTCAGCCCTCCACCACCACTTCCCAAGTAAGGTCCCATCTGTCTGTATTATTAGACTGTATTTTAGGGATGCAATGATGATAAAATGTTAACCGAATGAGCCAATAATTATGATTTGCTTTATAAAACGACTGTTACAGGTTATTCTGTTTTTATACATATTAAGACATTCAGTATTTAGAAATACTGAGAAAAATCTTCCATTATGTAAGTTTTGCTATCGTAAGTGATACAATTCTCATTTTTGATAAATGAGAAAGAGGTAAATGTAGAAATAACTTGATAATAGTCGAAACTATAAAAACTATATTTATTATTTTTTATTGATTTCTTGAGTGAGAACTTTGAAGTATTGAATTGTTTGTGAATTCGCTCGTGAATAAGAAGTGTTTTTGTCAGATACAATAGGGTTCAGTTGAAATTCCTAAAATTATGACTGTTTATTAAGCTTAAGGAACCCTGGACCTGAGTTTTTTAGGAAATGTAAAGATGAGTAACATTAGTAATGTGATATAGATTTTCATTTTGAAATGGATACTCAAAATCAGCATTCATTTTGATATTTAAAAAAAACAACAACTGCATTTTACAGTGTCAGTAAATTATTGATTATGTTTAAGATTGGCTTCAAGTAGGAGTTAAATAACAGCCAAATATTGGTGAAATGTAAAAACATTTTTTTTTTTTAAACCGTGGAACTCTGGAACACTTAACTCTGATTGGTTAATTGCTGCACACTCAAATATTTAGGCCCCGTTAACACTAGTGTGTTTTAGAGCAAAAACGATCTGCATTTACACTGGCGTTTGCGCTGCTTTTCAGAAACAGTCTCTGTTTACACTACACAACCTAAAATGTCACATGACCATTCATGCAGGTACAGCTATAGATATGCATTGGTAGAATCCCTGTTATTTAAACCGCGAGCACAGCCTCAGCATTTTCAAACTAAAACAGGGTCTAAACTAAAAAAGTCTCTTTTCGAGAGTGGAAAACGCCGGAGTAGGTTAAACGATTGGCGTAACGGGAGCTTAGTTAGCTTTTCTACTTCAGAATTTCATGCGACTTTTTCAGTAAGTTTTGAGCAGAAAATATTTTATTGCGTAGTTTCAAAAACCACATGATTTAACTGTCGTGTTTGCTTGATTTTATTTTGTGTTTATGCAACTCTACTGTTAATTTGTGTTAAAGTAATTATTATATAATTAACTGCTGACATGGCAAGAAAAATATCTTCATCCAGAATCCATCCAGTCATCAGAGATCAAACATGTCGAGCCGCTTTTAGAACAGGTTGTTTTCATTTGACACACATTCTAGCAACAAGTGCTGGCCTCGCATTCTTACAAAAGCAGTTAGCCAAACTCTGTTACATATTGCTAATTGTGCATCGACACTCTCTCATGTAGGATTCTCAGCCCTCCCCGTTGGCACTGCTGGCGGCCACCTGCAGTAAGATCGGGCCTCCGGCCGCCCAGGCCCCTGTCAGCACGCCACCGTCTCAGTCAACCACACGCCGCCTACATCCGATCAAACCCGCCCCTATTGCCCCAGCTCCACCCAAAAACCTCGGATTCCTCTCAACGAAGGGAAATGTTATCCAGCTGCCCGCGGGACTGGGTTCGTCAGGGGCCAGTCCTATTGTCTTCACTATTCAGAGCCCTTCACGTCCAGCAGGCACATCCACTGCCAACATCCAGTACCAAGTGATTCCTCAGTTCCAGGGCTCTCAGACCATTCAAATGATGCCTCAGGGAGGACAGATCCAGATCATCCCCGGAACCAACCAGGCCATTATCACCTCACCCGTCACAGTTCAGACGGCCACGCCTGCCCCGCCCCCTCTGGCCCCAGCCCCCCAGCAGAAGACGGTGGCAATCAAGCCGTCTTCTCAGAAGCGGCGGCAGAATAATGCCAGCGTAAACGCTAACGTTGTACGGCTCCCTGGTGGACTCACGCTCCCACTCAATGTTAGTACGAGTGAGCTGGGAGGAGCACAGGTTGTTACAGAGACTGCTGCTGCTCCAGTGAAGGGCAAGAGGGGGAGGAAGAGACAGGTGGCGATAGCCCCGCCCACCCCGACCCCTCAACCTGCCTCACCACCACCTGTAGCTGAACAGGTTGAAGCCTTGCTAATAGAGACCACAGCTGACAACATCATTCAGGTATGTGTTTTTTGTACTTCTGTGTTGGCTTCCTTGTTGAGCTTAACATTGTGAAAGTCTTTTCAATTGCTGGTTTTCTGGATGTTGTCTCCTCTGACAGATTTCTACATCAAAATGACTTTTGGTTTACGCTGCTCTTTGTAAGCATGGGTCTCAAGGGATATTTTTAGTTATTTTGTGTTAAAAACAGATCAAGAAGTGATAGTATTCTGACAGTCTGCAATTTTTATATGTTCTGGATTGATATTATACATGGCAGCTAAATATTTCATGCCCAGTGCAAAATAATTCCTTCTCTGAATTAAAGTAATAAAAAAGTGAAAGTACATATACACCATATTTGTTTTCATGCTGGGATGTTTTAATATTTGTTAAAAAAGACTTCATAACATTAATTGTTCATTTAGTATTATTTATTTACTACCGTGTTTTTATGAGAATTTTCTTCTGAAAAATTAGTATGTGCTGTGATCATTTTATTTGTTTATTGCATCTTCAAGTAACTTCTTTTCATTTTGGTTTTAGTGTGCTTTTAGTTTTAATTTATTTCCATGTAGTATTTGTATATGCTTCAAATGTAAAATTCCAGCTGGAAGGTAAAAATTTTATTTAGTTTTTCATGTAATATTTATATTTTATTTCAGAATGAATTTAAAGCAGTACCAGTGTTGTAATGGTATTATTTGTAGTCAACAGAAATGATCTAGGTATATTTATGA
>JAUYWG010000045.1:17341627-17370008 GCA_034779775.1 Enteromius afrohamiltoni
TTTAAGGCAGGCTTTGATTCTCCAGACCTGAATCTCAAAAGCCCCAAAATAAAGGGAGGACTTGATACCCCAGACATGGATCTGACTCTGCCTCAAACTGATTTGAAAGGCCCAAACCTAGATATCAATACACCTGATATTGATCTTAATGGCCCTTCAGGTAAATTTAATATGCCAAAAATGAAGATGCCCAAATTTGGCCTGTCAGGTTTAAAAGGGCCAAATATGAACATGGATGCTGATATTGATAAGCCAGACCTCAGTTTGAGCGCATCAACTCCCAAACTACATGCAGGGTTAAATAATCCTGATATTGATGTTCATGGGCCTAATGTTGATCTCAAAGTTCCCAGAACAGACCTTAACCTTCCAGACATTGACAAGCCTTCAGGAAAAATAAAAGTGCCAACTTTAAAGATGCCTAAGTTTGGTGTCTCAGGACCAAAATTAAAGACACCTGATTATGATCTGAAGACTCCTGAAATGGATCTGTCAGCTCCAAAGTTTAAGGCAGGCTTTGATTCTCCAGACCTGAATCTCAAAAGCCCCAAAATAAAGGGAGGACTTGATACCCCAGACATGGATCTGACTCTGCCTCAAACTGATTTGAAAGGCCCAAACCTAGATATCAATACACCTGATATTGATCTTAATGGCCCTTCAGGTAAATTTAATATGCCAAAAATGAAGATGCCCAAATTTGGCCTGTCAGGTTTAAAAGGGCCAAATATGAACATGGATGCTGATATTGATAAGCCAGACCTCAATTTGAGTGCATCAACTCCCAAACTACATGCAGGGTTAAATAGTCCTGATATTGATGTTCATGGACCTAATGTTGATCTCAGAGGTCCGAGAACAGACCTTCATCTTCCAGACATTGACAAACCTTCTGGAAAAATGAAAATGCCCACTTTAAAAATGCCCAAGTTTGGTGTCTCAGGACCAAAAGTAAAGACACCTGATTATGATCTGAAGACTCCTGAAATGGATCTGTCAGCTCCAAAGTTTAAGGCAGGCTTTGATTCTCCAGACCTGAATCTCAAAAGCCCCAAAATAAAGGGAGGACTTGATACCCCAGACATAGATCTGACTTTGCCTCAAACTGATTTGAAAGGCCCAAACCTAGATATCAATACACCTGATATTGATGTTAATGGCCCTTCGGGGAAATTTAATATGCCAAAAATGAAGTTTCCCAAATTTGGCCTGTCAGGTTTGAAAGGGCCAAATATGAACATGGATGCTGACATTGATAAGCCAGACCTCAATTTGAACGCATCAACTCCCAAACTACATGCAGGGTTAAATAGTCCTGATATTGATGTTCATGGGCCTAATGTTGATCTCAAAGGTCCAAGAACAGACCTTAATCTTCCAAATATTGACAAACCTTCTGGAAAAATGAAAATGCCAACTTTAAAAATGCCCAAGTTTGGTGTCTCAGGACCAAAAGTAAAGACACCTGATTATGATCTGAAGACTCCTGAAATGGATCTGTCAGCTCCAAAGTTTAAGGCAGACTTTGATTCCCCTGACCTCAACATTAAAGGTCATAAGCCAAATATCACAGGTCCAGACATTAATCTTGACTTACCTAAAGGTAAATTTACAGCACCAGACTTAAAGACACCCAATCTTGATATGAATGCACCTAGCCTTGACATCAATGCCCCTTCAGGTAAACTGAAGAAGCCGAAATTTGGGTTATCAAGTAGTAAGCCAAAAGGCCCAGATTTTAAAATTAAATATCCAAAGCTGCATTTCAAAAACCCCAAAATGAAGGGAGGAATAGATGCCCCAGACATGGACTTGACTCTGCCTCAAACTGATTTAAAAGGCCCAAACCTAGATATCAAATCACCTGATGTTGATATTAATGGCCCATCGGGTAAATTGAATGCCAAAATGCCAACGCTAAAGATGCCAGGTTTTGGTCTGTCAGGTATGAAAGGGCCACATATGAATATGGATGCTAACATTAATAAGCCTGACCTTAGTTTAAATGCATCAGCTCCTAAACTAAATGCAGGGTTAAATAGTCCTGATATTGACTTAAATGGACCAAATGCTGATTTTAAAGTCCCCAAAACAGACCTTAATCTTCCAGACATTGACAAACCTTCTGGAAAAATGAAAATTCCCACTTTAAAGATGCCCAAGTTTGGTGCCTCTGTGCCAAAAATAAAGACACCAGACTATACTTTGAAGACCCCTGAAATGGATCTATCAGCTCCAAAGTTTAAGGCTGATTTTGATTCCCCAGACCTGAAGATTAAAGGTCATAAACCAGATATTACAGGCCCAGACATGAATCTTGATTTTCCTAAAGGTAAATTTACAGCACCAGACTTGAAAACACCCAATTCTGACTTGAATGCACCTGACCTTGACATAAATGCCCCTTCAAGTAAATTTAAGCTGCCAAAAATTGGCTTCTCAGGCAGCAAACCAAAAGTTCCAGATCTTCAAGTCAAATCTCCAGACCTAAACCTTAAAAGCCCCCAAATTAAGGGAGGAATTAATACCCCAGACATGGATCTGACTCTGCCTCAAACTGATCTCAAAGGCCCAAACCTAGATATCAATACACCTGAAATTGATGTTAATGGCCCTTCAGGTAAATTGAATTTGCCGAAGTTAAAGTTGCCAAATTTGGGCATGTCAGGTTTAAAAGGGCCACATATGAACATGGATGCTGACATTGATAAGCCAGAGCTCAATCTGAGTGCATCAACTCCAAAACTACATGCAGGGATAGACAGTCCTGATATTCATGGACCTAATGTTGATTTCAAGGGTCCAAAAACCAATCTTGCATTTCCAGACATGGACATGCCATCTGGAAAACTGAAAATGCCCACCCTCAAAATGCCTGATGCTGATTTCTCAGGGCCAAAACTCAAGACATCAGGTTATGATCTGAATACCCCTAAAATGGATCTGCCAGCTCCAAAGTTTAAGGCAGACTTTGATTCACCAGACTTCAGCATCAGAGGTCATAAGCCAGATATCACAACCCCAGACTTAAGTGTTGATTTACCTAAAGGTAAAATTAAAGAGCCAAATTTCAAGAAACCCAATCTTGATTTGAACACTCCAGACTTTGACATTGACGCACCTTCAAGTAAATTTAAACTACCAAAGCTGGGCTTCTCACACAGTAAGCCAGAAGGACCTGATCTTAAAGTAAAATCACCAAAGCTGAATTTAAAAAGCCCCAAAATAAAGGGAGGAGTTGATACCCCAAACATGGATCTGAATCTGCCTCGGTCTGATTTGAAAGGCCCAAACTTAGATATCAAATCACCTGATATAGATTTTAATGGCCCTTCAGGTAAAATGAATATGCCAAAGTTAAAGATGCCAAGTATTGGCATGTCAGGTTTGAAGGGGCCACATATGAACATTGATGCTGACATTGATCAGCCCGAACGTAATCTGAGCACATCAGCTCCCAAATTAAATGCTGGGTTTAATCGTCCTGATTTCGACTGTCATGGTCCTAATGTTAATATTAAAGGTCCAAGAACAGACCTTACAACTCCAGACATAAACATGCCATCTGGTCAAGTTAAAATGCCTGCTTTTAAGATGCCTGATATTGGTTTCTCAGCACCCAAAGGAAAGACACCTGACTATGATCTCAAGACACCAAAAATGGACCTTTCGTCTCCAAAGATTAAGACCAGATCAGAGGATTTTGATTCCCCAGACTTCAGTATCAGAGGGTATAAGCCAGATATCACAGCCCCAGATATGAATGTTGATTTACATAAAGGCAAAATAAAAGGACTAAGTTTCAAGAAACCCAATATTGATGTCAATGCACCAGACTTTGACATTGATGCTCCCTCTGGGAAAATGAAATTCTCAGGAAACATGCCAGAAGGAACAGATCTTAAATTCAGCTCTCCAAAAATGAATCATAAAACCCCCCGAATTAAAGGAGGAATTGATAGCCCTGAGTTTCATGGGCTGGGGCCTGATGTTGATTTTGGTACCTATACACAAACGCATGCTAACAGCTTTGCAGTCCCAAGAGGTAAAACAAAGGCAACCAATACAAATGGTCTTTATTCTCCATCAAGAGACGTCAGAGTACCGACTCATCAGAAATATAGTGCCCCAGAATTGAACTTGCAGGACCCCTATTATGACTTCAACAGAGATTTGAAAGTTTCAGAAAAAGCCTCTGGTCAGACCAGAATCTCTGGATTAGGTCCAACATCTTCAGATGTTTACTACAATGATATGTCTGGGGCATTCAGGTCAGGACATCATAATAAAAAAGCAAGTAATTTTGATATTGATGGCAACTGGAACAATACATCAGTACCCAAACTTCAAGTTTCAAGAAATAGAGAACATGCTGCTCTGAGAAATCCAAATATGGGAATGAATGCTATTCAAAGATCAGGTAATAATGCTAGGAAGATGAATCCTAGTCGTTATTACACTACTGATGATATATGCTACACTTACAAAGGGATGCCTAAAAGAGATGGATGCAGACAGACAATGAGACATCTGCAAATACATGCAATGGATCTGGAGGTTCCAGAAAGCACTTTGAAAGGGTCGAAATTTAACGTTCTTAAACTAATATAGTACGGTCATTAAAAGAAAGGGATGTGGGAGACAAGAATGAGCTTGTCCATAGCAATCACGTTTATAGGGTGGATAAGAACTATAAAAACGTTATATATATTTTAAATGTATTTTAAACTTTTTTGTACATTGCATAAACTTGCACTTATAGTATCATAGATCAATAGGTTATTAAAGGAGTTAATGTACTATATATATATGACAAAATATGTGACAATTTTATGTGTATCTTGCCTGATTGAATATTGTAAATCATATATATTTTGTAAATTATGTAAAATGCTACAGTAATGTATAAATGCAGTGTGGATGAAATATACACATGTAAAAAAGTTTAGTTCTGAAAACTTTTTGTTTTTTTTGTTTGGATAATATCTCGTTTCTTGCAATTTTTTTCACACATCTTTTGTGTTGTGCTCATTGATGCTGTAAGGTACACAAGGGAATTTGTTTTTAAGGATGTATAAAAATAATTTGTGAAAATATTCGTACTGACATTGTTGCTTCACGATACAAAAGCAGTTGTTGTTGTATAATACTTCAAATGTTATGCAGTTGAAATAAACATAATAGTGTACCATTCTCTGTAGTGGTTATTTTGAGTATTTACCTTAATGCTACTTAAAAAAAAAACTTGCTATATAAAGAGTATTTGCACATTATGATCTGCATATAAGATTATTTTGTAGTCAGTCCTGATAATTTAAAGGCCAGCCTGGCAAAACTGTTTTGCATATAAAAAGTGGACTATAAAAGTAACCTGTGACCATGAAAATCTCAAAATATTCACATTTAACAAAATGTAAATTATCAAAAATAAAATTTATGATTAAAACTTTCCCATGCACATATTTGCATATTGTGGTTGGTCTTGTGTCTGTCGGAGGTATCTGCACAATGAATTTTGCTGAACACATTTTGCACTGTACTGTGTAGATTCTTGTGTGCTGCTGACTTGTCTGTTTTGGAGCTGTGGCCTGGAGGAGGGTGGAGCTTTATCAGGTGGTGTTGTGATCGTGGGCATAGCCTATGTGTTGGAGTTTCATAATGTGTTAGACCTGTTTTCTCCTTTACTGAAGCCTATATTTTACCTGACATACCAAATGGATAATTCTAACTTAGGCCTATATAAGTGTTGTTTAAAATAGTTGTTAGATAATAAGAGAAATTTATTTGTTAAAAAAACGTCAAAACTCAGAATCAAAATAAGCCTATGTATACTGAGCCTAAATATGATACTTGTGCCTAAATGCGACTTTTAGAACTTATTACTTGTTGAAAATTTGATTTAAACTTAATATGGTTAATTTGACAAATTATTTTAAATAATTATAAGTTATTAGAAATACCATAACGTTCCTGCAGTCACCAGTGTCGCCAAATGAATAAATACAACAAGGTTAGTAACAATATACCACTGTTAAGTTTTGGCAGATGCTACATTCTGATTACCACTGCAGCGTGACGCAAGGGGAGAAGTTTAACGTAGCCGTGTAGTTGCAGGTCTTGCTTTCCGGATGCAATCGGATTTTTTCGGCCCTTGCCTCCATTTTGTACCGACTCGGTTATTTCCGGGATTTCGCAGAACTGGGTTCGCTAAAGCCCAGTGGTCCTCCGCTGGAAGAGTATCGCCCTCAAACACTGGGCAGCAATGTTAGTACCAACAAGACATCCGGTTTTGTGAACCTTTGCCTTTCGTGCTTTCGTTTCACGCTGTGACCTGTTGGGAATAAGTTTACAGAGTTGGCACTAACCAGCCTTCAGTATGACAGCGGACCAATGTAAGCTTTCTTACGATTAGTTAACGTTACTTAGTTACCAGTTTTCTCGGTGGTCAGTCAGACTGCGGATCATCGGCGAAAGAGCAGCCGGTTACTGTTTAACGTTAATGTTGTTTGGGACAGGATCTCTCATCGACCGACAGGTAAGCTAACGTCTTAACAGCCGGAAGAGTAACAAGTTGACCTAATTGTTATTCACCGTTCTTATTACGGTTTTAATAAATCGACAAGTGACTTTGCGCAAAGTTTGTGCACATATACTCTCTCACTTGGGTTGTTTTTATTAATCAGCGAGTCGTTTAGACTGGTTTTGTGAACCGGTTCAACCGATTCCTTAAAAGAATCGACTCATAAGAACCATTCGGTTACGAATCAGCATCACTCGCATCGTTATTTCAAAAGTTTTGGCTTTACCTAATCCGTAGCCATACGTGCCTGAACCTGGATTACATTACTGGATTACTGTTCAGGATCTTTCATGGCATGGCAGGTATAGTCACTTAGTCTGTGTGCACTGTTCAGGTATTTGTTGACTCAGGTATGCTTGATCTTGTGAACCAACACATACACAACACGTCATTTTTACAAACTGGTTGGGCTTCTTCCATTATTAATTTCCTTCGTTTCGCTGTTAAATTACTTTTAGCGACACAGATTAATTATATGAACATACAGCGGTGCGTAACTGTTATATGCTCATAATGTTTTTGTATTATGCTTTCAGGGATAAATTAAAGTAGGCTATGCCTCGTGAGGTCTTACAGTGATTCTGTTGAAGCTTTAGACAAAATATTAAAAAAGTTTGCAGGTATGTTTAGTTTAGTATGACCATCAGATATAATACATACAGTATGATATTGAAGAATGTAAAGAATGCGGCTGATGAGGAAAACATAGCCATTTTATTTACAGACCCAGACTGAGCAAATATTTGGTGAATTTATTGATTTTTCTATACATAAAATGTAATATAAATACAGCTGCCACTCCATATCCTCTAATAATATGTCTTAAGATGATATTTTAATGTTTCTTTAATGATCGACCGTTTAATTACGGTGCACAAAACATGTAATACAATGTTATATATCCTAATAATGATAATAGAGATAAACTTTTCCCAAAAACCTGATGTATCCTACTTGATATTTATATTTTAACCAGTTTTTTTTTCTAAGACAAATATGTATGAGTAATCAAGTAAACTGAAGCTGCTTCAGTCTAGTAAGTGTTCATCTTTAAAAATGACTAAGGATATAAAAGTTATTCTGGTGTTGGATGTTTTACTTTAGTTATACTTAAAGGCCTTTTACTTGAATTTAGTTAAAATGATCAATCATCCAACAGGAAGCATGTAGAAGCATGTGTGCAGCAGTATTTTCAGTAGCAAAAGTGCTTTTTCTTACAAAATATTTGACAGCAGGCATTGTTTTTGTGGTCTTGATGTGAATCTTGCTTTCTAGATCAAATGTAGCCGGCTGTGAGTTTAAGTGCAGAATCTTTAAAGACTAATCTCCTGCTTGCTTATATATTTTACATATGCTTTTATGCTTACCACAAACAGACTCTTGCAACAGTTGGGTGCAATAAACAAGGCCCTTGTCGGATTTGTTAGGACTGATTAGAGCTGAGATAGTTGTTTGCCTGTTTTGGTGTGTTATGCGACAATGTAAGGAATGTCAGGCTCATTTTTCTTATTTCTTTCTTCGGCTGAACAGCACAAGTATAATTTCTTGTAGCCTACTTATATTTTCTGGTCACCACTGTGGAAACCAGTGCAGACCATGAACTCTTCGGTTACCAGCGTTCTTCAAAATATCTTTTTTAATATTTAGCATATTAAAAAAACTCTCACAGACCTCCAGAGACAACTGGAGGGTGAGTAAATGATGACAGAAATGGGTTTTTCTACCCCCCATTCTGTTTCCATTGAGAGTTGTTTGCCTCTAAAAGGTCACTAGGTTTAAAAGTGGGTTGATGAGTTTCTTTGACAGAGGTGGGTTTACTTATTTATTGTAGTGTCCATGTGCTCATGATCACGACTTCAGGAAACAAATCATATGCCATATTTGTTTTGGAGGTTTGTGTGGTGCTTTAGCGGTTTTTATTTATTGGATATCTTCATCCCAGCCAAACCACGATTTAATAGAGCAGCAACAGGCGTTTCGATTACAGCATACAATAGCTTGAACATAATGAAGATGAGCCATTCGGGTCACAAGCATACAGGTTTTATACACGTTTTGCCATGCTTCACCCATTTTAACGCTCTCAATTCCATCAGCGGCAGATCCTGCTTCGTGACATTCCAGTTAGTCCTGCTGAAGTTTTGTATCGTTGCACTTCATCTGTGGACATGTGAGCGAGCGCTTCTGTCTGAACCAGTGGGAAAACTTTTAGGAAGTTTAACCTTTCGGGGGGGGGATAAACGAGGAATACCGGTTTTTCGTATGCGTATTTGTAACATTTTAGTTAGTATCCGGAGCTTGCCTTCTGCTGTGTAGTTCCTGGAAGAGTCAGGTAGTTTGGGAGGTACTGTGACGCCACGTTGATGACGTTAATCACTACTTTGTCACTGTGATGCGTTACTGTTTTTAGAAGAACGTTTTAGTTACAACCACCTCCTGATTTGCCTGTGCATGGGAGTCTGAAGGCTGTAATTCCTTCACCTCGCAGAGTTTTTGTGAGAACCTCAGACCAAACGCTGAAGATTGAGGTGACTGTCGACATCTTCCCTATTTGCCAAGATGCCTATTCCTCCACCTCCCCCTCCACCTGGACCTCCACCACCCCCCACCTTTAGCCAGGTCAGTGTAAAGTAATTTACCCTCCCCGTTACTTCCTTTAATTCATGTTTCTAACTCTCTGTATGCTTTTTGTTTTTGACAAAAAATATATATCGGTAGTAATATTTATGTTTTATATACTTACATACTATTTCTTTTGGTTTACTTCCTAAAGTATCATTCATATAATATTTGATTTTACATTTTACTAAAAAAATGTAATTAAATGTCATTAGATCTTGGAGTTTGCAGAGGCACGCTACGTGTCGTAATTACACAAACAAAAACTTTAGAGACTGAAAACTAAAATTATATGGTTTCACCATATAATTTTAATACAGTGGACAGAATTTTCATATTTAGCATTAAACATTTGTTACTGCCCATCCCCCCAAAAAAGTTTTCATGTAATTTTATCATGTTTTGAAAAATGTCTTTAAAATCTTTATGCTCCACAAAATCAAATTCAGAACCATTTTTTTTGTGACATTCAAGCTGATGAAATGCATTTTAACTTTTAAAAAATGTGACCTATTTGGTCAACAACAACAACAAAAAATTTAATAAATTAGTAGATCAGGTTTTTAACTTACAAATGTTTTGACTTTCAGGCAAACACCACACCTCCGAAACTAAATCGAGATGAAGCTAAAGGAAGAGGAGCTCTACTGTCAGACATCTGTAAAGGCACCAAACTAAAGAAGACCAGTGGGGTCAATGACAGAAGTGCACCTGTGCTTGAAAGTGCGTCCTCTGTAAAGCACTGCTGCTGAAAATACAATTAATGTTTGACTTGACCCAGCTAACTGCATTGTTTGGGGTTTTTTTGGCAGAGGCTGGTGGTCGAGGTGGCAGTGGAGGAGGTGGAGGTGGAGGTGGAGGAGGAGGAGGAGGAGGAGGATTTGGAGGTGGTTCTGGGCCAATGGCCATGGGAGGATTGTTCAGTGGAGGAGTACCTAAACTACGACCAGTCGGAGGTATGTTTCGCTTTCACAGTGGGTAGTGCAATTATGGATTTTTGTTGAGGCTGTGCAAAAAAAACAGACTTTTTCACCATTTTTTAGAAATTAGTTTGGTAACACTTTCTATTTATAATACATTATAAATGTATTGTTAAGGCATTATAATGAATGCATAATGCATTATACAAACCTTATTATGTGTTCAATAAGAAGAGTTATAATACATTATAATTTGTACATGTTTTTGATTGTAGATATGTGTATATAATATGAAATGTAAGAAAATAAATATATAAATGCATTTACATATAAGTACACAATATATACTGTATGTGTGTGTTTTAATACATAATAAATAAACACGGTACAAACACACACATTGGATGTGATTTATGGTTTGATAGCACTAACCTTTACATTGTTTATTTAAGATCTTCACGGTACTTTATTACATCTTGTGAGTGGTTAGGTGCTGAGTGTTTCCTATTAGGCTAATATTGAAGCTAATGCGAGCTAGTTAATGCTTTTAACTGAAAAGAGTTTTAGTGGACTTAGGTAGGTTAGGTAGAAGGTTTACATACTAGCAAAGTATCCTATACTCGGTATGTCTTAAGAGGAACCAGCAAAATAAAGAGTTAGCATATATTTAACGGAAACAGTACTAATACTCTAATGAAGGCTAGTTGACATGTAGTTACTTATCAACAGCTGTCTAAAGGATACCATCAAAATGATCAAACTGATATTATAAAAATAAACTAAATAAATGTCATATTACACATTCTTATCTTAAATTAGCATTGTTATTATTATTACTTCTAAGGGGTATTTGTCCACTTTAAGTAAAAGAGCATAAGTAAAATGGCGAAATATGAGGCATACTTCATTATAAGTATGAGAAATATAATCCATTGTAACTTAAGTTAATGAGTCATGTTCACTGTGTTATAAATGATTATGCTGTTAAAACCTATAGCCACAAATTATAACAGATTAATACTGTTCTTGTGAATATTCATGAGATGATGCAACATATTATAAAGTTATTTATAATGCATTTCTGCATTCATTATAATGCCTTATAATCCTTATAATGTATTATAAAACAGCCCCCCAAATTGAACAATAAATAAATCAGTTAAAGATTCTGTTGCATAGAACTGACTAAAAATCAATGAAAGTGTAGCCTAGTTATTTTACTGGCTTTTTATTTTGTTAATTCTGTAACTGAGTCAGATTAAAATGTCTTACAAAAAGATTTTATATTATTTATAAAATAATAAATAGTTATTGAAAAGTGTTTTCAGTTTCTTTGGAATGGAAAGTTTCTTTTTTTTTTCTTCTTTTTTTTTTAAATTTATATTTGTTTATATTTTGTTTGGCACTGCCAAACAAATTCACCATACTAGCTTGAGAATGATTAATTCCTTTTTCCACTTATGAAGTCAACTAACCAAAATATAATCCTTTACATCGCAATATATATTGCAGGACAAATATTGCAATATAACTTTTTTGTGCAGCCATAGATATCTCTAATTATTTGATTGTGTCCACACAGACAGCTCTGTAGGACGGTCAGCGCTGAGGCCGCCCGGGTCTCGTCCAGCAGTCCCACGTGGCCTGAGTCATTCTGAACAAGACGGCTCGGGTCGTGGTAATGGAGGCCGCTCCTCTCCTCCAGAACAGCCACGAAATCACCGTCCCTCCGTGCCAGACATCTCCAAATCTTCAAAACCCACCAGCTCCGCTCCGCCTCCACCACCTCCATTCAATCGTGGTGGCAACCGCGGACCCTCCTCAGCCCAACAGGGTTCTGGGCCACACAGTCGGGAGAAACCCCTTCCACCACCGCCTGCAAGCAAGGGACCTCCACCACCGCCATCTTCTTCTCGGGATGGGCATTCTAGACACCCCCCTCTTTCATCTCGCTCCTCTTCATCCTCCTCCACTTCCTCAAATGCTCCTCCACCACCTCCACCTTATCGCCAGCCGACTAATGCTGCAAATGGTGACCCGGCCCCCGAGTTGCCACAGAGACGAAACTCGCTGAATAAGAGAAGCCATGGCAATGCTAACGTCCGTAGCCAGGCTCCACCTCCCCCTGCCCAGCAGAACAGACGCCCCCCGCCGCCATCACGAGACCCAGGGGTGCGCAGCACAGGTAAAACACAAACTGAAAAGTCTCTTTCTGCAGACCGTAGTCGATTTCTGACCGCCTGAAATGAGTTATGACTTCAGAACAATATTCATTTGCTGGGAGATTTGAAAACCGAACATAGGCATCAAACATGTCCAGCTTCACATCTATGTGTTTTCATAGGTCGATTTGTTCAGTAGTTCACATTGTGCATAGATATAGGAATTTGAAATGACACAGTTGCATTAACAAATGCTTATATAAACAAATATAAACAAATGTTTTTCTATCAGTTTTGAATTTGTTAACACTGTTGGGTAGGTTTAGAGTTGCATGATCTAAGCCTGTAGATTTAGTTTTTTAATTTTTTATTTATATATTTATTTTTGGACGAAGACTGAAATTAATGGTACAGTAGCAATACTTAAAATGTGTGGCACTAAAATATATAGTGGCAGCCAAACTTTACTATGACTGCTTTAATTTATCTCCCTCAATAGGATATAGAATTAAATTACCCAACTGCCAAAGTTATGAAACAAATTGGTTTTAAATGGGTTTTAAAACTAAATTATGACAATTTTTTATGAACTGTTTCTTGAAATCAAGGGTTTTCAAGTAAATGTAGATCTCGTTTAAACTGAAGTGTTGTTTCAGCTCCTCAGGTTCCTCCTCCTGCAAGTCGCAACGGGGTTCGGGATACACCACCCCCTCCGCCTCCTTATCGCGGCGGGCCACAGACATCTTCTGAACCCCACAGTCGAGGGAAGCCCCCTCCTCTATCCTCTACTGGACGCCAGCACTCAGGACATGCACCTCCTCCTCCTCCACCTATCCGCAATGGACATACGTCATCTGCCTCCAGGTCTTTTAGTGGTGAGATGATGTAATCTTTTTGGGAACATCAGTTCAGTTTGTTTTCTTAGTTGCTAATTTGTTTGTTTGTGGGAAGTTCCCATTGATCAGAACTTTGATTTGCGAAGAGGATCTGTAAGTCTACTGTGCAGCAGAACATGAAAATAACCCAAAGTCAAATGAGCTCTCAGTAATTCAAATGCAGCCTGTTTATTTCCTCATTACAACCATTAACAAAGCCTTCTCAGAATGCGGAGATGAGTCCTTCTGAAAATACAGGTTTCTCAAACTTCTGAGGGAACTGCAGAGGGTTCATGCATTACCAATATGATAAAAATGTCAAATTAAAATAAATAGAGCTGCAAAATTGAAATGATGGTATAGTTTAATAGGATTATAAAATCACTAGAGGCTCTATTTCAATCTGTTGCATTAAATGCATTTACATGATGCAGTGTCTCATGCGCTTCCATCACAAACTCCATCTCTTAATGTTCTTTATAATGTGCATTTAAGAAATTAAAAATTGCAATATATGACAAAACATTTATTTATTTACATACACGCACACATATATGTATATTTTTTATTATTAATTGCAATATATTTTTTGACCAAATCATGCAGGCCTATCCTGTAAATAAATCATTTTAAAGTAAAAACCGTTAAAATAAAAGTGTTTGTTTACCTGCTTATCATGCGACAATAAGGAACCCATGTACATGCAAATGTGTTGGTAAATTATAATAAAAAAAAAAAAATATATATATATATAGATATAGAGATAGATAGATGGATAGATAGATATATATAGATAGATATATTAGGGGTGGGCATAGATGATTTTTTTGAAATTAATCGAGATTAAAATGGCTCATTTGAATTCTGCCAAAGGCATTCAGAATATGTATGCTACCTAAATAGTGACTAAAAGTAAAGGCCAATTATATTTGAGATATGTGTGTGTCAGTACTGCCATCTTAAAAGTAGGGGTGTGAATCTTGGTTTGACAATTTAATTCAATAAGATTATTATCATCAACACAATGGCCCAGTTTCATAAACATGGCTTATCTTAAGACAGGACTAGGCATTAGTTAAATTAAGATATTAAAGCATCTTTAACAAAATTTTAAGATATGTCAGAGCAAGATATTTTCAGTTGAAGCAGTTCAAACATGCATTTTAGTCTTGTCTGTGAAACCAGGAGAACATCACATTATGACTCAATATTACTGCACATGGCTACATTCTAAATCACATTTATTTTGTGCAAAATATAATTTTTTTTATCATTATATAAACAGGCTACTCTTTTAAAACTATTACTTATTTTAAAAAGTGCTCTTCGAGGATACGAAAGTTTACAAGAAAGAGTTTTGACTTTTAAAAGTTGGATTTTTCTTTTTTTCCTCTGCATTATTGTCCCTTGATTATATCAGATGTTTTGCTCTGCTCTGAAAACATAACTGATGACGTGCACATCACTTTTGTATAAAAGCATTTGAAAATGCAAGTGCATTAAACTGGGCATTCTAAAACGCCTAACATGAAGCGATCGTGGTTTATCACAATTTAACAACAACCAGGGAAAACCAATGATTGAAATATTTGCTGGGGGAACTTAATATGGATTGCAAATGGCCAAAACTTACATTTTTAAATATTTGCGCCCGTGAAACAAATGGAAACTTCAGTTCTATGGATGTTTTTTTGTAACTAAAATCGTAACATTTATTTTACATATTATGATGTAAAATGTCAATAATAATACAGTTTCTTTTGATGAACTAAATACAAGTAATGAATTTCTTTACCTTACTTGACCCAAACTTTCAGTTCTAATAATAAATTATAGCCTATAATTATAATTATAAAATAAATAAAAAAAAATTAATATTACATTTTTTTTTTTTTTTTTTTTTTTTTTTTTTACAAATTAATGTTGCATTCAAAACCGTTTTTTAGTGTGCACTAATAATGAATGTATTGCTTAGTCTTTTGCAGATTAAAGCTTAATTTAAAATTCTGTTATAATTCAAATATTTCAAATTTCATGAGTTTCATATGAACTAGCAAAACCATTTATTCTGAATATACCAAATCACGTTAATGTGCTCATCTTGACTCTGCTAAGTAGTGAATAAAATAGATTGTGTTTTCTCATTTTTAAATGTTGTTCGCCCCTCAGATGATTTTGAGTCCAAGTACGACTTCCACCCTATAGAGGACCTTCCCCCGCCTGAAGAATACAGATCCTTCCCAAAGACCTATCCCAGCCACGGCAACAAGGGTAAAGACTTTATTTTTAACTTTGACCTATCAATTGTAGATAGATAAACACAACTCCTCATGTCCTCTTTATCTCTTCAGGTTTAGTGAGAGGTGCTCCTCCACTGCCTCCTGTTGGAGGGAAGTGAACACTCTTCAGGGAAGCGAAGGACCAAGAAGAGATGACACAAACACATAAATATGTATGCATAGGCAGTATATATTTATGTGTGTTTGCCACACAAACATTAATTGCACCTACAAATACATTGAATAACATGACATTTTTAATAGGACAACACTATAATCACACCTACATGATCTCTGATCCAAACCACTCCAGAATGCTGTACCTCTAGACCGCGAAAACACTGTGCAATATTCCTGTGCTGCCTAGAAATGCACCTTTTAATATCGTGTAAGATGACAGCGGCGCAGCAATGTGAGAGCAGACAACTCCAGTTCACATGAAGCTAGATGTGTACATTCCAGCAGCCAAAGTTTTTATTCATTCAGTGGGAAAATGTGTAGCACTTGTGGATTAATGATGACTATGCATATCAGACACAACGTCTGCATTTCTCTGGACAATTATGTCATTGTATGTATTTTTATTCTTTATTTCTTTCCAAATCAGTCAGGAATTAGTTAAATTCTGAAAGTGTTTGCTTACACTACAGAGGCCATGAAACGGCCTCGTTTCTTGTTCATTCCACAGTTTTGTTTTCCTCGTCACACTACAAAAAACTACTACAGCCAATATGGTCTCAAATCAGCTCCATGCTGAACTTAAACTATGTTTTTACTGGCCAAATGTACACTAAGCGTCATCGAAGACTTGAAGGTCTTGTTGGAGATCTTTGTGTTTTGAAACAGTATACAGATAGTGCCATTTTCTGGCTCATCTGCACCCTTTCTCCCGCCGGGTACAAATGTTTCTGGGTCATTTACGCATTGCTTTTCATCCTTAGCGTTTTAACCTTAAATTGAATTTCAGGAAATACATTTTAGAAGATTTTGTACAAAACACTAGAAGTTTTCTAATAAGCATATTTTAATTCTATGATGTTGTATTATATGTTATAAAGTGACCAAGTATGTTAATAACGTTCAGGCACTTTCAGGCCATTAATATAGAAGCTATTAATTGGGATTTGGTGACAAATCAGTCTGATTTGTAAATGTCTTTTTTTCTGAACGTGTTAAATGTGTCAATATAATTCTCCAATAAAAGGTGGGAATGGGAATGAATGTGCTTCTTTTGGATAGTGGGACTGTATTAATGTGTTGATCTTTGTTCATACAGTAATGTTGGAAGACATTTGACTTTATATTCCTTTGTCACGACAAACAACAAAAGTAAATAAAAAATAATGGATAAGAATAACAACATTATAAAAAGGAATATTCTTGTCACTATTTTTAAATGCTCTTAAATTATGAAACGATATATCCTGTAAATGTATGTATTTTGATAGCTCGGTTGAGTAATAACAGCCAAACCAAACACAATCCCAGTCAAAAAGGGATTCAAATCTATGAATCATCAAGCCCACAAATGTCCATTAACAAAAGCAGAAACAGCTATTATCCTACATTAAATAATTTCACAGACAATCAATGAATTTAAAGTCAAAATATTATGCATGATGTTTTTTACTGAAATGTATGTTCCTACACAATTACGGCAGTCCTCAACCCAGTTGGTGGCACTGTTGTTACAGAAACGAAGACAGGCAGCTGTGCCCTGTAGATATAAGGAAATTAAGCAACGAGAAGATAAAACAAATCGTTTATGATATACTTTATTTGCCACATATTCTTTATATTACTATAGTACATTTAACCTGAAGAGTATAAACTACAGTTATTTAATGTATTCTAAAATATAATGCAATAACCTAACATATTTAGTCGCTTTGTACAACAAACTACTCCAATAAGAAACGTGCAGCTCATTTATAGATGACCAAATACGATAAAAACAATACAAAAATGGCAATTAGCAAAACCTTTCAGTAAATAAGAGCATATATACTTATAGATTGCAATAGACCATGTTCAGTATATTACAGCATGTGTGCGCGAGGCAGAAATGAGCCTGACAATATGTCAAGAGTGGATATTGTTTGCAGAACAACCTCCTCCAATTTATGCAACAACAATGCTGATAAGTGAGGGGGGAAAACTTAATATTCCCGGGAAATTCTTTCCGCCAAAATACCAACAAAGAATCACCCGCCTTTACAGTCAAGTCAATGGGGGAAGGGACTGGGAATCCTATTGGTTCCTTAAACCCATCAAGACCTCCGACAGCCAATGGAATGCGTTGTCGTGAGCCCCACGTCACACGCCAGCTAGTCAGCTGTTTAGAGGAGGACTGAGCTGCAGCACTTTTGGCGCTAGTTTGACGGCGGGTGAGTGAAGTCAAGAGCGGACTCGGAGAGAGCGACAATTTGGCATAAATAAAGCGGTTGTCAACACAAATTCAGCTTTAATCAGGTAAGACATTAAACGTATTAATGATGTCGTTTAAAAAAGTACGTTTTTTTGAAGTAAGAGTTATTTTATTGAGTATTGTTAAGCGTGGGAACAAACAGCTTGGCGCCAAATGACCGACAGCAGGAACTGCTCACTTTTCATTTGCAGTATTTGTTAGACAAGAGTTTTAAATAAAATAAAACCATTTATTTGTTAATGTAGTTTTTTATGTAGCGCTGTTGTGAAGTAAAACAGACAGAATTTGCAAAACGATCAATCGCAAAGTGCCTGTAGGTTCAGGCCGCCAAAATGGACAGGAATAACGTTACAAAACGTGTGATCTTTGATCTGTGTGATTCTCCACAAAATGCCCACAAATGATTGTGTTCGTTGCAAGACTTGATTATATTACACAACAACCAACCCCCAACAGGTTTTAGGCTAGTATGGCTTTGTTAATGACTCGCACCTCCGGGGTCTGCGCTAAAAACTAGTTACACCTACTTGCTAAATTCTACATGAGTTTTTCTGTTTCTGCGATTTTGATGCTGTAGATGTATTTAAGTCGAAAAAATAGATTTGACACAGAATATGTCGCAAGCTATTGTGCTTTGGAGGTCATTAATTTACAGTAAACAAGTCATCATTGTCTTTTTCCTTTCAGATCTGCTTCCTCCTTTAACTAAAAATGCCCAGCACTCGCTCACAAAATCAGCCCACCCTTCAGTTCCCCCGAAGAAAGTCTTCAAGGTTGTGTTCTCAGCCTAAAAGCTCCTCTGAGAATGTCCAGGCCACCCCTCTGTCCCCTAGAAAGTCAAATGTGGGGGATTCACTCAGCGTCTGTCTGTCTCCGAGGAAATCTGTGTTGAAGAGCACCTCTTTGTCAGAAAGGCTGCCCTTGAGCCCCCGCAAACGTACAGGTGAGTTAACCATCACGGTTGCTGTGCTATGGTAATGCGGTATGGTTTAGGTTTTGTTTTTTATTTTATTGACACTGCTCTTGTTTTTCAGGAGACGAGAATGGCTGTAACCTCCCGGCCTCTATGCTTGGCTCTCCTCCGAAGCAGCGCTGCGCTCCTCTGTGCTCTCCTCGTAAACTGTCCTTCAATGAGAACACGCCGGTCTTCTCGCCTCCACGTCCCACACCGCCCTCACCCAAAATTCCCCTCTCTCCTATCTCGCGTCCATCGCCAAAGCGGCTGCAGGAGACCCCCTGCTCAAACCCGATCCCCCGTGCAGAGGGAAAGCTCCCCGTTACTCGACTCTTTCCTGTGAAAAGTATGTTTTGTTGATTATCCGTCAACTCATTTGCGTAGATGTATTAAAACCGGTCGATATTAAAGAATTAATCTGATTCCTCCAGAATCTGGCTATCAGAGTGTAAAGCAGGCTCTTCACACTGCGGTACCGGAACGTCTTCTCTCGCGCGAGACCGAGAGAGCTGACATCATCTCCTTCCTGAAGAACCATGTGGTGGCTGAAAAACCCTCTAGCCTCTATATTTCTGGTGCTCCTGGTACAGGCAAGACCGCCTGTCTGAACTGTGTCCTCCAGGAACAAAAGGTGAGCTCGAGAGAAAATACGGGCGTCTAAACATCTAAAAGCAACTGTGCTTAACTGTCGTCTTTGGTTTCCAGGCTCTGTTGAAAGGTGTTCAGACTGTGGTCATCAACTGTATGAATCTGCGTAGCTCACATGCCATCTTTCCATTGCTGGGAGAGAGACTGGGGGTGTCAAAGGGCAACAGCGAGGCTCGGCTGGAGAAACTTCTGACCAGCTCTGGGCCAACTGTGTAAGTCAGCTCGTGCTAATTATCATGAACCATTTCGGGTTTTTAAGCTCCTCATTTGTTAGTTCTGATTGTGTATTTGGAGTCAAGCGTCCTTGTTTAATTAGCTCTTCCTGTGGTGTATTTGTGTGCAACAGCCTGTTGGTTCTCGACGAGATGGACCAGTTGGACAGCAAGGCTCAGGAGGTTCTCTACACGATCTTCGAGTGGCCTTACCTACCCAAATCTCGCGTTTGTCTCATTGGTAAGATTTTCATTCATTCCTCATCCCACATTTGTGTACTCCGTTTCTGTTAACAATCTTCTAGACAAAGAGGGCCGTTTTGGACATGTGATCTTACCGGTGATCTTTCACCCCTTAGGTATTGCCAACGCATTGGACCTGACGGACCGTATTCTGCCCAGACTGCAGGCCAAACCTCACTGCCGACCCAAGCTGCTCAACTTTCCTCCCTACAGTCGCGAGGAGCTTAATGCAATCGTTCAAGACCGGCTCGCACAAGTATGCCTGCTTTCATGTTTCCTGTTGTTCTGGTTTTGTTCACGTTCGGAGGTAATAATACACTGGGTTATTGGTGTGCGGTCAGGTGTCAGGTGAAGGTGTTTTGGACCCAGCAGCAGTTCAGTTCTGTGCCAGAAAAGTTTCAGCTGTGTCAGGAGATGCCCGAAAAGCGCTCGACATATGCAGGTAAGAACCAGCTTTAAAAGAGAGAAACTATGACTGTTCGTTTTGTGCGGTTCTCACACATCTGTGTGTTTATCCATCAGGAGGGCTGTGGAAATCATGGAAGCGGCTGACAGGTCTAAAATAGCACCTGAACCTGCAGCCAGTCCTAAAGGTAGGAATAACTTTATTCTAACACTTTTTCAGGAAATAAGAGTAATACAATCTACAGGGGTGTATATATACCGGACAAAAGTTTGGGATCAGAACGATTATTATTTTTATTTCAAAGAGTTTTTATGCTCAAGGCTCAAAAATACAAGGGGAAAAATGAATATTGTGAAGTTTGGGGTCTTTTTTTAATGATAATAATGTGCTTATTTACCTTTTATTCGGTATTGCAGTTTTCCCCAAAAATATTTGGCAACCCAAGTTGCCAGCATTGATAATTCTGACAATAAATAGGCATATTAAAATGATTTCTTCATTCATGTGGCATTACTGGAGTTATGACTGATGGAAATTTGAAATAAAACCTCATTTAAATTTGTAATATTATTTCAGGATTTCTGTGTTTTTGATCAAATGAACGCAGCCTCGATGAGCATAAGATACTCATTAAAAAAATCCTACAGGTCCTAAACGTTTGGTCTCATGCGAAATCTCCTGGCTAGTTATAATTCCAACTAAATGTTTACAGAGAGAATGTAATGAGGGATTTGTCTCTGCTTTCGTGTTGCAGTATCGCGGGTGAGTGTCCCTCAGGTGGCGCGTGTTTTATCAGAGGTGTATGGCGACCGTATGGCATCCAGCAGCGGGGACGGCGAGAGCTTTCCTCTGCAGCAGAAGCTTCTGGTCTGCTGTCTGCTGCTTATCATCCGTAATGGCAAGAGCAAAGAGGTCCAGTTGGGCAAGGTGAGGCTAAATTTGATTTAACCCAAAGCTAGTTTCTAAACACTAACTTAAAGAGGAAGTGAAGTCATTTTGAAGCTGATAACCCTATTTGTGTTCCCGCAGCTGTGTGAAGTGTACAGTAAGCTGTGTAAACAGAGGCAAGTGGGCGGTGTCGGACAGACTGAGTGTCTGTCTCTCTGCAGTCTGTTGGAGAGCAGAGGAATCTTCACACTCAAGAAGGCCAAGGAGGCTCGAATGACCAAAGTAAGAGCAGTTATGAATTATCAATGTAGTGTTCACAAGATTTTTATTGAATCAGTATCTTAATTGATTACAGCTTAATGAGGAGTCAACGTCAATATTTTCTTTCCTAGATCTCCCTGAAGATTGAAGAGCGAGATGTGGAGAATGCTTTGAAGGATCGAACTCTCCTTGGTAGCATATTAGCAGCTGGTCTGCCATAAATTACATCAGATTTTATTATTATTTTTTTTTTATTATTATTATTTTACTTTTGTTCTCATTTATCAAAATTTTAATGCTTTGATGTGAAAGTCTTGTTTAAAATGAGATGTGCCGTTTCAAAGAGTGATGATTTGATCCAGAAGGGTTGATTTCTCCATTATGTTTGTGTCAAACATTTGCCTGCCTTTTTAAGTGTAGGTTTTATTTTTTTCCTTTTTATGTATTCTTAGATTCTTCTGTTTTAAAACAGAAGACATTGCCGTTTATCTTATTTTGTACATCAGCTTTGTAATGGATTTGTTGATGTACACTTTTAATAAAGCAGAATGTACAGAATTTAAGATTCTGAGGTACTCAATTATCCCTAAAAATCAAATGACCTTATCAAATACTAGCCGTTGAACAACGATATTAACACAGACAAATGATATAGGCATATACGATGTGGGACCGAAAATATGACAGTGGTGCTCAAAAGTGCAAGGCGCAACGCGAAAAAGCACATCGAGACAAAGTTCTCTTGAATAACATCCCGAAATTAACAGGTTTTTTTTTTTTTTTTTTTTTAAACCTGCGGAAATCCCACCTGCAAATGCAGCTAACCCTGTGTGTGTGTGGGGCGGGGGGCTAAAGCAACCTGTAACCTAGGGGCCCCAGGCCATGTTAATTCGGCCCTGATGCTGGGACCACACAGCGTCAATATAAGCATTTCTGACTTGGACGTAATCAACTGACAAGAACATTTTTGACTTCCAATTTTTAATCTCAGTTATGCAGGACATAATATGGGATGCATCAACAGTACCAGACTTTAACAAGACAATTGTGTGTCATCTGCATAGCAGTGAAACTCAAAAATACTCATAATTTGACCCAGGGGTAACATGTAGATAATAATAAGGGAACCCACAAAAAAAAGAGCACAAGAGGCTTTAATAGTCCATAAAAACTTCCTTGACCTCCAATGAAAAAGTCCTGTTGTCTTCTCGCATCAAAATTCACTGCACATTTGTTTAGAACTGATCTAGACCGGTTTCTCTCGTGAACAACACTTGATCAGTGCATGTTTCTCTCCTGACACAGACAGGATGCCTTTCAGTTTATCGACTGGAATCATGTGGATTATTGTGGTGTTCTTAGCTTTATCTGCTCTCATTCTGACGGCACCCATTCGCTGCAGTGTATCCATTGGTTTGCAAGTGATGTAATGCAAAATGTTTTCAAAATCAAGAAACAAAGTAAACTTTCATTTTTAGGTTAACGATTTCTTTATTGCATTTTTTTTAACATGAACCATTTCAACCTAGTACTTGTCAAAATGAAGCACGTCCCAAAGTATTAATTAACATGATTTTATTTTCTTTTTTTGGACAAAGTGTGAAGTAAAAACGCTACAAAGAATCCCTTTGTCTGTTCTGCTCGCCTCCTAAGAGGAGTTAGTATTCAAACAAATGTGAAGCTAGTTTTTATAACTCTCAAGGTTTCATTGTTTGGTTAAACATTAGTCCCTTTCAATCAGCACAGCATTTGTCACACAAATAAAAAAAAAACTCCATAAACATTGCAATGCAAAACAAACAAAATCAGTATTTCCTTGTCTATACATTAAGACAATTTTAGCAAAACAAATATATGGAGTGAAAAAACAAAACAAGTGGGAAAAGTTAACGTAAAACTCATTATTCGACAGTCTCAGCGAGGGAGGAAACAAGGAGATGCACTGTATTGAGTTCTAAGCGCTGTAGGAAATCAACTAGCTGCTCAGCTCTGATCACCTGTCTAAAACCACCGTGAACGAAGCTGTAAAGCTGACCTCAGGTCACTTATTGTGAGATCACAAGTCTAAATCATTGATCGCATTTTCCAAAATCTTTAAAACTATAAAAAGCAACGTGATTATCATTATAAAATATTATAATAAAATCTCTTTGGCATAGTTAACCAGTCCTCTTACCAACAATGTATTAATGCACCCATAAGAAACACTAAAATATAACATTTTCTACAAAAAGACGTGTAAATTGCATCATGCTGTCATCCTTTTATGAAGGCAGGTTAAAGCTGTGCTCGATTCTGCCTCTCCCAGCACAGTGAAAATTGCATATATTACAGCAGTGTCAGTGTGTGTTTCGGAGAAATGGACCACAGGCATCCAGCGATGGAAAAAAAAAAAAAAACTGCCAGGAGTGTCTGTCTTTTCTATTTTTCATATCTTCCTCTTTCAGCGGCATTATCAGGCTGTAAAATAAATACACAACACTAAGTTTCATGCAGACTTTAGCACATACAGCCAGTCCTATTTGAGACCTTAAAATGACAGCTAGTGTCTTCGAGCAGTACTAACCTGTTAGTAATCATGGTAGCCTCTGGCCATGGAGTTGTAACCCATGCCTGGCACGTAATCGTCTTGCATTTCTGGATCTAGGGGTATACCGTCTATATGTATGTTTTCATTGTACCCTTGAAATCCTGCGGGGCCGTAGCCGTCGAGCTCTGTGGGAGACAACATTACAGAAAGTTAGCAATCTGCATAATGTCGTGGCCTCTGCTGACCATATAGTTGTTAGAGACCTAACGGGCAGCCATGGAGATAATTAGCTGCCGAATCATAGTAAGAGAGACGATATACTAACCATCCTCTTGAAGGCCGGGTTCCATCATGTTGTTGTGTGCCTAAAATGCAACAAGGAAATGGTCAAGAAACCTGCGCTCTCTGTAAATATATTTATCATTAATTAACCCTTTGCTGGGATACCTCAAACCGCAATTACCTTTTTCTTATAAAAATATCTTACCATAAATAATTTGTTTTAAGGATCAGACATAATAAAATGTCTGAATGTGATTTTATTGTTAAATACACTCAATGTTTCACATTGTGAACATAAGCAAAGCAATTTCATGTGCAATATGTTCAAATAATGCGCTAAATAGCCTCCAGACCACCAGGGGGCAAACTCACCATCTCCCAAGCAGCAGGGTCGTGTTTAAAGAGCGAGTGTGTGAGCTCCACTGACACTCGTTTCTTATAGTCTGGGTTTTTGTCCTCAGAAATTCGGAAGAGGACAGCAGCAGCATAGGTGGCTGGAAGAAAGACAGCACCATTGTTACGCGCTTAAGTCCAAATTATAGATCAGTGTTGATGTGAATGCGTAGCTTTTTTATACATCTGATAGAACACATGCACACTGGAAAGTTTCATGCTTTGATTAGTGTCTATGGCTTTATTCTCATGCCAATGTATCTTTTTGGGATATTGGTCTGCTTCTCTCTCACTCACCGATCCCTTCGTTGCTGGAGTGGAGGAGCTCCATGAGAGGAGCGCAGGCTCCTTCCGAATCAATGATCTCAGCCGACTGTTTGTCGAGAGCCAGTTCACACAGAACACCAGCTGCCACACGCTTGACGTTATCCAGTGGAGAATACAACAGCTGCAGCGGCAGAAAACAGATGTCTATTATACACTGACCATGTCAGATGTAGGGCAAAGAAAAAAACCACCCATAACACAGTGGAAAGATGTACCTGAACAAACAAAGGAATGGTGTCCATGCTGGCGATGGTGGCTTTGCTAACAGGGTCTCTGGCCATGATATGAAGAGCACCAGTGCAGCCCTCCACGATCTCCTCCATTCTCACTCCATCCTGAGAGAGAGAGAGAAAACATTTAGTCAATTCAGCATAAATAGTAGTCTGTATGTTGTATTCTGTGTGTAAGAATAGGAATTGGAAAAAACTGAACAATTCTGGTTTCCATTCCTCTCAATGGCTATAGTTACTTCCTTTAACTGATTTCTTTAAGGAATAACAATATTACTAAAAAACATAAAAAGTGTATCTTGACTGGGAATTGGACTACACCAAGATATCAGTCATTTGTTCCGGAACTGCACTACGTGTAACTGATTCTCGTTAAGAGTCATACATTAAGTCATTGAACTACACTAGTTAAGCGACATGTTTACTAATCACCAAAAATAATCAATTCATCAGATTTATTGTTTGTACTATAGTACTATATACAGGAACTGTACCTGGTATGTTTGTTGAGTAGATGAACCGTGTTTCTGTGCATCTTGATGAGCTTTTGTAAGCAAAGTGACCAGTTTGGGAATGGCTTCGGCATCCCTCAAAGGACCCTGATTGGCTGGACACAGTGCCAGGTTACGGATCAGACCAACCACAGCCTGTGAGGAAGACAAACACGGGGGTCAGCAATAATTATATTTCACATTATAGGAGAACTACTCATTCAGACAGAGACCACCTATGATATATCATCCTGGGCCTTGCAAATTTAAGCACCAACCATGTTGCAAAACGAATAAGCATACTTTTTAATTTAGTTAATCTATTTCTTATTTTGTAATGCTTCATCCACACCATTAGGTGTCAGTATAAAGTCAAAAACAATTGTATTTTTTTGTTTTGTATAGATAAAATAAAAATAAATGTCAAAATTTGTGCCGTCACACGATTAATTGCATCCAAAATATACATATAGCATGTATATAAAAACATATAATATCTTGTATATTTATTATGAATATAAAAATGCATATAATTTATATTATATATAAATACATTTAATATTAAAACAAGATTTTTTTTTAACTTATACTTAATAAATATACAGTGCACAAATGTGATTAATTGCCATTAATCATTTGACAGCATTAGTAAAAATCTAATTAAAAAGAAGTATTAATGTGTCTTAAGTTTTACGATAAAATATTATTTATAAAAATGTTGTAAAAAAAACCATAAAAATTTTTAGCTGATCAAACCACCCAATTACTCAGTAAGGCCCTAATTTGTCAGTTCTCTCAGATTTATTATTCACTTACCTTTACGACTGGCCAGTAGTAGGGCTGATTGAGCAATTTGACAATAGCCGGGATGCCGTAATGCATTCGCACGGCATTCTGTGCGGACTCGGCCTCCGGGTGCCGGCTGGTCAGGTGACGCAGGGCGCAGACGGCTGGCTCGATCACGTCTTGTTTTGAACCGGCCCTCAGGATGGTGTGAATCAGAGCCTCCACGCCGTTATTCTGGGTCACCTGTGTCTTGTTGCGTGTGTTGTTGCAGGTGAGGTTGGACAGGATGCCCGTGGCGCAGGTCAGCATGTTGATGTCATCAGAGGACAGCAGGCCAACCAACACTTGGAGCAGATTTTCCATTCCGTCCTGCAGGAGGCGAGAGAGCGAGCATGTGTTTGCCTGATACATCTCACAAATACAAAGAATTCCTAGTGTTTGTGTTGGAATTAAGAAAAAAGAAGTGTTTTTAGGGGTTCTTTTTTATTAAACTGGGAGGGTTGACATGATACGTTAAATTAATCTCAATTAACTGAGATGTCAAGATTCCTGGCATTGAAGCACTTTGTTCTTTAAGACGAACAAAAGTTAATGAAGGGGTACAAAAAAAAAAATCTTCATTGGATTTTTTCTGCATATTAATTTAGAATTAAACAAAAAAAATGTTAATGAATTAAATGTTTATATATTAAGTGTCTGCATGAAAGACAGGTGGTGTTGGATGTATAAACTGACCTGTTTGGTTGCAGCATCTGACAAGTTTCTCAAGGTCCACAGGCAGTTTTGCATCAGACGTTGACTGGAGCCGGTCAGATGTTTACCAAGAGCTTGCATTCCACCTGAGAGACAGGAAATGTTAAATACACTTGTGATTAGTAGTGATATTATAGTTAAATAAAACCATTAAAAGTGAATAAATTACATTTTAACAAAAGAAATAATAATAATAATAATAATAAAAAATAATAAATTAATTATATTTTTATTTAAACAATAAATGGCAAAGCAATTTTTCCATTTGAATGCAAATCAAAACTGAAATAAAAATAATAAAAACTATAGATGTGCTTTAAAAAAATAAAAATGACAAAAACTTTTACTAAAATAAAAAATACAATAAATATCTGGCAAAAAGCATAAGTTTGATAAAAAGCCACAAAAGTTCAGCTATCATTGATGTCCACAATAGATAGTAAGTGTGATGGATGTCAGCCCAACTACTGAAGCACACTATTTACTACATTGAGAAGAAGAGTTCTTAACTTACCAGCATCCACAATAGCGGGTTTGTTACTAGGACAGACTGAGAGCACTTTAAGCACGCGGCTAGTGGTCCAGAGCAGCTTCTCGTAGTTGTAGGTCCTCATGATGTTCACCAGACCCTCAGGGCCCCCGTTAGCCAGGATAATGAGCTGAGAGAGGATCACACGGATGTTAACACATGACTCACCAGCAAATTTTAAATAAACTTGATACAGATAATCTAAACAGGAAATCAACAACTAATACATTTATTTGTAATCAGAAGATATAACAACAAGCACCTTGCTCTCCTGGTTGCCGTAGGAAAGCAGCTGTAGGCAGTCTGTGGTGATGGCCAGAAACTTGGGGTTGCTTTTTTTCAGCAGGGGAACCATCCTCTGCAGACCGTCAGCCAGACGCACCGCCATCTTGGCTCCCTCCTGATGCAGAAGCAGATTGTGCAGGGTGGTGATGGCATAGAAAAGAACCGAATCCATCGGAGAGCTGCAAACAAAAAGGGGGTTATATGTTCAGATCAAGTGATTTGTTGCTAATTTCCTAAGAAATGAGGAATATCTGTTTCTAATAAAGTAAAAAAAAAAAAAAAAAAAGTTTATATTATAT
>JAUYWG010000045.1:17376025-17387516 GCA_034779775.1 Enteromius afrohamiltoni
TACTATGTAAAGAAAAACTTTTATTTTGGATGCGATTAATCGCGATTAATCATTTGACAGCACTAATATATATATATGTCCATGTATGTTACTTTTAAAGATACAACAGAGTGCAGTATGAGGGGGAAATGTCTGTTGAACCACTGATACACTGCTGATATGAGGTGTGTACTGTAGACTTTGGAATTCACACACAGTTGGGATGATGAGTAGTTAATAAGTACAAGTTTATTACTGTACATTCGATTTCACACTGAGAAAAGCAAGCAACGAATGTCACACGCCCTTCAGAATCGCCACCCTCCCCCACCTGCCCTGCTCCACCCACCGTCCCAGAGCCTCCGACAGCTTACGAGGCTGGGATGCGTTCGACTCACGCTGACAGGAATCAGAGCAGGTTGTGGATATGACACATCCCAGAGCTGATTCCCAAAACTCTAATCCTGGTGTGACATTCCACAATAGTCCACTGTGTGCTTACAGCCCTACAGTACCCTCCCAAATACGTTCACTTATACACACCCTGCCAATGACTTTCTGTCACGTACTGACATATATTTACTAAATCATGGCCAACATTCATCATGTCAACACTGATGTATTTCTCCAATTAGTCAGCTTCAGTAGCCTTTTTATGCTATTATTAAAATCAAAAAAATATGTGTGTATGTATGCATGCATGTATGTGTGTGTGTGTATATCCGTTATACACACACACACACACACATACACACACATATATATATATATATATATATATATAAATATATATATATATAAAAATAACAAATAACCATTATTTTACCGAATTCCGATTATTGTTTGTACAATGCTGCTGTCTTCACTAAAGGTTACGAAGCAGTAAAGTGTAGAAACTATTTTGCTAGTAAACTTCAAAAATAATTGCAAAGAAATAGCAAGTAATACATTGAATTAAACGTAAACATTTTAAGAAAAAAAAGAGGAGGAATATTTCATGTAAAACTTATGCCAAAGATCTTCGAAAACAATTTCTGTGCATGTGTTTGGTGACTTCTTGTGTAAAATAAGAAGTAAATAAAGTGAAAAGCAGTAACTGGCCAAATTCAGAAACTTTTAACTTGTTTCCAGAACCATCCTTTTTAGCTCGTGTACACAAAATCACTCGGTTTTACTCAATCAGTCACATTTCTCGCTCTCACATGACCTGACAGCTAAAGAATGTCAGAATCAGATGTGCTGATGGTGCTCGTTCACAGAACAATACTGAGGACTGATCTGGCTCTCACTGCCCTGCCCTCGGGACAGAGACAGTCAGGGAGTTGGCTGATATGACTCAGGTGTGTGTGGTCTTCTGCTCCAAGGAAATCTGAAGATTTCCAATAGTGTCGCAGAATTGATAACGTGTGCGTCAATGATATATCTTATATATATTATGCATTCTAAAATAAATGTAAATCTTTGCAAATTGGTTTTCA
The DNA here is from genome assembly GCA_034779775.1 of Enteromius afrohamiltoni. Classification (NCBI taxonomy): domain Eukaryota; kingdom Metazoa; phylum Chordata; class Actinopteri; order Cypriniformes; family Cyprinidae; genus Enteromius; species Enteromius afrohamiltoni. The sequence goes on from JAUYWG010000045.1 coordinate 17,377,483, forward strand.
ATTTCAGAATTTCTATGCTAACATAATTAATATACATGCGTTTTAGGATTTTATCTTCTTTTATTGTATGTTACAAAATAGATGTCATTTTGAACCTTTTTTGTTCATTTAATAATGATATTTGGTCTTTATTGTAAAGCTTCTTGTTGCAAAGGTGTTATAAATTTTTTTAAATACATATTTTAATAATATTTTTTATTAATATACTTTAATACATTAATAAAAATGACAAATACATAGATAGATAGAAATATATAAACATATTTATATATATATAAACGTATATATATATATATATATACACGTGTGTATATATATATATATATATATATATATATGAATAGAGAGAGAGAGAGATTTCTTTGTATTATACTATAAGCCTATACTGTGCCTTAAAACAATACTCTTGTTACTACTATTATAATATTAATATTTCTTAAAAATAAATTATTTACCTGCTTCTCTGCTTGAATAAAAGTTTTTCAAAATCCAAGGAAACCAACATTATTATTTTGCTTTACTCCAAAAAAAAACATCCTCTACGGATATAACATTTATCATAATATCACAGTATACTCTGGGCAGGCTTTATTTTTACAGTGACCATAATGAGCCATTACCACATTTACATCTGAATTACTGCCAGAAAACAGCCATTTTGGTTTAAGAGTCATTCTCCAGAGATTACACAGCTTCTATGTCTCATAGCTTTAATTCGAAACATGAAATCCAAAGCCACCCACACAGTGGAAGAAACACACACACACACACACACACATACTGTTAATGACTTTGTGACCTGGCTGCTACCGGCTGAGCCCATACTGCTAAGAGCCTGCTGTGTCTGAGATCTCCCCAGACACTTAGCTTGTTTCCGCCGAGGACAGAAAGTGGGCGAGCAGGTGGTCTGCACTGGCTCAGGTTCGCCGCTTTCTTTAACCCCAGATGAAAAGCACAGACAGGCCTCTTAAAATGTAGACCCATCAACAGGCACATCCAATTACACAATTATCATAGGAGGTCAAATGATCAAATGAACTCAGCGAGTTATAATGTACATATCTGACTGCAGCTGCACACCCTCAGAATAATGGATAGCTATTAGAAAGGACAATTTGCAAGGCCTATAATGAAATCGAAAAATGTGTCCAACATTAGAGGTTTTAATTCACCCTACTACAGAAATTTACAGCCCAATAATACAGCTAGCTTTACTAATGCAATGTATGGGCGATATACCAGCTTCTTGGCTGACTTGACGTACAGCGTAAAATATGAGTAAAATATACCGTAATTTAATTTTTTAGGTAAGCTAATCCTTTCAGCCAATGAAACTCAATCAGCAGCGAAAAATAACTAATTTCGCTAATATGTTTCTGAGAGCTGTCAGAGTTAATTTTGCCCTTTTTATAGGCCTCGAACAGAAATACACACACACACACATATACATATGTCAAAATGTGCGTCTTTGCAAGCATACTCATAAACACTTAAGTGAAAGCAAATAGCTGAGAAAGAAAACATGTACACTGGATTCGGGCAGCTCTTAAAGTGACAGTAGTCTAATATTCCTATTCACACAGGACAAAAGATAGAAAATCGATCAATGTTTTTAACTAATAAATCTTGCAACTTTAATATTCAGTATTTTTGTCCTGTTGCTTGTAAGTATTAATTTCTCATTCCTGTTTATTTACTGACTATGTCCTTGTCTTCAGTGAACAAAAATTGATATCATAAAGACCTTAAATAATGCAAAAATAACGATATCGTAAAATATATTGTTTCTATAAAATAAAATTATTTGTATCGTCGCATAAGATTTTGGTCATAGTGCCCACCCAATGCAATGTCTCATAAAATCAAAATAAATATTTCTTTTACATTACATCTCACTTCATATTCCTAAAGCAAATGCAATGAAATTGGCCATTTATCCAACCTCAAATAATTCATATGCAAAATACAGTACAACCACTTTTTCATCTTGTGGCCAATCGACACAAAACCATATATATGTTCAGATCATGTTGCACAGCACTGCAGTAAAACACATATCTTGTAAGGTAATTATGAGATAAACACAGACACGATTAGTTGGCAGCAGTGGGTAAACTCCTCTTGAAGCTGCTGAACACCAAAGTGAGATATCCAAGCATGTATGAACAGGCTGCAGTATTTTCCTTCTCAAACTAAACCATTAGCACCATTAAATCACATGCACTTCTATGAAAGACAATGATACCGACTAACATGCATATTTGAAAATGTGCAGTTAAGTGTATTTCTAAGCTACTTGTCGTGGTCTTTTGGACCAACTGCATTAAGGGCGCTTCCTTTCTCGAAAGGAATAAAGGAACGAAACAGAATATAAGGATCTAGAGATACGTTATAAAAGGGCGTTCACACGATAACTTTATCAGAGTCCACATCAACTGATGAGAAAAGTTCTGTTTTTAGTTTGCAAGAACAGCAGTTTGTGTTCAGTTTTAAATGCTGGTCCCAAATTACGGAACACTGCCTATTAAATCTAACCCTGTTGAAAAAAAACACATATGCTGGTTAGGTAGATTTTGAAGCTGGGAAGCTGGTTTAAGCTGGTCCTTTGGTGGTTTATGCTGGTCCCTTGCCAGCATGTGACCAGCATAAACCAGCATATGTTTTTTTTCAACAGGGAAATCTATTAAAACTGCATCTACAGTGGTTAAAAATTTAAATGTCTGTTTAAAATTAGTCTCTTTTAATTGTTAGGTGATTAGGTTTAGGTTAGGTTTAATTGTAACAAAGCAATTAGGTCGGTCCTTTTAAATGCTGTTACTAGAGCCCAACCAATATATCGGCAGGCCGATAAATGAATATTTCAAAAATATATATGGTAATATATAAAATATAAATATAAAAATATAAAATAAAAATGGACAAAACACCCTTACTGGTAATTTGATTTGGTTGTTGTTGTTTTTGTGTTTTTGTTCAAAGGACTTTAAATTTTCCTATCTAAAGTGGCTATTTTTATACATTTTATTTATCAGAACTATATTTTGATGTTCCTCTGTTCCATTGTGACAATAAATCTGAAATTTAAAAAATAAATAAATAAATTACAATATCGGCTGATATATTGGAATATCGGATTTTAAAACCAACAAATATTTGTATCTGTATTGGCCCTTAAAATCCTTTATCGGTCGGGCTCTAGTTGTAACTAGGTTTATGTTTTATGCGCAGCACTAAAGTTGTGACTTATAAACGAATTGAACATTGAACACTAAATGTTCTAGCTCTTCAAAATCATTTGAAATAGTTAAAGTTATGGTAATCAAAGTATTGTGGCTAAATGTTAAAACTAAAAGATCTAATTAGTTGGCTGTCGGTTGCAAAAAATTCCCAATGCATAAACGCATGAAGAAATTTAATGGACAATTAGCACGTTTAAACAATCCGGTTTTGCCACTGACAATCTGCAAATCTGTGCTAATGATGTTGCAGTGCTGCAGATGCTCCATACTGTTGCACTTACATTGTTTAAAAGCTAAATGGTGGGTATTTGGTCATGGGTGTCACTTGCAATAAGTGCTTAGATTAACAAACACAGGAAGAGACAGGGCATTAGCAAATGCTGTCTCTCTGTTCGCCGCATCCAAGCATTTCCATTCAGTTTGATGTGATGGACTGAGAGATAAGCGAGTACGTCTATTTTCCACTATCATGTACATAATCAAATAGCCACTATCCCATAATCCCGCTTCTGTTTTAGGCCAGTTAAGATGAAAGAGGTCATTCCATCTGAATGGAGCTCTTGACTGAATGTGGGCAGCTGTGTGACTGCCTGTGGCTAGATGGACCATCGGTAACAATTCGTGTTATTGTAAGACGCTTCTCGCTTGAGTCATTAGCAAAGGCACTTAACAGTAAGTGGGGTGTTATCGGAGTGAGAATCAAGAGTTTGACATTTTACCAGCATTCTGAGGGCTAGGTTTCAACATCTGCCACTCCTGGTTTTTGAGAAGCATCATTTTAAACGGAAGAAAGCCAATTCATCGATGCATCTGCGGCTCTCATACATGTCGTAATTTGAGACTATTGTGCCATTCCTTCCCCAGAAAGGAGGGAAGATATTTTCTCATAGGTACCCATGAGTATGTGGAGCACAGCTGAGCCAGTGCGACAGCTGTTGAATATTTCATCGATCTGAGATGTCCTAAGGGAAACCTCGCTGCTTCTGCATAAATCTGAACAGTTTTGGAGGAACACCACACAGAATTCTAGAGCAAGTAACTCAGGAACTCAACCCGGTTAAAGTTTGACAGGAGAAGAGACTGAATTAGGTCTACTTCTTTATGAAGACTTGCATGAATAGGCTTGAGCTAGAAAAGAAAGAGAAACTATATGCAGAGATGCTAAATGCAACTGTACCTTATTGGTTACTAGTTAATAGTTAAGTTATTTATTATTTTTGAATTTAGCTCTAAATTATTAATATAAAAAAGATCAAGTGTCACCTGTAAAATATATATATATATATATGTGTGTGTGTGTGTGTACTATATGATAGATATCTGTAAAATATTAGTGCTGGGACATGATTAATCGCAAATAATGGCCTCTAAAATAATAGTGTACCGTGTTTAATTTATTATGTTTATATAAATACAACCACGTGCATGTATATATTGACGGAAAATATGCTATGTTTATATATTAAATATATTTATATATTAAATACATTTTCTAAATATATAGTTACAGTGAGCATTTTTTGCAATTTAAGACAATACAGTGCATATAAAATATTTTAACCAACATTTTAACTAATCATTGTCAACCACTGATTAGTTTTTGACTATGATACTTAATCAGCTTTTTTGTATCAGCCCCAATTTGTCCATAATTATAACGAATTATGGGCTTGAAAGGGTCGTTGCATCTTTCATTTAAGTTACCTATAGGGGTCAGATACACTATTACAAAAAACTATAGGTATGTTCTATACTATACTACCAAACAGAATTAAAACGGAGGCCCTTTTAAAGTGATTATTTATCACCCTGAGTCTCTGGTGTGTGCGAATATTCCCTGAATGGCCCCTTTCTCCGCCTCTCCCTGCTTACTCTACACCTCCCTAGCCCTGATTTAAGGAGTGGAGCTGTTCTGTCCTGATGATACATGCCCGGACCCTCCCACAACGTTTGACTCATGTTGAGCAAAGCTGCTCCCTCCTTCACAGGAACAGTGGTCTTGATACAGGAATCGTGTAACATGTTATTTTTGATATCACACCCAGAACATCACCCAAATCATTTGTTAAGCCGATCAAATCACACTCAATTTGCACATTTAGAACTTCCCCTTCTAGGGTTTGCAACTTCCTTCTACTAGCGACTAGCACAGGAACATTCAATTATTCATGTTAGGCAGTGTTAAACTCACTCGGTCTGTACGGATATGAGGGTCTGAGGTTGGTTTTATATCGAGTGGAATTTGACTCCTTAAAATTCCACTCTCCACTTTATAAAAAACAAAAAGGGGAGGGGATAGAGGGTCTATTATGCTCCTTTGTGACTGCTCAGTGTTAATTCAGTAGGTCTGTGCTGACATCTGAGGAGAGCTTTGTTAATATTGCATGAGAGCTGAGCTGACCGCACAGAGTATGGAAAAGATAGCAGTGTGTAAAAAGATCTTAGAAAGGTAATTAAGTTCAAAACATTCTTGAGGTATACAAGTCCTACTCAATGATCAAGGACAAGTATTAAAACCATTTCACAAAAAGAACGATGCCACTAATGATAACTATATTAGTGTCATCACATGATAACATTCTGTTTATCATAAGCACAGGCTGCAGTTTAAACGCTTTAAATTCTGAAGGAAGTGTTCCTGTGTCGTCATCTGTATAGTTGTGTGGTGGACGTCCCAATTTTTATACAATTACGGTTATTAAAAAGAGTCCTGCAGGCATAACATCTTTATTGACCAAACCCCAGAAGCAAGTTTTAGCACTTCCGGTTGCATTGTCCTGAAATCAATGGGTTTTTTGTTAAATACATGAAATAAGGTCTGGGTTAAAACAAGCTCAAGCTTTTATTTTTTCTTTTTTACATGTTATTCCACTACTAAATATATATTTTACTCTGGAAAAAGGCGGTTCCTAACAAGTGACTAAATAAGAGTCAGTGGCATTAATCATAACTAAACTTTTACAGCACTAAAGACCGAAAGGTCATGTTATGCGTTTCGTTTACAGTCTAAGGTCGTAATTTGGGCTTGCGAATGTGTACAAATCGACATTTAGCTTTTTTTTTTCAGCAATATGCTAAATTCCAGGTCGGCTATCAAAAGTACGTCATCACTGCAGCACTCGATCGTTATCGGCTTCGGTGTGAGCTTCAGCAGGCTTCATGTTTATAACACAATTAACCTCAAAAAGTCCTGAAGTACAACTGGCTTGGCCCTGTACAGATTATGAAACCATCAGACCATCTTATCCATCCCAGCCAGCTGGTCATTCACCACGGAGTTCATATAGCTACAGATCTCACCCCACGTTCATTAAAGATACATGACACATTAGGGAATGTAGAGAGAGCAACACTCTGTGACGCAAAATGCTTAGAAAGAGAGATAAAGACGCTAACTGATCTAACAATACTGTACAATACAAGGAAATAGACATCTTGAACGAATGGTGCTCGCGGGTAATCTCCTTTGCCCCCCTCTGAAAGTGTATTTATGAAGAGGGGATCACGCTGCCCCTTGCTGTCCTAATGTAGGACAATATCAGGGATTTGTGCCTGTAGGGAGATTAACGGCTATGTGTGAGCCCAAATGCTGTAAATCTCATCCTAAAACCAATGCCAGTCAGTCGGTAAAGCAACCAGCTGGCCTCTGACTGCACAACTAATGCGAACAACACAGGAACTCCAACAAAGAGCAAATGCCACATCCTGTCTGTGTTAATATCTACTACAACTGACCCATAAAAACATATAAATAGACCGTCATACGGTCCTTCGTCCGGCTGTGTTTCTTTCAGATTCTGTAAGTGAGAAAGCCTCACAATCATCCTTTTACTGCGTGCCAGCAGGGCATGTTGATGCCATCCAAAATCCAAATGAAAATCAACTGGCCCAAAGCGGCTCGCTAAATCCATGTCATTAAATTTAAGAGATAAAGCACTCACAGAGGACACAACTTTTTGCTTCCTTGCTAACCAGACAAACAGGAAAGGGTGTACCGTAAGGAATGTTGCTTCCTCTGAGGCAGATTAAGCACATAATTTCTTTGACACTTTGTAAACACTCAAAATGACTTAAGTAGGAACGTAATTATGAGACAAATCTGATTGTGTATACGGTATTACTTCAGAACGAAAGCACTAGATAAGATAAGTCAGCTACTCAGTTGTGCTCACAGTTGGGAAGTAAATAAAACATGGCACAGCCCCACCCAGACTTATACACTCACGTAAGACCCTGACTAACAATGTGAAAGACAGAGGCATGAATAACTTATAGACATGTTAAAGCAACTAGCTCGATTTACATATTTCTTTACATTTGACAACAGCAGGCTCTATACCTTTAGTTAAATTCACTATATTCACTAAACAACCTGCAAAGTGTTACAGGTGTGGCAACAAACCAGCATTCAAAACACGCTGGGGTTTTTTTTCCCTCAATACTAGGGATTATATAGCAACTGTACACATCAGAATCAAAATGTTATGCTTTGTATAATAAAACAAAATAATCAGACAAGATCCCATAAGAGAAACAATGATCTCTTAAGGGGATAGCTCTCCCATAGTTTATATAATATGAACCGCAGGTGTACGTTAGTTTTAACAATATGCTAATTAATTGTTTTAGTAAATTTAAAATATTAGGAAAAATTAAAAATAAATTAAAAAATTAGTAAATAGTAAAAGGAATCATATATTTATTTAATATTTAAAATGCGTGTAGGATCGTTGCATGCGCTAGAGGCGCTAAAAGACCATTGTGTTAGACGAAGCCATAGAGAGAATTGAATATTACTTTGATTTCTTTTTTTTTCTTTTTTTATCTGACCCTCACACACTGCTTGCAGTCGCTTTAAGTACTCATTTCATATTTTGTCCATACACTAGTACTGAGATTGTCATCTCCCTTTGTTTTCCCACATACGAAAGAAAGTCCTAAGTTACAGGTTTGAAGCACGAGGATGAGTAAATAATGACAGAAACTCTAACCACTGTATGAACTATTACTTTAAGCATACTCCATGTACTTATATGTTTTAATACTTACAAGCCTTATTACGTATGTTTAATGTCAACAGTTGACATTTGCGAATGTGCGGGGGTTATTGCTTGGGTTTCTTTGTTGGGTATAAACACGCCCGCCTAACTCATAACGTTAGCTGAGCGTTTATACAAACTACGACTAAAGTACGAGCATGCAGCCTAATAAATGCATTTAAAGTTGCGATCAGCTGAAACCCGACACACGGAAGTGAGCGCGAGCGCCGCACAGGTAGGTAAACCAACACCACCGACAACCCAGAGCACCACAATACGCCACTTCCCCAAGAGATCCATCCGAGGACTTTAATGGCTGCTTTTTTAGGGTCGATGTTGGATAACGAAAAACCGATAACATTTAACTAAGGCACAAAAAAACACACTTCTGCCTTAGTTAATATGGAGATATACAATCAGATTGGAGTTTACCTTTAAACGCTCGCCTCCAAAACACTGCTGCTGACAGCGATCCGAGAGCCTTTTAGTTTCGCCCAGCGCACAAACTTCCAGAGAGAGCGACACTTTCTCTCGCATTCAGATGAGGGTGAACAATGTGCGCTGGGGAGAGAGGGCAAAGTCTCCTCCAGAGCTCCGCCCCCGATACTATCCGAGTCCCGCACCACACCCAGCCCCACACCTCCTCACTCTCGCTGACACTAAGCCAGAAACACACGCAAAAATACTTAGTGGGAATCTGATTTTATTAGTTGCCCATCATGGCACATCATTTAAATGAGTTTTAAAACATGCATAATATAAATAATCTATACATATACAATACCGTTCAAAAATTTGGGGTCTGTAAGATATTTAATGGTTTTTAAAGATGTTTCTTATGCCCATCAAAGCTGCATTTGTTAGATTAAAAATCCAGAAAAACTGTAATATTTCACTGTAATATTGTGAATTATTATTTCAATTTAAAATAGCTGTTTTCTGTGTAACTATATATTATAATGTAATTTATTCCTGTAATAAAAAAAACATAATTACTCCAGTCTTCAGTGTCATATGATCCTTTCAGAAATCATTCTAATATGCTGATTTTTTATTATCAGTGTTTCCTGTCTTTAAAAACCATTAAACATGTTACTAACCCCAAATTTTTGAACAGTAGTGTATATGTGGAATAACACGTGGAATGACCTGCCTTACTCAATCCGAGCAGCTTTTTCAAGAATCAGCTAAAGTATGTCTCCTCCATCTCTGTTTGACCCTTTAACTATAGCATTCTCTTTTCTAATTTTCATAATAAAAAACTCTATTAATGCTTGTTTTTTCTTTATTTAAATATATAATAAAAGTATATGCTATAACACACACACACACAGTGAGCACTGAGGCTTACTACTTCCTGTGTGTGAAATGCTGGCCTGTGTCTGTCATTTCTTGTCTATGATCACTGATAAGGGTTAGTTTCTGCTGGTTTGCTTCTGATGATTCAAAGATATCTTTCCAAATCATAATCTGCCGTAAACTTATGCTTCTCAAAAGCAGTGAGATCTTCTGCCTTTGGGGCATATCCCATGTCATTGGGCGGCCACACCTTTTTCAGGTCTTACGACATAGGCGCTGCGTCATGACTCACGTAATTTACAGACAGTGCAATATGATGACTTCTCTGTCTAATCACCTCTGAAACTATCCACTTATTCAGTTTACTTAAACAGCTTTTATCTGAAAATCACACTTCTTAGGGTTCAACAAATTTCACATGCTAGACACACTTCCCAAAATTCTTTATATCATGATA
>JAUYWG010000045.1:17389374-17400073 GCA_034779775.1 Enteromius afrohamiltoni
ATTTGATTTTCCTGGTATAGCCAGGTTAAATTCTCAGCAACCAGTCTCCACTTTCACATGATTTTATGATAAATTTCAAAACAACAGCATTCATATAAAGAATTATTACAATTTTGTATCTGTGTAAACGTCTTAACTGACATTTTTAATCAGTTGAATGCATCTTTGCTGAATAAATATATAAAGCATATACATAAATTATATGATAAATGAATACAACTCCAGGGACTCCAGGAAAACAGTACAGCGTAGGTCATAAAGGGTCATGGGATTTGATTCTCAGGTCACTTTAGATAAAAACCTGCCAAAAGCATACATAAGTATTACAAGAATATATGGTAAATACGGATATATCTGCCCTCTTTATGTCATTGAGATTAATGACCAACATGCTTAGATTTAACTGCATTTTTTTCTTGCACCCTTTAAGGAAGAAACCGGTAAAAGTAAAGTTCGCAATCCACTTAAATGCATCTCCTAACAGCACATCTGAGGCACTGTATTTAGATGAACAGCTGAGCATTCCTCAGTGATGCAGCGACCTCTGATGGAGCTCGCGCTCCTGAACCACAGCGCGTGCACAGCGGATCTTGACAGCCCGAGGTGCTGCCGACAAACTTCACCCTTGGGCGAAAACCTGAGCGACACATGGACAAAGCAGGACAAACAAAATAAAGTAAGTTTCACGCATTTCTAAGTCAGCTGTCAACTAAACGAACTGCTTGGCTGTCGATTCGTGAAGCGAGAAAGTTGGACAGAGGGGCGACTGTTCCTGTTGTTTGGCAGGGTGGGACTTTTCATCTCTACTCATGCATTTGATGACAAACATCTACAGTTCAGTTGCTTGAGTTAATTATAACGGGTTTATACATTCTCAGCGTGTAATTGATGTTTAAGTAATGTCGTTTCCTTATGCTGCACTACCTCACTACCAAATAAGGTTGAGTAAACTTAAAAAGCTTTGGCATAAAAACGTGTCTTCTGCTTCTGCTGAACAATACACACCCGGGCTATTGCTAATGTATGACTGATATGCTTACAGTGACGTCATTATGAAGTTTGGTCTAAAGTTAAGTTAATAAACTATTGCGCTCACAGCAGTTATGCATTGTTACGTCACGTTTTAGAAAAATATTTAAAAGCGGTTAAGGGAACATTCCATTTGTTCGTTTTTCAAAAATTATTTGAATGCAGCTTTTGAATCTCTGAACATTCTAATAAAGAACTAGAACATTTCAGGAAAAAAGCTATAGGCTAAATAATATTTTTTGCAATAAAAAAAAAACAATTTAAAGATTAGTTCATAAATAAATAATTGGTCCAGGCTTAAGGGGTCAGGTTTAAAGCAGCTATTGACTCATAAAGACTATGAACAGGTTTTTTTTTTTTGGTTAACTGTCCCTTTAAATGCCAGATTATATTAGTTAATGTTGAAAAATTGTTTGTTTATAGCTTTGAGAGAACTTTGTCAGAATGTTCTAACCGAAGTTCTAAGAACGTTCCCTAGCTGCGAAGGCATTAAAGTGCAATTTATTTGTTGAGTTAAGCTATTTATCAACTAAAATAATAAGAATAAGTGGGAAATTGAGAACATGAATATGGGCAAACTATTTTCACCTCCAACTAGTTTGAAAGCTAATGGTTTTTAATCCTTTGCTTAAAATGGGCTTTACCCTGAGTTTAAGACAGACTGCTGTGGATTTTCCCACTGAAATGAAAAACGGCCAGGTGTAGACACACCCGAAGAGATTCATTGACTGCACAATAATAAATTGACATTAATTAAAATGTTGACATATTCGAATTATTTTTGAGTCATGTAAAAACGCCTTATTGCCATAAGCCAATATTCCAGTTATTTGCAAATTCAACACTATATATACATAATATAAACACTGCAAACACCTCAGCTGTTCTTTCTATAAGTATCTATCATAAATCATGCACCACAGAAGTGACATTTTGTAGTTAAATGACTGTGCATGATTAGATTAGATTGTTATTGTTGCATGCAGTACTTGTTGGAAATGAAGGGTTAATCACAATATGGACTTTAATTAGAAAACATGGACATTGTTCTCTGAATGGCCACTGAATAAATTCATTTAAATACAGCATGAGATTTAGCTCCCCAAGCCTGTTCGCACCTGTTCTTTGATTTTCTGTGTGTGGTCAGTCCTGTTCTCCTCAATAAAGCCTTTGCCAACAAATGCAAAACAGAGAACTCTGTGGTCTGTGCCTTTGCTCCTATTGTTGCGGAAGAGAAGGAACAGGGACATAGACAATGTTTCCAGGATGTTGTTAAAATAAGTATGGTGAGTCAGAGGGTAGAGTCTGATCCTGGGCTCATGAGGAAAACATTATGAGGAGAAATATGAATTGTCTCCCTGTTCTGAATAGACATTTTGAAAAACAGTGCACTGATATGTAAGCTGGCGTGATATTATATAATAAACAAGGTTCTAAATTGAACATTTATGAATACAATTTGTAATAGGTTTTCTGAACTTTATATATATATAACTATTGAATTTCTGGATGTATTCATTAAACGTTTTTTTTTTCCTGGAATACACAAAAGAATTTACAGTTTGTCCTGGAAGTGACATTTCAGATATTTTTGAATAAAATAAGTCTAATTTGAAAGTCAGTATTTTATGTATTAGACCTGTACACATTAAAATATTCTGACATTTACCTGAATTTAAATAATTTTAAGAATTGTAAGATTTTTTAATTTCTGTTATTATCCTTGGTAAACAATACAATATATTTTTGAAAGGAAATAAAACATTTATTTATTTAAAACTGTGAAAATCTGTGCCTGGGATAACAAAATCGAATAAATTATATGTATTCAAAGTATAAAAAGTAGCAAAAGTAAGGTGGAAAATTTTCCAAGATCGTTTTAATAGGGCTTTCATGTAAAAAAAAAAAAGGTGTGTTATAATAGTAATAATTACAATAATAATAATCCACCCTTTGGACATAAAAAAACCCATTGTGCAAGTGTCACACCGTGGTGTGTCATGCCAAGAACTTCCAAGAATTATCAAATGAATGAAGCATTGTTATTTAATAATGGGTTTAATAATAATCACCAAAACAATCACAAGTGTCCATAAACCATTCATAAGTGTAAAATAAATGATAAGGCATAATTTATCAGTAAGTCTAATTGATTCCATTAAGTAATCAGAGTCCTTTGATTAAATGGACCTGGCAGCGGTGAAACTGCTTTTAGCTGTATTAGCTGCCTCTCTTTATTCTCTCTCTCCTGCTCCCACCCACTCTTCTTGCTCCACCCTCTCTATCTCTCCGTTCAGAAAGTCGTCTCAGTGCACAAGACAGTCGAGAGAGTGAGCAGAACAAGACAGGGCAACCTTGAGCAGGTGCAAAGGACAGTTCGAAGAAGGACACAGGCCCCTGTGTGTGACCTACCGTCTGTGGCCCCGGGAGAGCGGCTCTGCTTTCACCCGATGCAGAGATCATCTATCAGTTGCTGTAAGTAGCTCTAGTCTTATTTTATGCGTTTACCTCTCAGTTGTAGCTCTCAGCTGTTCTTATGTCCTGTTACGGGACCCTCGGTTGAGCTTCAACCTGTTAGATGTTTATCGGATATGACACAAATGGACATGACTTGTGTCTAAGCATTGTTCGAGACGCAGTAGAAGCCCTTAATAGAAGAGAGACAAGCAAGTGTGCTGTTTAACTGATATCAGTCCACAGTGAAATGTGATATATCGTTGTTTGTTTACAGGATATTAATGAGATGTAAATCATGACATGACTACAAAACAGACATTGCAGTTTGCATTGTAAGAAAATACAATACAATACAAAACTATTTAAGTGACTATTCAAGGACCACAAAAAGCATATATCATATATATAGCAGAAGTAGCTTTGCAGAGATTTGCACATTGTTATATTAAGACTTGTGTCAAAGTATTGTGTAACAAAGAAGGTTAAATAGTCAGAGGACTGTGCTCTTTAAAAAGGAGACTTTTATCTTAATGGAATATGTTCACCAAACAATGAAAATTCTGCCATAACCAAACCTCTATCTTCTTCAAAACACAACAGAAGATATTTCGAAAAAACATTGGTGACCAGTGACTTCATTGTTCACTTGACAAAATATAATGCTTTATGTTCTTCCGTAAAAAGAACGTTTTTTTTTACGTTTTTGACAAACTACTCGTACATTTGGACAAGTTTGGAGTCAGAGCAGTCCGCATTATGCAGTGTTTGTTTTCTATATGTAGAATTTTGCACTTTATAGAAACTTTATATCATATAGAAAATCTTGAGTGAGTCCAATGTGACGTCTTCACAAGTGGTGTCTTGAGATTATAGAAAACATATACCGTTGGAAAGTCTGGGATTAGTACGCTTTGAAAGTTTGATTCAACAAGAGTGCATTAAATTGATCAAAAGTGGCAGAAGACTTTTACACTGAAGTAAATACTGGTCTTTTAAACTTAGTCTCTTAGTCAAAGAATCATGGAATCCTGTACCATGTTTTCCACAAAAACAATAAGCAGTACAGCTGTTTTCCACATTGATAATGAGAAGAAATATTACATATTAAAATGAAGGATCATGTGACACTGACACTACAGTAAGGGCTGGCAAATTCATCTTTGTCATCACAGAAATGACATGATTTTAAAATATATTGCAATAGACAAGATTTGTTATTTGTAGAATTTGCTGTAGTAACTGGCTTTGTTTATCCACTTCACTAAAAGCAGAAGTTATCTGGAATATTATATTTACTTCTGTCTTTCTTGTAGGCATCAGATCAGCTGATCACCTTTATAAATACTGATGTCATTTGATACACGAGCATGACTTTGACCTCTTATATCCCTGCCCAGCTTACAGCACATATCATGTTTTTGCTTTCTTGCTACTGTATAATTTCAGGCCTCATATCATTATCATCGTCTTTATTCAAATATGTCTAGAGGCAGAACTTTGATTAACCATAGCTTGTAAGTTTTTATCCGCAGAGTTCAGGAAAGTGCATCAGATCAGAATCAGCACATAGGAAGTTTTTTATTATTCGTGTCCTCGGGTTAATGTGTAACACGCACCCAGTACGCTCTTTGTGAGGGATGATTTACGTTGAGGTAAAAACCCGAACAAACCACATGTGGCAGGATAAGAGACAGGCTGGGCAGATAGAGGTGATGTCATATTTAACTTCTTAAAGGGTCATACGATGTTGCTAAAAAAGTACATTATTTTGTGTATTTGGTGTATTGAAATGTGTTTATGTGATTTAAGGTGAAAAAACATTGTTTTCCACATACTGTACATTTTTGTTTCAACATACCGAATACATCAAGTATGTGGTGTGTTGCGCCCCTTAGCATAACGTGTTGCTGCGTCCCGGCGCTATGACACCAAAACAATAAAACACATTACAAACGAGGCATTTGTTGCATCCAGTTGGGACATAATTACTGATTATCATGACTTAGTTCTGTCTTTTTCGCGTTACACCTGCCTCAGTCGTGCCGGAGGTCGTTTCTCATTGGTTCCCACTTTTTTGGGAACGGAAATGCTCTAAAATGGCAACTTGAATGAATGTAGCGTCACAGGAAGTATGGGCAGGCCCAGGCTAAACTATCACTGCTCAAAACATGCATTTAAATAGTAAGTTGCAGGTTCTTTAACTGAGAAAATGTAACTTACGTAAGGTTGTGAGTCAGAAGCGCCAGACTGTCCTTACAGAGGTAGAATTGCTCCACTTTCTAGTCTCTGTACACAGCCAGCATAGTTTGCTTTGCAACTTTGCTTTGCTTTGCTATTACTGAGTCTGTTCTCCGTAAAAATGTGCTAAACAAGTGTGCACAAGTCATTACGTTTCTAAAACAAAATCTCTTTGGTTTTGAGACTTTAGTCTTTGAAACCTTACAGACCAAGAGCTTGTAACACTCTAAAGAGAAAAGGAAAATTTGAAATCACATCATATGACCCCTTTAAATAAATACATTTGCTTCAGATGCAAAATGTACATGTCCAGTAACAAAATTACATGTTAATGCTTAAAACAAGAACAAGTATTAGTCAGTGGGGTATGACCATTTATTTTTGGAACCTATTATGACCTTGGTTTAATCATAAAATAACTTAACTTTATTAATTTAATCATAAAAAAAAACTGTCAAGAAAGTGTGTTTTCCTGAATCAAGAATCCTAGACAATTGCACTAATTGCACTTGTTGCTAGTTTATTTTTTTGTCAAATCAATAATAAATATGAATGGAAGCTGTATTATTAAACACTGAAGTGTTGCGAATAACTAATTGAAAAAAGACTTGCATAAATGTCCAAAATGTATCTTTACACCTGCGAAGACTGTACAAGACGTGTACAAAATACTGGTTTGTAGCAACAGGTTGCGTATTGCATCATCAGTGTTTTATTTATTGTATATTGAGCTCATAATCCAAGTTATTCAGCTTGAAATTGGAGGCCTTTGTACATGTATGATTTATTTGTCCTTTTTATTCGGAGAGAGTGTGTGCAGGACTGCTCGTAGGCAATGGGGATTGTTTGTATAGTCGGCACACACAATCAGATACAGCAGTGATAGGAGAAACTTATCTATCACCTGAGGGGCAGACACAGAGGTTCTGCATTAGATCTCCTTTAGAAACACCTGATATTGCTGCTCAGAGCCGACATCATTACATAACTTAAGACATATTTGAAAAATGTCTTTTAAAGGTTGTGGATCTTCAAGCAGAAGGTAATGGATGTATCTTTCAAAATCGTAATTTAATCTGATTTTGATTGTGCAGGCTGCCTTTTTGTTCTCATTATATCTGTGTCCAACCACACCTTTGTTGGTCTGTCATGGTTTATTGCCGGCAATCAACCTACCTGATCCAGGTGAGGCAAATTATAGGAAAACCTTCTTGTAACTGCCAGTATTTACTCAAATTGAGCTTGTATTTCCTTGTTTTCCTTTATGCATTTCCTTCCGCTGATCAATGACTAGATATGTATATATATATATATAAAAAGTCTTAGTTATTGATTTGCCATATTGATTAGTTTGTTGATATTTGATGTTTTTTTATTTTGGCATTAGAAGATAAACATGCTTGCTTAGTGTATATTTTGGCAAAAGCATTAGTTCTCTCATATGCCAGTTACAAAATTTAGCAATAGCATACATAATACACATGCAATTTTCAGATAGGTATATTTTTACCTGCCTTAGCTGTCATTTGGATAATTTTCAAGTCTTTTTGGAGCAAATTATTTCAAAAATATGATGAAACATAATCGTCAGGGCAATATTTATTCGTTCTGCCAAACACAAAGGAAGATATTTTGAGGAAAGTTTGTAAGCAGCCTGTTTTAGGTTTACCCAAAACAATCCGGTTTGGCTGAAAAAAGAAATTCATACAGATTTGTAACTATTAATAGTAAGTAAATCATGACAGCATGTCAATTTTTGGGTGAACTATCTCTTTAAATTGCATTATCGGAATACTGACGTGATATTAGTTGCCTGCCACCTTCTAATCTATTTACTGAAGATGAGAAGGTAAAGCACAACTGCATTAGCCTTGCTTTATCGGATATAAAAGCTGTGCATGTGATGGTCTTCCCATTGAACGGCATGCTCTTCGAGTGGCTAAACAGTTTGCAGGAAAGTGGTTTGATTTTGTTGGAAAGAAATGTTTTGTGACTTGTACAGTAGTTAAAGTGTGGTCTGTAGAGTGTAGCAGAAAGATCTGGAAAAAGCTTGTTTTTATAATAATTGTTTATCTCTGAACTAATTCTTTGGGGCTTTGGGAATTAGTGATAATGTGTTCTTTGCGTTTAACTGCTACTGGATTAATAATAGCGAGCATTTGACACTGTAGGGACATTTGAAACTTTGTGACCTTTTAAAAACAAGTTATTGTATTCATGCAAATAGTTCTCTGTGTACGTGTTGCAAAGCCCACTGATGGATGCATCATGTGACCAAGCCACACGTTCACAGTCCTCGGGTTTCCTAGGCGACGACCAGTTCATAGTGCATGTCGCATTCAGCCGAACACATGCTTTCTGAACATTGAACTTGCCCCTCCTCCCGACTTAAGCCGTAATTCAAGTGTGTCTCTTCTGATAGGCTGAAAAAAGACTTTCTTTGTTCCGCCTGTCTCTCTCTCCCACTTTCTCTTGTTTTATCACTCTCTCTCTCTCTCTCTATTGGCCTCTGTCTTTCCCTGAGATGAGGAGAGCCACAGAGGCTATGTGAAAGGACACACGTAGGCGCCTCCAGCAGGAGTTTGGTTGGCAGTGAGTCCGATATTGTGTACACTCACCTTGAGCTAGCCCACAGTGTCTGGGCGAAAGTAAGAGGGACTTTAACGCCTGGGTCAACATTTTAAAACCAATTACAAATACATTTTGGAATGCAAAGTTTGTTTAGACTGATCTCTGCCAGCCAACCCGGAAGTTCCGCAATTTGATTTGCAGAAAATATGCTCAGTGACCAACAAAGCTTAAGAGGTAAAAACGCCAGAGGTAAATAGGTAGATATAAAGCTATTATATAACAATTATTATTTTATACCTCTGATATATCTCATCAGCTGTAAGCATGCTCAAAAGAGGCTTATCTTTTTGCAGTGACTGTGAAAATCTGTGTTAGTCTAATTCTGATGCGTGACTCCTTTGTAAAGCAGTTTTCGCAAAGCGTCTGTGTTATTTAACAATTTATTCCGAAACATAGCGGCTAAAAATGCTTTTTAATTTGTCAAATTGTTGCACATTGAATTTTTAATTATTATGTATTATTATTTAATTTATTTATTATTATTAAGTGCATTTTGCTAAAAATCTGTTGACTCTATTTTACAAAAATCACTAGTTCGTTCCTATCGGGATTTTGTAGAGCAGCAACCAAAAGAGCATGAGCTTGTATGCTATATGGTGTAATCATATTTTAGCAATATATTACCTTTTATTGTCGTAAAATATCTTGCCTCCAAATCAAACATGTAATATATTGTCACCACAGGGTCATGCATGATTTTATATGCCACCAGCTGAATTATTGAAACATGCATCATGACATTTAACACCGGATCTGATAGACATAAGCTGAAAGTTACACTGCTGTAGCTACATGAGAGCCTATCCGGTTTCACATCAGCAGCACAATACAATCAGTGGCCTGCTTTCAGTGAACACAGCCTGTATCCTCAGCAGCATTGTGTACATACGTCTTTTACCTATACACAAAAAGCTCTTTTCTAGCATTCAGTGTGTTAATATCAGTGTGCATTGCTCTCTCTTTTTTTTCTGTCCCGGTCAGGTCACATGAGGACGTGTGTCAGTCTGTTCTGCACTTATTCTCTGATCCAACATCAGTCTGCTGAAGGCCTCAAGCATCCATCACCCTGAACCCCAGCAGGCCTGTCACACTGTCTCACTCCATTGATACCGCCTCTTCTCCTGCTGCGCGCCTCTCTCGGCCCTTCCTGGAGACCCCAGGGCCCCTCATCTACAATGGAGAGCAGGGAGAGGGATGCGGGACCCTCGCCCAGGATATCTACCTCACTCCTGGGAACCTGAGGGAGGATCGTCCGCTGGCACAGGGCTTCCATGATGTCTCTACTCTCACAGGTACAGAAAATGGTTTTGCTTGTGTGTGATTGTTCCTAGGATGCAACAATCTTAAAATATTGAGAACAGTATGACTTTTGTTGAACAAAATTGATCATTTTAATTAGCAAGGATGCAGCAGATTAATTTAAAAGCGACAGCAAAGACATTTAAAATGTTACATTGTATATATGCTATGTATAAATATTATGTAGCCTATATATAAATACACATGCACATA
Organism: Enteromius afrohamiltoni; assembly: GCA_034779775.1. NCBI lineage: Eukaryota > Metazoa > Chordata > Actinopteri > Cypriniformes > Cyprinidae > Enteromius > Enteromius afrohamiltoni. The sequence continues at coordinate 17,399,242 of JAUYWG010000045.1, forward strand.
TATATTTAGAAAATATTTACATTTATAAATGTATTTATTATATTTTATATTACAATAATATATAAATATTTTAATATGTAAACAACATTTTTCTTAAATATATACTTGTATGTGTACTTATATATAAGCTACATAATAATTATACACATATATTTTGTAAATAAAACCTTTTTATTTTTGGATGCTGTTAAGTGTGATTAATCGTTTAACAGCACTATAACAAATATGAATAAATATAGCATATAAGTATACTACAAATATTTTTACTTATTTGTGTAAAAAATACCCTGCAGTTGCACTTTTAGGATACTAAACTGGTATATTTAAATTCTGCTAAACAAGAAAAACTATTTTTATGCTTTATGCACTTTAATTGTGCGGAAGTGATGCTGAAGTATAACTAAAATATCACGAAATATCAAGTATATTGTGCTCAAATGGAACTATTGCAAGTAGACTTCAGATACACTTTTTGCTTTTAAAGACTTGATATTATTCAAAGATCATACAATCCTCATCAGTAGTGATATTAAAACACAAGTAGTACTAGTAGTACAAGTAGTAAAGTTTGAATATAATTATTTTATCAGTTATTCTTGAGCAACATGTCAGTAAATATGATAATAGATTTGAAATATACCTAGTTTAAAATAAAAGTATTTTAAATATATTACGTTTTTAATAGAGAACCCCAAACACGGGTGTGGTTCACCCAAAATATACTTTTTATGATGAATGGACGTACTTTATTGGACTTCTATTGGACTACTGAATAAAGCTTAGAAGAGCCAGGATGTTTTTTTGTTTGTTTGTTTTTTTTAATATAAAAATT
>JAUYWG010000045.1:17400173-17422488 GCA_034779775.1 Enteromius afrohamiltoni
ATATATGATGTATAACTAACATACCCTTTTATTTTTTGGATGAACTATCCCTTAAAGCTGCCGTGTGTATTAACTGGGAACAAAAATACTGGTAACTCATTGAGATTTTTGTCCAATTAAATGCTCCCTACAGTCTATAGTAGCCTAAACAGTACTTTATGCTCTTTCTCAAACATCAGTTGGTAGCTCTTTCTATTTTAAACTGTCTAAATTTGCTAAGTGAGGTTAATACTACATTGTTCACATGTAGCCTTCAACATTTGTTCTTCACCACCTGCAGTTCACTGATATGAGTTTGTTGTGTTACCTTCACAACAGAACGGAGAGCAGACAAAGGCAGGAAAGCTGGAACAAACCATGTAATCTATAAGGAAGTACCCATACGTGTGCTGCTTTCTAATTATACTCCATCCTAAAAGCACAGATTTATTAATAGCATTCTTGAGTATGATTTTTAAATGATTCTTTCACGATCTAAACCCTACCATTTTAATTGACTGAATGAATAATTAAAATAAAAGTCTTTTTAACTCAAATCATGGGATGTGCTGCAGGATTAACGTTCACGCTGTGAAATTTGAATTTCTCAGCCTGGCCAGAGAGACATTATATGTGTGTTTTTTTTTTTTTATAACATCAATGAATGTGAACTAAATGATGCAACTTGATGAGGTATCTTCAGACCATGTGAATGATGAATGGGCAGTGACTGGTTGTCTTTCTGTTGATCACAGACCTGTGCTCCAGCGTGGATCTGCCAGAGGTGGAGATCGTCAGCTTGCTTACAGAAGAATTGCCCAAATACACTCTGCGGGCGGACCATGTGTTTGGGTACGAGCATGACGACTGGCTGCACACACCTCTGCTGCCACCAGAGGCCGCTTTTGGACTTACTCAGGAGCAGATCGAAGAGACACTCAAGTACTTCTGTGAGTCCAAACTGTTCTGATTTAATATGTAGGCTACTGCTTTGCCGATTTCTGTCAAATCCAACTATTTAAAAACTTTGCAAAAGCTTGGGAGCTATATATATATATATATATATATATATAGTGAAGCGTAACTAAAGACATGCTGAAGTGTATTTGATTGTGCTAAATTGAAACTGTAGTTTAGGTGCACTTCTTCTTGCTGATTATTTAAAAAGTCACATTTTAGACTTTGTGCTTAAATGTATTTGAAATACATATTTATATTATAATTTTTATATGTAATACTTAATAAAATGCCCTTCAGCTGTACTTTTAATATGCTAAACTGGATATACTAGTCTGCTAATTAAATTTGACATTAATTATATCAGTAAGTCTGCAGTCAGTAAATATGTTAACAGATTTGAAATATACTTAGTATGAAATAAATGTATTTTAAATATATTGCTTTTTTAATTGGGTATATAAGTGGACTATTAAGCAGATGAGTTTAGCTGTGTGTGACTGACAATATTTAGGGTAATATTTAGGTAATACTGTTATCCATTGAGTTATTAACAGTTCAACACACTTAAATACGACCGATATATACAATAACATATAGATATTCTATATTCTATAGATCAGATCTATTAATTATGGAGTGTGTCCCAATATTGTTACTAAAATGTTAAAATCTGCTGGACTGCTGGTGGCTGTTAAACATTTGTGTGTGTGTGTGTGTGTGTGTGACTGTAATGCCAGCCTGGCTTTACCAGTTCCAGGCTGGAGTGCCACTGTGACCCTGCCAGAGAGCAATACTTTAATCCCAGCCACTTCCCTTCCTCCTGGAGCACAGATGCAAACGCCATCAAGAGGATTAGCTCCTCACTGCTTAAGGATAATGAGACGTTCTGTTGTTCCCAGTGGCTTCTCTCTATGGCCTGGCAGACAATCAGCCTCTCTGACGTTTACATCAGCACTGCAGTATCTGTTGCTCAGATCGGTTCAATTTAGCTCAATGCAGTTTTGGTAGTGTGCTTATGTATTCTCTAATAGGTGTTTCTTGAGATTTGAAGGAATAGTTCATCCAAAAATGAAAATCACCCCATATTTTACTCACCTTCAAGCCATCCTAGGTGACTTTCTTTATTTAGACGGACGTTTTTTACAAATTTATCCAGGCTCTTCCAAGCTCTGTAATGCTGGTGGATCAGTCTGGTATATCATTATTTGATATCGACATTATTTGGATATATTCATCGTAAAATTAACCTTCTGAAGAAGATTTACATTTTTTTAAATAATAGCACTGTCTGTCTGTCTTCATGTGTTTTAGAGGAGGCGTGGCTTTGGAGATTGATTATGCAGAGAGGGTGGGATCTTATGCTTTCAAATCTAGGTTTCTATTGCTAGCTTCTCAGAAATCGCCTACCATACCTTTAACAGGACTGACAAAAAGAGTTATTAAAGTTTGTTTCATGGCTGGGATTTTGTGGCATCATAAAACTATCAATGATTGACCACAATAACCTGCAGGACTAAATAAATGCAGTAACTTACAGCAGATAAACACTACTAAAAAGAGACAGTCGTTTTGATGCTTTATATAGAAATGATTCATAAAATGTATACTTTATGTTGGAGTTAATACTTTACTTTTGCAAGGATGCATTTAAATTAATCAAAAGTTACAGTCAAGACATTTATAATGTTATAAAATATGAAAATGCTGTTCTTTTGCACTTTCTGATTATCAAATTCCACTAAAATGTTAAGCAGCACAACTGTTTTCGACCAATTCTTATGTGTTTTACAAGGTGGCTAATTCGTATGACCTCATTTTGTGCGGTTTTCTAAACGGGAAGGTTTGGTTAGGGGTAGGTCATTCATACTTATGCATGTGGCTCATACAATACGTACAATTTAGCACAAATATATACGATATAAAATGTGTACGAATTGCTGTGAGATGGGGCTGGATAATAATAAATGTTTCCCTCATGTTAGAAGTATTTCTTAACGATCATGTAGCACTGAAGACTGGAGTAATGATGCTGTAAATTCACATTAACATAAATATATTACCATTAAAAAGAGATCAAATAAAAAAAATGCTATTGACATTGTTTTAATAATATTTCACAAGATATTTCACAAGATTTTTGGTCAGATAAATATAGCTTTGGTGAGACTTCTTTCAAAAATATTTGTAAAAATCTGACTGATCCCCGAACATCTGAACAGCGTAATGAGCCAGTGTTTTTTGTGCGCGTTTCAGGTGATGGAAACAAGGAAACAGATCGCTGTCTGACTGCTCTGATTGACTTACGGTGGTGCTAATTTAGTTTTAATCCTCTTGGCATGGAAACATGTTCTCATACCTGCCCTGATCTCTTAACGTGGGCTGTAGCCCAAACACAGCTGTTATTTCTAGCCTAAATATCTTCTCATGTACACTTCTAGTACGCACACTATCAGATATTTATTTATTTATTTATTTATTTTTCCTTTCCTTCTTGTCTCTCCCTCTGCCTGGCGTTTCTAGGTCAGATTTTAGCACATCGTGCCACATCAAGTTGTGACGTGACCTGCAATGTAAAATAAAAAAATGTTGTTTAATATTTGATAGACCCTTTCAGAATCTGTCCAGAAAGCAATTGTGGCCCAAATTCCAAGAAAAACTAAAGACGCAGATTTGATTTGAATAATGATTTGAATTTATCGCAACAGTTACGATTTTGAGGGTGCACAGATTAACCTTAGTGCAAAATGGGTTGCTTTTGGACTGTAGGCCAGTCATCAGATTATGTGCAATTAACTTATAATGAAACAAACAATATATTGACTTTTAAAGCCACTTTTTAAATGTCTATTTATTAAAATTGTTTTAAATGATCTTTATTTAGGGGGCAAATGTTAATTTTTAATTGATAAAAAAGAAAAGAAAATGATTTATTAAAAATAATGTTTTCATTTTTTCAAAATCTAGGTTTTGATTTTATACACAATTTACATACAGTTTAACATATTATCACAAATGTTGTTATTGTTATTGTATGAAGATAAAACACAATCCTAACATTATCTTACATTCAGAAAATTGTCACTAGCAAAGCATGCTAATTTAAACATCAGATAGCTGTAGTTTTGGTGCACACTTCTCCTTTATGTATATGCACTTTGTTTAAATATTTAACCTTTTAAAAGTTTAAACTTTTATATACCAACATTGAAACTTTATATACATAAATTTTAATTTTAGTTTATCATTGTATTAGTTTTTTATATTTCCATGTTTATTTTTTTATTTCAATTTGAATATTTTTAATTTATGTTACTTATTCTTATTTTGGATCATTTTAATTAAGGTAAAAAAACTAAATAGTTTTAATTAACAATAACAACACTGATACTGCCAACACAATTTTTCTCGTATTATTTCTACAAAATACGTCTATATAGCTTAATTTCAAAATTAGTAAGTTTAGTTCAACTTATGCAGTTAGTCTCCAGTTTTTTGTTTTTAGTTTTATTGCAGCTTTATCTTCAATTTTGTCTGCGATGACAATAACAACACTGATTATGGAGCTGTGATTATGGTAGTGTCCGTCTGTTGTGCTGCAGCAGTACGGTATTATGGCATTAATCTGGAAGGTACCATGTTGTGTTTGAACAGAGGGGTGTTCCATCAGCACAATAACCCAAGGTGTTTGAAAACAAATGAGCAAAACCGACTCATCAATAATCTGAACCCCCAAAAGACTAAAGTAACACACACATATGCCCTGGTCTTTGATCTATCCCCCTAATTTTCCTCAGCCGTTGTCCCCTCTCCTCCTCTCAGAGTTGATCTCCTCCTGTGGCTCAGAGCAGCCAGGTGAGTCTGAGCTGCCATCAGGCTTGAGCTGCAGTGACAAGATTCAGTAACAGCGTCAGCACGTGCAGTCTGGGAGCTTAGAGGAGCATTAGTGAGCAGAAAGCCTAGGGGACGGCAGCGGTGACTGGCAGCAGACAGACAGGTCCTGTCGTAAATCAGCCTGGCACAGTCTGTGGAGAGAGGGAGAGGGACTCGAGACAGACCGCATTGCAGGGCAGACACGCATAGCAGAGCATGAGTTTGGAAATGGAGGTGTGGAGCAGTTCGGGAATGGACGAGAGCGAAAGAGACAGCAGCACCAGTCATGATGAAGACGATGAAGAACCAGAGGACGAAGAGCAGCCTGACACTGAGGGACTGTGCAGGGAGCTGGTGCAAGGTAACAGAGAAAGATGAGCAGACTAACAGCGTGAGAGAGGGGAGAAAGAGCAGCGTGCTGTGAGGCAGGAGGAGAGAAAGTGAGAAGTCAGTCGTGAAGGTCTTTATTTGCTGAAGAGGGTATTGAACAGCATGTCAATAAATCCTCTTTATCATCTGGTTTCTGAGGTTCTCAGTAGATTCTCCTCCAACATGCGATTACAGTCTCTTTGTGCTTGCATCATTTTTTTCGTCGTGATGTAATGATGGTTTTGACCTTGCTGAAGTGCATGTCTGAAATATGAAGTGCAGATGGAAGTGTGTATATATATATATGTAAATGCCAAAAAAATACTGAGAAAATCTCCTTTAAAGTTTCCAAATGAAGTTCTTAATGCATATTACTTTTTTTAAAAATCTGTATTATATTACAGTAGGAAATTTATTTACAAAATATCTTCATGGAACATGGTCTTTACTTAATAGCCTGATGATTTTTGGCATGAAAAAAAAATCTAGAATTTTGACCCATACAATGTATTTTTAGCTGCTGCCTCAGCGACGGTTTTGTGGTCCAGAGTCTCACACACATATACACATAAACAAATGATGTATTATTTCTATATCTGGTCTGTATTTTAATTAAAAAAATCCTTTCCTGCTTTGGTCTATTGAAGGATATTGGATTCATTAGCTGTCTTTCCACAAGAGCTAAATGAATTTAATCTGTCCAGTCACTTCTGAAGCTCAGTCCAGTTTCTCGTTGTGCAGTCTACTGTCTTACTGTCCTAAATGTCCTTAATTCTCTCAGTGACGTCAATCACAGCAGAACTGTACTCTTTTTAGGCCAGGTGAGCAGATTTAGCAGCGGCTCTGTCACTAGCCAGGAATCAATGAAAGGACGCTTGCTGACACTAATCGTTGTGTGCTTCTCTGCACGTCTTGTTTTTTTGGTGAGTTGGACGTGTTCCGGAGTCAACATATTTAATGATAGATGACTGACACTGATGTACAAGCACCAACACTGATTGTAAGCCAAAACGTCAATCGCAATGTTGTTCCAGGGTCAACAAAGATGTTGACCCGTCGAACGAATGACACGTCGAACTCAGCAAAATCAGCTTCTGTGTACTACTCTGGTTTTACTTCAGGATTCAGATTTGATTCGGACATCAGTAATGCAATCGTTTATTGTGTTAGACAGTTTCAGTTTCTCTATGTCTTAAATTTCAGTGGTTTCTTGTTCTCGGCACCCAACACATTCTGTGGTTTGGGCAAACCATGATTTTCTTCATTCCAAGTGAACCAGTATTTGGTTGATAATTTTGCTTGTTTCTTGTTTTCTTTTCATAATGTTCTTGAAAATGGTTCTCAAAATACTATAGAGGTTAATGGACACCAACAAAACAACAAAAGATTTGAAAACAAATTAGGCCTGTTGGTTAGTGCATTTGAGTGTCTCTGTTGTAGAAGCTTAAAAAACTGGGCTACACTGTCATTTTCAGAGCTGGGAACCGCTGCCAAGCTCTTATTTTAGCAAAGTCAAACACGTCTCATTCAAGCTGAAATTTGATTATGCCTCGGGGAAAGGCAAGGACCAACCAAGCGAAAATACCTGTGCTCAAAACAGCAGAAAGATATAATGTACTTATGAAGTACTTTGCACATATTACTAAAAAAGAACGAATAAAATAGAAAGCATATTTGACAGCAGCACTTTCCAGGCCATTGTTTCTTTTAACTGAATGTAATTTAGTACATTTTGATTTTGATTTGTTTTGTTTCTTTCCTTTAAATAAAACTGATAAAAAGTAAACAATAACAATTAAAAAAAATAGATAATGTTTTATATGTATCTGTTTATGTGTTTGTAGTTTATAGTATTTTTATATTTAAAAAAAACATGCACTGGAATCTAAAAAAGCTGCAATCTGCAAATATTTTATAATATGCTGCAAATATTATATATTTTATAATAAAAGTCTAAAGATTTCTGAAACAAGACAAAAAAAGTGTTTAATTACATTCTTAGAATATAAAATATTTTAATATTTATATTTATTTATTTTCATTTTAATAGTTTTTATATTTAAGCATAAAAAAATCTATTGTGTAATTTTAAAAAAATGTTTTCATTAAAAAAAAACCATGCAACCTCCTGGAGAAGTCTCTCTGGTGTGCATCGCTGTCTGGAAGGTGTTTGTAAATGCAGGCCTGATCAGTATTTATGAATAGGGATGAAAATGAGAGAATTAACCTTTAATGAGGATCAGGCTGCTAAGAGGCTCTTGTTCTTGACTGCATGGACGTCTCTGTTTATCTGTCTAGTCATGACTGGGTCACATTGACTGTGCAGTGCTGTGTAATGTAGTTCTGCACAGATCACACTTCTATAATCAGTGCTTGTTTAGAGGAGTTCTTTAATGTTGTACACATACAGCGACATTATTCTGAGATCTGGATCTTGCCTGATGAGCTCAAGTTATCTTTTTTTTTTCCATCTGCAGTGCTGTGTTCAGAGAGAGTTGGTCAAATCACAAAGACATATCACGACATTGAGGCAGTTACACATCTGCTTGAGGAGGTGAGAGACACAATCCCAAACAAACAAGTTTGTGTAAATGATGCCACTCTCCTTACTCTAATGCTTCAGTGATGACATAATAAAAGTCCCGCACATGCTCGTCTTCCTCCACAGAAAGAGCGTGATCTGGAATTGGCAGCCCGGATTGGCCAATCCCTGCTCAAGCAGAATAAAGCCCTGACTGATCGCAACAAACTACTGAACGAACAGCTGGAAATCACCAATGAAGAGGTGATTATTGCTGTGTATACACTTGAGTAATTCTTTTCTATACTTCATTATCTGTCTGTCCGTCTGTCCGTCCGTCCTGTATTATACACACAGGGCCGGTTTCCCAAATAAAGATTAGATTAAGCCAGGACTAGACCTTTGCTAAGGTCTAAGACATTAAGACATTTACCCCCAGTTTCACAGACAAGGCTTAAGCTAGTCCAAGACTAAATAGCATGTTTGAGCGGTCTCATATGAAAATATCTTGCTCTGACATATCTTAAAACATGTCATTGTTCTGTGTTAAGATGCACACCTGGAATATTTTCTTATAAGGCATTTTTGTAAAAGTTGCTTAAATATCTTAATTAAACTTATGCCTAGTCCTGGCTTAAGCTAAGCCTTAAGAATTTTTAAAAACATGTCTTAAAAATGCATTATCTGTGAGCATTTTAAGACCTAACAATGACAATAATGTATTTAAGATATCTCAGTGCAAGCTTTTTCCAGTTTAGACAGCTCTTAACATTTATTTTAATCTAGGACTAGTTTAATCAGGAAACTGCCCTATACTGTATATAGAGTTTAATAACCATGTCCTCCTTACTGCTATAATAGATGTTGATGCACTCAGTGTTTTGTATTCTATGGATGCTAACACTGGCTCTTGGACTGTTCTGCTCTGTTCAGATTGCTCAGCTGCGTCATGAGCTCTCCATGAGAGACGATCTCCTGCACTTCTACGCCAGCACTGAAGATATAGAGCATGCCTCAGAAACACTGTGAGTTTCTCACTCACACACACACACACAAACACAAACATATTTGAATGCAAGGACTTTCCTTAGACTTCAAATTTTTCTGGTTTCTATTTTTTTTTTTAAAAACATATAGCATATATATGTTTTTATACTGACCAAATGGTACACACACACACACACACAGACAGTGATCAACTACTTAATTCTTTCATTCTCCTTTAGACTCATACGGAGTGATTCGTCCTCATCTCTCAGCAACTACGTCAATTACGACTTGCTGCAACAGAAACTCAAGGGTTTAGAAGAGGAGAACTTCAAATTGCGCACAGAGGTGTGTTTAAAAGCATGCATTCACAGAAAAATATCAAAATGCTGTGCAACAACTAGTTTCATGTTTTCACACCCATCGCTCCTTTTTAAGGCTAATGAGTTAACATTTGAGACCAACGATTATGAGGAACAAGAGCAACGGCTTATGATGGCGTGTGTGGACGAACTCAGTGAGTAAATCACCCACGAAGCCCTTCGTTAAGTATCTCACATAAGTTTTCGTGATAATGGACTAAAATGTGCTCTGCGGGTTTTTTTTTTTCTCTCACCAGCTACAGCAAATAAACGGGTGGTATCTCTGTCGGAAGAATTAGCCCGGAAAGTGGAAGATTCGCTAAGACAGCAAGAGGAGATTAGTGGCCTCCTGGGACAGATTGTTGACCTGGAGCAGCGCTGCAAAGGGGTTAGACACACAAACAGATGCATACGTGCTTACTCTGTTTCACAGCATTTACAGAATACGGTTTTATTAACAAATACATAAAATTTGCTTCCAAATTCAGCTCTCTGCTGAGAACGAGGAGTTAACACAACATCTGAATGCTTCCCGGGAATCCCAGGCTCAGCTCAAAACAGAGGTATACAGTCCTTACAATATTACAATATGGTGTCTTCTCAGTAAAGGGCTTAGAGTTCCAGTCGATGATGTTCTGTCTCCATCTGTTGGCAGCTGAAGGAACTGCAGGAGCGGTACTCTGAATGTGAAGACATGCTCCATGAGGCCAGAGAGGACATTAAGAACCTGCGCAATAAGAGTCTGCCCAACAGCACCGTGCAGCGTTATAGCACCCTGGCATCCGTCGTCCCAATGGATTCACTCGCTGCTGAGATTGAGGGAACCTTCCGGAAAGGCCTAGACAGCCCAGCACCCACTGAATACAAGTTAGTACATTTAACTGCTTTTCAGATATAAGATATTTGCAACACACACACACAAAAACTCAAACTTTTGGACAAAAATATATTTTAAATTAATTTATAGTATTTTATTAAATATATGTTTCTCTGTTTATCTTAAATCCTCTTTTTAAGTTTAAAACTAGAAAATTAATTGCCATAAATGATAAATAAATAAATAAATGTTGGGAAAAAATGGGAAAAAAACATACATTCTTAAATCATTTATCATGAACATGTAATGATGAACATGTTTTGTATATAATGTATATGCTTGTGAATGTAAATGTACTATATAACCCAGGACTGCAACATGACGTGTTTGTCTTCAATTTTCTGTGCAGGAATCATCCATTGCGGGTGTTTGAGACTGTGAAGGTGGCCAATCAGGTGGCTCGGCTGCGTTCCCAGATTCAGTCTCCGCAGGTTCCAGGTTCGAGCCCTACATCACTACGCTCTAGTCGAATCAGTACACCACGGACCAGTTATTACGAATCAGACAATGTTAGTGTCAACATGGAGGATAAGCACTCTCCTCCGACGCACTCACAGGATCATGGGTCAGTGTCTGCTTGTGTTCAACTTTTCACAAAAATGGCTGACTATTAAAGGGTAGTTCACCCAAAAATGAAAATTATCCTGTCTTTTACTTATCTTCAAAACATCCTAGGTGTATGTGACTTTCTTCTTTCAGACAAATCCAGTGTGAGTTGTAATAATAATTGTCCAGACCCCTCCAAGCATTTGAATAGGGAGAAACGGGTGTTTGCTGTTTACACTTCGGAAGATGTTAAATAAAGCACACGCATCCGTAATAAAAAAAGTGTTTATTACGCTTAAAATATAGGTATTTATCTTACAGAAACGCATGGATTCACTACAGGAGGCCTTTATTCTCTCCCCGGAGCAGTGTGAGGGACAGTTTATTATGTTTGCATGCACTTTATTTAACATTTTATTGTATGTTACTGTATACAGCAAACACCCTTTTATTCCCAGTTTTTAATATAACTCTGATTCAAGTCACATACACTTAGAATGCATTTTTGAGTGAGCTAACCCTTTAAGAATGATTTGATTAATAAATAATAAGATATTCCCTGCACAGGTTACTGGAGTCGAAGCGTTTGGGCCAGCCAGGTACCCCAGGTGGGCAGGATTTGGAGGAAGCGCTCCGGTCTCTCTCAGAGCGCCAGGAGAGCCACACGTCAGAGCGGCCGTTCTTCGAGGTGGAGAGGGAAAGGAAACTGCGGGCCTTGCAGAGCGGAAGCAGTGGCAGTGGAGAAGGCTCCAGTGGCTTCCTGACGCCCAGCGGCAGCGTGGCATCCACGGGAACCAACTACTCCGGTACCTCCACACATTCGTCCGGCACAGGCTCCTCCCGCTCATACCTGCCTGAACGCCTGCAGATAGTCAAGCCGCTGGAGGGTCAGTAGATACACACACACACGTAGCATGTAATACAAGTCGTGATAGAGTGACTTTAGATCAACTCTACAGTTATGGCTGTTCAAACCATAAAATACTAATAAAAAATAAAGAAGATTGCCATGTCATATAAAGATTAAGTAAGGGATAGTTTATTTATGCATTCAAAGTCATGCAAGGATCCTCTCTATGATATAATTTAAATAAATATTTCAAATGTTATCCCTATAAAGCCAGGAATGTGAAATAATAGCCAAAATATATGAGTTGTCACTCAATATATCTGATGTTTATATACTTGATTTTATGATGCATGTTTCTGGTAGTGCACTGTATCACAGATTTTTGGGGTATAGTATGTCACAGACTGCTTTATTTAGCTAACCTCACTTACATAAATGTACCATTGAGTCCTCCACCTAGTAAAATATATATTTGTATCAAAAATGATATCTGGTGTTTGTATTTTTGGTTTGGTTTGGCTGTATATTATAAGGTGATTTTCTGAAGGTTATGTATGGAGAATGTCTGCATGTATTTGTAATATATTAGTAAGAAAAGTTGATTCCAATGCCTGAAAAAATGCCTAATCCTCGTCAGATGTTATATCAATTAGATAATAACTCATTTTCTTTTTACTTACTCTTATTTACATTATAAAAATGATTTGCAGTAAACATTTTCAGAATTACTCAAAGATGCATTTTACTTGCTCTAAGGTTTAAACTATTTATTAGGAAACAGAATGCATGCAGTAGATTATGCAAATTTGGAACTTGAGCATATTAATTATGATGCAACAGGAAAAATCTTTATAAAACATTTTTTTGTTTAAAAAGTTAATAATAAAAGATCATTTTCATATAAACAAATGAATTTTAAGTCTTGCCGTTGTCCACAGGCTCAGTGACTCTGCATCAGTGGCAGCAGCTGGCCAAGCCCAATCTCGGAGGCATCCTGCACCCACGGCCGGGTGTCCTTACAAAAGACTTCAGAGAGCTGGATGTAGATTTCCAATATGTCTACAGCCTCAATGACTTTGAGGAGGATGAGCCTGATCTGTCCAAATTCCCCAACCTCCTACACGGCACTGTGGGTAAGAGCCCGTTCACCTACAGCAACACACCATCTTGATTCTTCAGTTTGTTTGATTTTTGAAGCGGTCAAAACTTTTCAGATCCAAAAAGCTTTTTGATTTCAGTATAGACACACACACACACACACATACTCATTAATGTACTAATGCAGTTTACTTACAAACTGTGATGATTACATGATGAAGACTGCGATGAATTAGTTATAGTTGCTTATTTCAGGTCATGGGTTCACTACCTTTCAGATTACTTTTTTATCTAGCTTGTTTTAAACTTGTATTAAATGTACCATGTTTATATAAAAAAGAGAAAGAAAATGCATTCCATTTTTTTTCACTTCATAAAATCTATTAATACAATACAATTAAACCAGGGTTTTTTAATGCAAGCCCGTAAAAGTAATGTTCTCCATAAAAAGCAGCTTTATCAGATTATGAGGATTAGAAAAAGTAATATCCTCTAATTACGAATTGATTTTTGGAATCTGATTATATAATCCATGCTGTGTGTCCTAGCATGGTTTTAATCCACCCTGCCTTCGGTGTAGTGCTGGTTAATGCATAGATGAATTTTAGCATGTGTTTGTGTGTTTCCTTACATGAACTCAGTCCCTTCATCGGGACCTAACATCCCTCAGACCTCACCCACACCTCCAACCACTAGCTGTCAGATCCTCCATCCCTCCACCCTTCTCTCCTCCTTCTCCACCAGGTAAGACACCATCACGCTGGTGCTCACACAGTCCTTATTGTAGGACTTTCAGTCATCTGAGAGAATGCTCTTTTTTTCATCTTGGAGAATATCTCTGTATTTTTTTGCTAAATTGTGATGTACATTAATCTGCATTTTTTTTTTTAAATTTGAATTAAAAATGAATATATATTTTTAAAACATTCCATTCTGAAACAATGTTTATATTAAAGGATATAATAACAAATATAGTTAATGTAACCATGTATGCTGTGCTATGTATTATGAGGAAAATGGGCTAAAATCTGATTACATGCTAGGATTGTACAAAAACACCAGTTTAAACAGTGTTACCAACTCAGCATCTTTGTCACTAGATTTAGCTCAGTATGTGAGCACAGAGGCAAAAAAAAGACATTTAGTGACTTTTCAAACTAGCTTTGCCTACTTTCCATTGAAAGAAGTGAGCAACACTGGTCTTAATGAGTGTTGGATAATTCAAAAATAGGATATAAATGTAAAACAAAATGTTTCCTCTCATGCTTGAATTTTCAAGCACACAACTGAATCCTAGTCGTGCAGCTCAGATGTTGTTGATTTAACACATCTAACATCAAATCAACAGCCATCATTTTTCATTTAACTTTGCAGAATATCAGAAATGTCTATAACCTTTATCTCCATTATAACCTTTTATCATTTCCTTGCTCATTTTCCCTCCTTCCATCTGTAACAGGAAGCGCTGGAACCGGCTCTTTGTACAATTATAATACCGTCCTCCATAAAGTAAGACATGTCAGGCATGAGCTCTTTAATCTCTCAACTAGGATGATCCGTCAAACTCCATCCACTTACTTTCTTTCTCTCTAACCTTAGGTTTCATTCATGAACAAACAAAATATTGTAGCATAACAACATCAGGACATTTTGTTACTAATCCTGTCTTCTCTCCTGTACAGATTTAGGTGAGAAGCTGCATGTCTCATGCATTGCACATCTGTTTTAAAATAACACTTTTTTGCTAAGGTTATGTTTTATTCTGGAGATTTAATGTAAGATCATTCTCAAAAAATGCTGGTTTAATTTAGTTTAATTCTCATAAAAGTTGGCGTTAGGTACTCGTAAACATATTTGCATTACTATTCTGGACTGTTTTATTATAAGATTGAAGTATGAATTGGAACACCAGTGAAAATTTTTTTGACTACAACTTTTTAACTTCAACTTTTTGATCGCATAATATATATATATATATATATATATATATGTGTGTGTACTGTGTATATTTATGTTGTGTATATATATATATATATATATATATATATATTTAAATATGTTTAGTGGTGTATAAATAAATATATAATAATGTTTATAATATATAAACATAACACTTTTTCCTTAAATATATACATTAATGTGTGAATTTACATATACATAATAATAAACACTGAACTTGTATATGTTAACAATATTTAGGTTATAGAATATGCAGGGTTTCATGAATATTTGAAATCTTGACTGAAATGTCATATTTTGAGAATGACTCTCTAACACTAGACTGTGCATGGTACATTGAAGTCTTTCTCTCTACGCTGTTAACAGTTTTATGGAAGTGTCATCATTGCATTCCTTTCCATTTCTAACCAAAAACGTTTTCACTAACACTTGTGTTGTGCCATGTTTTTCCAATGTGGTTTGGCTGACTAAGGTATCTGACACTGATCTTTCTTGTTCTCTCCACAGCCTTCGGCCCCTCAGTGCATCCACTTGTGGGAGCTGTGAGCACGTGAGGACATCATCAGGCCTCCAGTCCATATCACACCTCCACCAGACCTCCTCCCTCGGTCTGCTACAGCTTGTATCAGAGCGCGGCATCTCGGCTGCAATTCATCCCAACTCCCCTTTCCTTCACAGAGCCACCGCATCCTCAGAGGAAACACATTGGGGCTCTGGCGGTAGTGAACAAGACAAAAGAGAAAAGGAATGGCAGGGAAACATTTTCAGTGTCAACCTTGTAGAAAAACTCAGAAGCCTGGGCCTGTACAAAGTGGTTGCCAGAGGCTTTGTGGATTTTGGACGAAAAGAAAAACCAGCCCCACGTGAAACACAAAAAGACGTTCACCATTAAAGGTGCCATTCTGTGCATCACCTTCACTGTGGCATGCAGCTAAACTTTTCCCATATGTATTGGGACATTCCGAAAGCCATATCAAGTTTTTATTTGTGTAGCGACTTCTTGTTGGCACTGGGAATTTTAAGTGTGGACTACACCTCAAAAGATTTCATCATGAAGTCAAACACATCTGTGTTTATATCATTGTTGTCATAGGGTGTTTTAAACGCCCTTCAGAAGGGCACAGCTGTACATTTGTTGACTTTTTAACATGTCCTCTTACGTTGAGACTTTGTCACTCTCCGATCACTTTTATTGTTATGAAGTGGTAGCAGCACTACAGAAAAATGCACTACGTGGCCTCAATTTTTGCTTGCTGCAAACCAAGCATCTGTGTCAGTAGTGCGTTTTGCTTCCTGAGAAAAAAACCTTTGTTCATAATAGCACTTTCCAGGGTATTCAAATCCCTTTAGGGAATGCAGGGTACATTATATGAGGTTATGTACTGTACCTGCATTCTAGACACTGTAAAAACGAGAAGCTGTATTTATGATGATTGTTGGTGGTCAGTTTAGGAAACGTTATACGGTCTTGTTGAGTGAATAGAAGTGATCTTGTGCTTTATTTTCACTGTGCTTTAATGCAAGAACACCTCATGAGATGGTACACCATGCGCACATGTATGTAATGAAACTTTAACTTCACAGACACGTTTTCACCATAATGTTTTAATGTATATGATTGTGTTTCGCAATCAGGGATGCAGTAATAAAGTGCTGTAAATAGTATATACACAATCGAGTACTTCTAACACAGAGTCCTCTAGGGATGAATTTGTATCGCAGGATTATTCATTGAACACTGCTTTGTTTCTTGTCCTCACCATCAACATCTTTCATTGTGTCCAGTTATGTCTGTCAATGAAATGAGCATAAAATGTGGTGTATATGGAGAATGCCTTAGGCCTATGTGTTCGGAATTTTCAAAAGGGCATGATGAGGTGTAGTGTTTGCTGATCTAAAGTCTCAGACTAAATGGTTATTTAAAAAGTAATATATTTAAATAAAAAGGTCTACCTGAAATACCACTCTCTGTTAAACACAATGCCTGGTCGCCATTATTATTATGTAAAGCGTTAGAAAAAGATACTGTCAAAAATATTAAAGTATTATAGAAAGAATTGTTCATTTACAAAAGGCCAAGATAAAAGCGGAGTAAACATTGTATTTTCTTTACAATGTTTAGACACGTAGCCTTACAGTACATTAAAAACCCAATTTCACCAAGAAACTGTTTCAGGCACTGATATTGTGTTAAAAAGCAATAAAGATTTCAGTGTATTTGTGACCTGTGTTTTTAATTGTATTTATGTCTGAATTCTATTTTTTTTCTGAATGTGGAAGACTTCCGGTTTATTAGCCGCTGTAAATAACGAGCTGAAGAAGTATAATAAACGGTAAACCTCTTTGCACCACAAACCACTGTGTTCATAATTAAGATAATAGGCCTATACATAAAAAATAATATGGTCTTTACAAGCAGTTCGTACAGATAATAAATAGCTAAGTGACACCATAGGCTCGCACATAACATTTACAAATGGCCGCGCCCGTGGGAAAAATAAGGTCTACCTGTTTATATTAACGCTGAAAATCGTGTAAAAATTGTACACTACCACCTAGTGGTGTATGGATATATATCACACAAAGTTGCGGTTATTTGCAGTATTTACTTAAACAAAAAATGTGTGCAATAACGGGATGGAGACGGATAAACTTTCTGTAGGCAACTTCAAAATGGGCTACTGATTAATCTTTATCAAACGTCAATTAATTCGCACCCAGACACACACACACAAAAAAACACATATAGTTGCAAATATATTTAATGACAAAAATCATAGTACAGCGTATATGCGGCTAAGTCAGTTTGTACTCCGACGCCCAAAATCTACCCATCCTTGATAATCTGTAACGCAGTCCTCCCGCTGGATGATTTCTGCCAAAAAAACACGAAGAACAGCGAGTAAGAGTGAGGCTTCGTCTCTTCTTATGTTTTACCTCCGGAGACACGCACCTGAGAGTGCCTGTAAGAGCTGGCGGGACATGAGCTCTCTCTGATCCTCCGGTAAATGCACGGAACGACTCGCACGGGACAGCGGTCTCTCCGGTGTCTCAGGTGGTCTCTTTAGAGGCCCTTCCGTCGCCTTTGTGTTCGCAGGAGCGTGTTTGGACAGAGGAGAGGCCACACATGCCACAGCCAGCATCGCTATAGCGGTCAATACAGCACACTTGGCCATCATTTCTGTGAAAAACAAGAGTTAAACAGCCTGATTGTCTGTGTCCAATTAATATACAAAAATAAATAAAAACCCCATTCCTGCTGGACATCCAACTTAAAATGTTGACATGTAACAGACATGTACCAGGTAAAATGACAACTTGGTGGCTTGTTCATGGTCCGACAGCTTTAAGACCAGTTTAGACTAATATCCAGAATTTGTTTTTAAGATGATTTCTTGGAAATATTAGGAAAAATCAGATTTACCTCAATAGTGCAGAGCCAGAAAGGTTTTCAACAGTGTAAGAATAAAACCTTGTAATCCAAAATTACAGGTCAGTCCCTTTATATTAAAATTTTCAGGTAAAAAAAAAAAGTTGTGAATCAATGGAGTTGGATAAGTGTTCTGGAGGAGGAGCATCTTTTAAACAGAGTACGTCAGACAAGACAGTAAGCTAAACATGGGACATTAAATGGTTATTTATGAGAACTAAACATAGTTAGTATTACAAAATCAAACCATCAGGAAAGTTGCAGTGGTAAAATAATGGGAACCGTTTTAAAATAAATTCGACCTGTGAAAAAATAATTAGCAGCGGGTTTTTTTATTCATGTCAGCGTCCGAGCTCTCATCTAATCAATTGTCCTCTTGTAATATTATATGATGTGAAATCAATAGGAGGCCTTTTTTAAAACTGTCATATTGATTCAAATGAGAAAGGCAGTGACGCAGAGCTTTTGATTTTATTGCTGAGGAGTAGTCTGTTACTTCCTCTCAGGACCATTAGATTTATGTACCTAAAGATTTTACTCGAGAACTCGATCCTATGCTGTCGTGTGAGTCTGAGGTGAACAAACATCTGCCAGTCCACAGTTGAATGCATGGTCTATAGGGTATATGACATCAGATGCTTTCCATATCTTTAACATTGATTAATGATGATATAATAGCAATCACATTTCACCCAATCTATTAATTTGTGGGAAAACACATTAAATATTCCATGACTGAAGCAAGCCATTTCTGTTTAAGCATGGTTTTAGTTTCCAAGTCAAAGTTAATTTTGATATTTTTGGGGATCATTTTTCTCACCTTTGAAGCATCAGGTTTATGTGACTTTCTTCTTTCAGATGAATCCAATCGGAGTTATTATAAAAAAAAGTCACATACACCTAGGATGCTTTAGAGGTGAGTAAAAGACAGGTTCATTTTCATTTTTGGGTGAACTATCCCTTTAAGTAAAACATGTCTGGATTAAATGCCAGTTCTGACATTAAAAGCCCAATTACAAGAATGAAGAACAACCAGAAAGTCCTTCATCATTAACTCATGCTTGTTTTAAACATGTATAACAAAAAATAATGTTCTGAAGAATATCAATAACCAGTTTTGGTTACCACTGAATTTCTTTGTATAAAACATTTTCTTTTATGTTCCACAGAAGAAAAAAAGTCATATGGGTTTGGACTGACTTGTGGGAGAGTAAGATTTTTATTTGCTGAATAAATATTTGAACAGAACGAAAAAGAACGATGCATATAAGTGACAGATTTTGGAAATCTACCAAGTGTATACATGCTTTTACAAGTAAAATCCACCGAGTGAAATATTTTCTTCAGAATGAGTCGAGCCTCATGGATTTGCACGCAGCTTTTGACAGTAAAAGTCAAAATAGTTTGAAAGCATGACTGATGACTGATTCCTATGAATTTTACCATTCACCCACTTTTAAAAAGTCAACAGCTTTATCCTCCTCAGTCATCTCTACCAGCTAATCTGTTTGATCAGGTTACATCTCATCTCAATGATGATGTCATTAGGCTACTAATGGGGAAAAATGTACTCAGAAGATGTGTTTTTACTTCATTCTGACACATGAATCCATTCACCATTGATGGTTATTGTTCCGATACATGACATTTGAGTGTGTCTTTGTTCCAAGCTTGAGAAAGAACCATTTTTGTCATATTACCTAAATGCCAAAGCAAAACCTGATGAACGTTGTGGCGAGACCAGAAAATAAATAAACATCTGAAAAGGGCTTAAAGATGTTTGTTGCATGCATGTGCATAATAAAAGGTAAAAAGTGATAACTTTTCATTGAATCTTTTTCAACTGGCACATGTCCAATACCAACAATCAGTTTATACAATAACAAAACAGTTAAAGATATAATCTCTCTAAGCCACAAATCATTTTACAGGTTTTTGAAGGTCAAGGGTGTGATAGCAGGTTTGAAGTCAATGGATTTAATCTGCATCCGGGCACAGGCGGGTCTCGCTCACATTCCATCTATTCACTCGAACTGGAAATCTGACACTGTGTGGGACGCAACAGGGCTATATAAGACTTTAATCTTTAGTGCCAATTAGTTTAGGTGCTCAGTTTGCGCATCAAAGGACATCCTAACTTGCTCAGCCATGTCGGTCCGTCGCAGCAGTAAGACGTTTACCACTCGGAGTGTGTTCGGGTCGTCTTCCTCGGGTGCTCTGGTCAGGAACGGAGTGGGGAGTTCAGGGGCTTCTTTGTCTTTTGGTGGACAAAACTATGGCAGCGCTAGGGGCTTTGGTGGCCGTATCTCCAGATCTTTGTCCACTTCATCCTTGACGACGACTGGTTATGAGGTCACTCTGCATGGCAATGAGAAGCAGACCATGCAGAACCTCAATGACCGCCTGGCATCTTACCTGGAGAGGGTAACCTGGTTAACTTATAATAGTAACTGAAATTAGTTAAAAAATAAATAATTATATTATATAGATATTTTTTTATAACACATATTTAAATCTATCTATCTATCTATCTATCTATCTGTCTATCTATCTATCTATCTATCTATCTATCTATCTATCTATCTATCTATCTATCTATCTATCTATCTATCTATATATATACTTAAATTTGGTTTTATATATAATAACTTTTATAAAAAAATAATACTATAAAATTATTTTACTTAATAAATGTTATCTTAAATTCTTAAATGTATATTTACATTCTGTATAAGAAAGAATTTAATCTAAAGAATCTATATTGTGTAATAGATGGACCAATGCATTTAATTAAGCTTTCCAATTAATATTCTTATTAATTTCATTTTTTTTTCTTAAAATTAATGTTGTTTAAGGTTGTACTGTTTAGTAACATTGGATAAAATGTAGATAAAATGTGGATAAAATTATTGTCATATTTTTGTATAATAATTTATAATGGTTCTATCTAGTTCTAAGTCAAGCCTAAATATTTCTATATTTTCTAAAATCAAAAGATGTAAGATTAAATGTTAAAAATTAAAGGAATATTTCACCCAAAAATGTATATACTGTCATTGTTTACTCACCCTCAAGTAGTTGCTTTGTTCAGCTGAACACAAATGAAGATATTTTTATAAACCAGACCAGGAAAAAAAAATACTATGGGAGTCAATGGAGACCCAAAACAGTCTGGTTACAAACTTTAGAAAATAAAAATCTTCCTTTGTGTTCAGCAGAACAAAGAAATTCATACAGGTTTTGAACTACTCGAGGGTGAGTAAATGATGACAATTTTTTTTTATTTTTGAGTGAACTGTTTCTTTAAGTTGCATTCATCCTTGAATCATGTGCATGTTGAACTTCCTAGTCTTTAATGATTTTCTGAAAATCTGTGTGTGTTTTAGGTGCGCACTTTGGAGCAGGCCAACAAGAAACTTGAGCTGCAAATTAAAGAGTTTTATGACAACAAGAGCCCGATGCAGAGCAAAGACATGAGTGCTTATTTCAAAACCATTTCGGAGCTCCACACGCAGGTAGATCTGCTGTCAGTCATCTGACAGATCACACCCTTCAAATGACTGAAGTGAACACTGCCTCACCTTATGCCATGCTTTGTGTTTCAAATATCACACATACCACAGGACAATCCTTTCACACATGGTTTAGCATCAGTGGAAAAGAGATACTTTCTCTGTTTTAATGCAGATATGATGCCGTTAATGCCCCTTTAAGAGATATATGTGACCCTGGATCACAAAACCAAATGCTGAATAATTAGGGAATTGCAAGGCACAAAGTAACGTAGGGTTCGATGAAACACATGTGGTTTACATTTTTCCATGCACGCTAACATAACAAAATTTACTGTTTTTACTAGCTACCATATTAACATTATATAGAGAAACTAGTAGGAAAAACTAAAAAGTCTTTTGAGGATATCACTGAACATTTATTTCACTATTTATTTAATTCATAGTAAAATATAATTTCTGCCTAGTAATTTTTTCATTTCAATATTTATTATCAATCTAAAAGGAGACAACTATTGCTATTATTTTAAAATGAAAATGAAACAACTATCTGCTATTATTTTAATCTACAATCAGTATATATATATATATATATATATATATATATATATATATATATGTATAATCAGTTTAGATTTAGCATTTTGGCTCATTTTTGTGGGCTTCCCCAAGTCTGTTTGCAATGTGATCATTGTCAAACTCCAAAATCTGATTGATTTTAATAAAAAAAACAAAACATTGATTTTATTTGGAGAGGGAAAAAAGAAGAAGAAGAAAGAGATATTAGACAAAAAATCACATCCATATCAGATACCATTTTAAACTGTTAATACAGTTAGATGTTAAAATGTACCACACCTATGGGGCATGTTGTCACATTGTGCTTCCATTTTTTGAGGTAAAGGTATACACTGAAACTATTTCAAGAGTTCGCGCTTTCTCATTAATGCTAGGGAAGATAAGAGCAGGTAGTAAGTTAAAGCAAATTTGGCGAG
>JAUYWG010000045.1:17436792-17449010 GCA_034779775.1 Enteromius afrohamiltoni
ATTCATTTTAATACGTTATTACAACAAATCACCTGCCAATGGTAAGAGTTTTTAATGCATTGGTGCTGTTTTTTAAGTGTATCAAGATCTAAATTACATGTGAGAAACAGGAAAAGCAAATCTTAATTATTTTTACAGTATAATTTTTAATATTGATCTATTTATCTGTAGTTACATGGTAACTATATATATATATATATATATATATATATATATATATATAATTTAATCACATGGTTTGGCTACTTTTAAAAGCATACAACAGAATAGACTTTAAAGTACTTTGTAAACAAAACAGGTTATAGGGGCCTGTAAAAAAATATATTGTAATTTTATAGAGTCGGTGCACTTATTTAATTTTACTACTATGCATTGCTACTACAAGACAAGAAAAACCAGTTCAATCTTTAAAGTTTGAGTTTCGGATGAACTGTGTATTGACAGTGTTTTCATTGTGTTTGAAAGAATGACTGTTTATTTAAGTTTCTGCATCCCATATATGACCAGTAAAGAATGTACTTGCTTTTCTTCCTTTAGATATCAATGATGATGTATTATATATGAAGTATTATTTTGTGTAAGATCATATCATTCAAATAAGGACCATTTTGCACTTACAGACAGCAAAATGGAAAAGAGCATGACATGTTTGATATTAGTGATGCCGCTATCTCAAATATGAATCAGATTTAGGATTGTGCCACACCCAGTACAAAGAAACACACTGAGCTTCTGCAACACATTCAGTAGAGTGGAACCCTGTTATAAAGTCAAAGGGAAACATTATGGTTTTTGATTAAAGTCTTTGTTCATACAGCAGTACATCTATGTACATTACCATATTTCAGTGTTTTCAGTTCGTTGTTGATTTGAAAAAGTTTCGAAGTGAATTCCTCGAAAAACTACTCTGCACTGCCAATAAGAGACATGGTGGTATAAAAAATGTGAACTGTAAAGAAATTAATCTTATTAATTGCTTATTAATAGTTTATAAGTTTAAGGGTTAAAGGGTTAGGTCACTTAAAAATGAAAATTCAGTCATTAATCACTCACCCTCATGTCGTTCCAAATCCTTAAGACATTCAATCATCTTCGTAAGACAAATAAATATATTTTTAATGATATTAGAGAGCTATCTGATCCTCCATAGGCAGCAATAAAACTGAAATGATCCCAGTTCCAGAAATGTAGTAAAAACACCAGTAAAAAAGTCCTAGTAACATCAGTGGATCAACATTTTGCAACGCTACGAGATTACTTTTTTTGCGCAAAGAAAACAAAAATAACATCCTATACTCAACCATTCTTTTCCAGTGACTCTATCTTCTGAAATGTGTAAACATACACTTTCTTCTAGCAGTAAACAGCCACAGATTACACATATGCATGTGGATGTTAAAGCTTGTGAATGTGGCACATTGAGATACTCTCTAAAATGGCGGAAGAAGTAAGTCATGGGAGAAGAATAAATTATCTTATTTTTGTTTTATTTGCGCGAAAAAGTATTCTCCTAGCGTCGCAAAAGTTCAGTTGATCCACTGATGTCACATGGACGTTTTTGCTATGTTTCTGGATCTGGGATAATTTCAGTTGTGTTGCTGTCTATGGAGGAACAGATAGCTCTCTGATATCATCAAAAATATCTTAATTTGTGATCTGAAGATGAATGACGGTCTCATGGGTTTGGAACGACCTGAGGGTGAGTAATTAATGACAGAATTTTCATTTTTGGATGAATTAACCCTTTGATATGTGCTTAATTAATGCTAAAGCATGTCTAATATTCTATTCTAGGATTTCTTTTGCATTCATTTGCAAACGTTTTTGTTACCCTGATAAACTACTCATTTTGCAAATGTTTATGTTTTTGCATTCTTTCCTAAACATTTTGCATGTGTTTGCTTGCAGATATTCTCTTTTAATTCTTTTATGTATAATTTTAATATTATTTAAAGCCGGGGGGCGGAAATCTATATTACAATGTTTTTGTAAGAAAATTTCTTACTGCGTCACTATACCTTTGCCAGCAAACGCAAAATATTTCCACGCAAATGTTTTGTGGGTAACGTTTTTATGAGCAAAAGCAAATTAATTCAAATAAATGTTTTCCTTTGTGGTTTGCATATTTGCAGTTTGCCTCTTTTATTAGTAGTAAATTCTCACAGTGAAAGTTGCTGACAAGGACTCATTAAAGATTGATGCATGGCGTGCTTACAAAAGCATGCAGATAAACGTCCTTGAAATCAAGATGCTCATGGTCCTGCATTAACAAAGTGATCTTTTAATCCAGGAAAATTCTCTGAATTTAAAAATAATAATAAACAAGTAAGAGCCTGTTTGGAAGCATCGTATATGGATCAAATAAATCTTGTCATTCAGCATCTCATGAAATTCACATCATTCTACACCTTATAACCGCAGGCACATTCACTCTGTTAAACGCAATGAATCACTTGATATATATCACCTTCACTTAATTCGCTAAGCACATTGTTTTCATTGATTGTGTAATGACAGAAATACTATACAAGGGCTTTTGTAACCTTTGTAAATGTGTTCATACTAGCAATTACGCTACTTATGTATATCTTAATGCAACAGCCTTTTCATTGGCACTGCTGAGAGAAATCTTGCATGGAGCTTCAGCTCTCAGTTCTCGCACATAAGATAATACTCAGAGATAAAAGTAAAGGTTTCTGGAGACGCATAACTGAGTCATGGCTAAAGCTCTCAGAAAAAGCCTGTTACGCAAGATGATCGGCACCATGCTAGTATGTCTCCAGATGGCTCTTGAGCAATTTAAAAGTTCACTTTGGAAAATGTTTCTCTCTCTGAGTTTTTTTTTTTTTTTGTTTTGTTTTTTGTTCTGTTCATGTTTGAAAAGACAAAGGGAGGTCTGTTCTGGGGAAGCTGGCAGCATTCCATGCACAAGAGCCCATTTCACTGTGTGGTTTTAGCTCGATGTTTATATGTGTTTATCACATCCAGCACTCGGTTGCTTTGGAAACCCCGCTGGCAGGCGCGGGTCATCCTGTCAGCGAGCAAGTTATGAAGCCTGTAACACAGACCTTATGGCAGTAACATGAGACCCTACGCACACATGCATGGGAAAATCAAGTCTTACACATTAGCACAATCACATCTTGTGAAAACAGTTGAAGGTAATATATGCATTAGTGTTTTGGGATAAGATGAGCATATGTCTCAGTATTTCTTGCATTTTGCACGTATCCCTGGGCTATGAGCTCTCACTCGGAACTCATTCCAACAATTCATGTCATTTCACCTGCCAGATCCTCTGCCTCTAGGCATGTGTTGGGCGGAGAGTGAAGTTTTAGTTCATATTCTCCCTTCACCCCCTCCTCCATCTCTACCTCCACCCACCCCTTACCTCATCCCACAAACATATAAAAATCAATCAGCCTCGTCTGTGCACAACATTGCCTCTCCTTCCAGCAAAAAGGCAGTCTCCTCGGCACCCAGCAATGACGTCCTATAGCAGCCAAAGTTTCATGTCTTCTGGAGGGGGCTTCGGTGGAAGCTCCATGCGGGGTCCTTCTATGGGAGGCATGTCTCGTTCATCCATGATTGGCAGTGGAGGCGGTGGGCGCATAAGCGCCATGCGTGCTGGGAGCGTGTATGGTGGTGCAGGAGGCCGCGGGGTTCGTATCTCCACCGGGGTTAGCAGCTTTTCAGCTGGTGGAGGCGGCGGAAGTGGAGGCGGCTTCAGCTTTGGTGGTGGCTCTGGTGGTGGAGCAGGGTTCAGTTTTGGTGGTGGAGCTGGAGGAGGCTTTGGAGGAGGTGATATGGACCTCAACGTGACTGTCAATGAGAAGGCGACCATGCAGAACCTAAATGACCGTCTGGCAACTTACCTGGAGAAGGTGCGCTCGCTGGAGAAGGCCAATGCGGATCTCGAGCTTAAGATCAGACAGTTTCTGGAAAACAAAACCTCACCTTCTGCGAGAGATTACTCTGCCTACCATGCCACAATCAGCGACCTGCAAGATAAGGTACTGCTACTGTAAACATCTTGTGTGCAAGATGCTGTTTTCATAGCTGCAAGATTAAGGGTGTGGTCATGTTCTCATTGAGTTTTGTTATTGAAACAAAGCCAAGCATTTCTGTCATGTACTGTTATGAGTGCAACAAACTATATTTGCATGTGGATCTTGATAGTGCATATTAGGAGGCTTGCATTTACATTTACCATTATTTGCCTCTGACAGATCCAAGATGCCACCCGTGTCAATGGGGGAGTCTACCTTGCCATTGACAATGCAAAATTGGCCGCTGATGACTTCAAGACCAAGTAAATGCTAACCCTACAGTGCATGCAATCCTTATACTTAAGGGAAAAGTTGCTAATAAGCTGCTCTGTTCTGATTTACTCAGGTATGAGAACGAGTTGTCCATGCGCCAGTCTGTGGAAGCAGATATTGCTGGGCTGAAGAGGCTCCTTGATGAGTTGACATTGGCAAGATCCGACCTGGAGATGCAGATTGAAGGCTTAAAGGAGGAGCTTATCTTCCTCAAGAAAAACCATGAGGAGGTAAGAACCTGTCTAATTCAATCATGCTGTTTGCTTGTTATCTACATGCAAGATCTTTTGATCTTGCCAAAACACACGTTCCTCTGACCTTGCCAAAAAAGTGAACTGACAAGGCAGTCAAATGTGATGCTTATAATTGCTATGAATTCAGGGAATGTTCCTCAGGCGTCATACATCATCTCAAGTGCTTCTCCTCTATGTAGGAACTGGCAGCCATGCGCAGTCAGATGAGTGGTTCAGTGAACGTGGAGGTAGACGCAGCTCCTCAAGAGGACCTGAGCCGTGTGATGGCCGAGATCCGTGAGCAGTACGAGGGAGTCGCTGCCAAAAACCAGCGTGACCTAGAGGCCTGGTTCCAAACTAAGGTAGAACAGAGCTCAAAACTAGCCAAGTTTTGGTCTTTGGTTAGGCTTAACTTAACTCTGATTGTTTTTTATCTGCAGTCAGAGACACTGACTAAGGAGGTTGCGGCCAGTACAGAGACCCTTCAAGTGACCAAGTCTGAAATCACTGAGCTTAGACGCACCCTTCAAGGCCTGGAGATCGAGTTACAATCTGAACTCAGTAAAGTAGGTTTTCGATTAAATTTATACCAACAATTTAAGCCCAGGCTGGTTTAATTGGTCTCCAAGCTGGTTTCTGCTTGTAGATTTTTGTATAAGTTACCAAATCCATCTGAAACCAGCAAACTAGATAATCCTGACAATGCTTGGAACCTGATATGAAAAAAAATTCCATCTTAGGCTGGGTTGTTTTTTTTCCAGCAAGCTGGTTGAACTTCTACCATTGTTTGCGTAACATATACTTATTGTTCCAGTCTATGCTAATAAATATCACCTCTTCTCTATTCTGCAGAAAGCGTCTCTTGAGGGAACTCTTGCAGACACAGAAGCACGTTACTCCATGCAGCTGACTCAACTACAGGCTCACGTATCAAGTCTGGAACAGCAGATTGTTCAGCTCAGAGCTGACATGGATAGGCAATCTCAGGAGTACAAAATGCTGTTGGACATCAAGACCAGGCTGGAGATGGAGATCGCGGAGTACAGGAGACTGCTAGATGGAGGAGCAAGCAGGTAGGAGATGTTGGAAGACTGATAGTAATGTTGTAAAATTGCCATTTCTGAATATATATTAACACTCTTTCATCTTTCGTCAGCATCACCACCACTGGAGGAGGAGGAGGAGGAGGAAAGATCTCTTCCAAATCCATCACAGTCAAGACCATTGAGGAAGACATTGTTGATGGGCAAGTGGTGTCAAGTACTACAAAATAAACACCAAACACCGACAGTTTTCTGGCCTTCCACTGCTATCCACTGTTTGAGAATAAAATCAGTGATGCTGCAGAAACATGATTGTGGTTTGTGTTTATATGCATTGTTTCTGAAAGTTTGGTGATACATTCTAAGGTTTGTGCTTTCAGTACATCATATGTGATCGTCATTTAACAGAAAGCTAAAAATCAGAAAATAAAAAATTCACATTTAGATAATAATGTTCATAATCTACCAACTTTCAATTGTGTGCATTACAGAGGTCTAAACCAGAAGGAATGAGTAAAACATGTGGTGTCCACACAGGGCCGGCCAAGGCCAGTTTGCTGCCCTAGGCGAGATTTTACCTGGTGCCCCTTACCTCCCCCTTTACCACCCTAAACCCTAAACCAAAGGGTTTTATGAGCACGTTCTCTGGTTTAGAATTTTTTTTTCTAACACATCGCTCTACAAACTAAGCTACATCAACCTTACACTACACCAACATATATGTACAAACGACCTATATGATTAGTTGGAAGACAGTGGACATTACATTTGTAACAGTATTTGTTATTTTTGTAATTTAATTATTGACAATTAACCTTATTAATCAAAACCATAGCCCTTTCTAATGTTATCATCACAAATTAAACTGAGAAATGTGTATCTTTAAAGTTGATTTTAAATAAAATCTTAATAAGCCCAATTATATATATTTTATATTTACATGCATTAAATATTATCAACATTATTCATTACATAGTTTTCCCTCTGTCTTTGTCCCGTTTTACTTCTTCTTTTTTTGTTTCTTTCCTGGGCACCAGAGGGCTTTTGTGTTTTTGACATTATGATAGATGTTCACTGATAAATTGTCCCCTCTATAGGGATGGGCGTGTGCCCTTAGCATTTGCCTATACTGCCTATGCCCAGGGCTGTCCCTGTGTCCACAGCTGTTTTTTAAGCAGATTAGTCGTCTTTCTCACACACTCTCACACAGCCACACTCTCGCTGCTCTCCACAATCTTTCCATCCACGATGGTTTCAACCACTGTGATAGTTTTAGTGACCATTTCTAAAAACAATCAAAGAGATATGGTTAATTAGCAATGCACAACACTTAATAGTGATGCTGTATATTTAATATACAAAATATATATTTCAAAAATATAGGTATTACTTACTGTTGGCCTCGCTGTAAAGAGTGAGGAAGAGAGAGTAGGTGTCAGTGAAACAATAAAGCATAAGAGGTACACTTTTTAACTTCAAATTCAACATTCACTAATTGGCAAGTTTACTTCAACAAGATTCAACATGAAAAAGCATCTTGAGCATCACCTCTCATCTCCATCTAGCAGTCTTCTGTACTCTGCAATCTCAAGCTCTAGTCTGGTCTTGATGTCCAGAAGTGATTCATACTCTCGCTTGTTGTTGGCAATGTTAGCATTAAGTTGACTAAGATGGTCCTCCAGGCTCGTCACACTGGTCTGAAGCTTAGCCAACTGCTCCCCATAATGGGCCTGTGTTTCCTCCAGTTCACCGTCAAGGACTGACCTCTGTGTATAGGCAATATATATACATAAATATACCACCCACCCAGGTACACACATGTATACACACACAGTCACATATAATACAACATATTTCATATACTTATAATATTTGTGTAGTATAACATATATTTTACTGTGCACATCACTGATTGTTATTTGGTGCAGTGGGACAGAATTACTATTAATCTACACATTTAACTGTTTAATCTCTTGTTCTTCTAAATGTATAAGGAAATTACAATACATTTCCCCTTAAAACTCAAAGCTGGCAGAGCGCTGGTTGGTGAATTAGAGGGTGTGAGGCTGGAGCAAAAACAGCCTGGCACAACACCTTCTGCCAAGACATGTTGCCACAGACTTGGATATTATAATGCAATGCTTCTTCCCTCAGCCTACAACTCTTTGAGGTGCTGAGAGCATAGAAAAGCAAGTTTTGCATTACAAATAAATGTGTTACTCTAGTGTTGTGCAGGTTTACCATGCTCTGCTGAGTCTGTAGTTCAATCTGTAGCATTTGAAAATCGTTTGTCAACTGCTTAACCTCTGTTCTGCTGCTCTGAAGATTTTGTGTGACCTCCTCCTTTTGCACGGTGGCCATCTGCAGCCAACAAAATCAACTATAACATCACATGCGTCCTACTATGAAACAATATTTTGTCCTGTTAATCATAGAAGAACGACAAAGTCTATGTGATTAAAACGAAAAAAACAAATGCACCAGTTATTTTCAAAAGTGTAACACCTAATACTTAAATAAAATAGTGGTTATTGTGTCAAAATGTTACTTAGTGGAAAGACAAACCATCTATTAGACCTGAGTGAAAGTAAAGGTATCCACATTCAAATTAAGCATTTAAAAGATTAAAAGAAATAGTTTTAATTCATGATAATTTGCTACAGATGCATTTTGAAGTTAGAAATGTTGTAAAGTTGTAAGGCATAAAATATATATTATTAAAAGTGCAATTACTCAAGATAGCAAAATAATGCTGGTTTTAACTTCACCTTGGTCTCATGCCAGGACTCCAGCTTTTTGCGTTTTTTCTCAGTCACAGCTTCATAATGTTGTCTGATCTCCGAGATGGTCTGGTTCAGGTCTATAGAGGGCGCTGCATCCACATAAACGTTCACCAGAGCTCTAGCCTCAGCACGAACCAGAGACATCTCCTGTGAAAAAAAACACATATTAGATAATGTGTGATCTGGCACAGAGACAACGATGGGCTGTATTATGAATGCTGACGTGGCATTAATCATCTATTTGTAGATTTATAAAGAATAAAAAAGAAGTGGGAGTGGTGGGATGTGCCTAGTTCTTAAAATCCCAAACATGTCTGGACAATAGCAAGAGAAAATTAGACTTTCCCTTGCTGAATTCTGTCTATTATACAACAGTTTTATCAGCTGGAAATGTGCAAAAAGTTTTCTGTAGTGTGTGTCTTAGTGTGTTTACGCATGAAAGATGACCTTTCAGAGACCCTAGAGGCCCAATGATATTACTGTTTAGTTTAGAATGATGTAATGGAATGGAAAACCTCAGCAGAGCAGGCCGCTGAAGAACAAGAGGAAAAGGGAAAAATTGAAGGAAGGAAGGAACACTCTTAACGACCTTGTTGTTCTGGGGTGGAAACGGTTATCTATGAAAAAGGCCACTATGGGCAGCTCCACTAACCTGTCAATTTCAGCATTTGTCTTTCAATTGTTTTAGGCAAAAAAAAAACATAGACTTTAAGTAGATTCAGTTTAGAAAACATACTGTTCACATGTTTGGGATCACTATGACTTTTTCAGCAAGGACGCATTAAATTTACTAAAAATACAGTAAAGACAGAAATAATTATAAATATGTAACTCCTCAAACTTGCTGTTCAACAAAGAGTCCTAAAAATACATTATATAAATGCAATTTATGTCTGGAAAATCAGGATTGCAATCAATGTTAAATATACAGTATTAAAACACTATACACAATATTGCTGTTAAAGCACTGGCGAAAATGAGAGTCTTGTTATATAAGAATTCCTACAAATTTTGTGTACAACGTTTATATGTATATGGAAGCAGACGTGTAGAAAAATTCAATTTGCAATGAAATTTTCAAAATGGCAATGCATTTCTTATTTAAATGTACATTTTCCATTACCCCCACATGTGCAAAATTTGGTTCAAAAGAAAACTGAAAATGAAATAATATTATTTACATTTCCCATTTACAACAGTAATATAAAATATCATACTAACTTTAATGCTGTATAAGTTGCAAAACGAAAATGTATAACCCTAATTGATTTGATTTGCATAACATTTCCAAGCAGAAATAGTAGCAAAATTATAATTTAAATGTCATCTGTCCTAAATGCATTTAAACTAACAGTTAGGGCACTTGCATTTTCATCATGACGCCGTGGGATATTTGTAGCAAAATTCAATGTCGCTTTGAAAATGCATTTTGAAAAGGCTTTGAAAAGCATTAAAATTAGCATGCAATTTACATATTAAGAGTACTATTGTAAATGGGAAATGTAAATAATATTAATTCATTTTCCTTTTACACCAAATTTTGCACATGTGGGGTAATGTAAAATGTAAATAAGAACTGCATTGCAAATTGAATTTTGCTACACATATGCTTCCATAGGGTATATCCATTATCACTCATTTATATCAATGTTTTAACATATTTATGGCATACAACTGAATCTACAGGTTTCATTCTGTGTGTCATTGTGAAATATAAGGTAATCTTGTATCTGCATATGATTTACAGGTTTTGAGAGCTGTGCTGTGTTAAGTGTGCACCAGGGTGTGTGCCTGTCTGTGGAAAGCCTGGAATGTGAGGAGTGCTGGAATCTCACACAGAGAGAAGATCCACGTCTGCTTTTGAATTAAATAGGCCTTTTAGTAAACATAAACAAACAGAATCCTTTGTCTTCACAATGTTGGCACAGAACAGCACAATGGACTTTTATGAACAGTCTCCCTGCTGAAACTGGGCGTTCACAACGTTTTGTCACGACAAATATATACTGTCAGCGTATACTGAAAGAAAACTAAACTGTCAGGAAGGCATTCGTTTTCAATAATAATTGATAATGAGCAATATTCTGCAGGGGGATACAATATTGCTTATTATCATTAAATTGCTCGTTATTGCTCATTATGCAATCCAAGGAGGATTCTGCAGGGGGATACAATATTGCTCATTATCAATTATTATTGAAAACGAATGCAAAACAATGCATTTGTATCAGTTGCAGTCATTAAGATAAATAATGGTGGTGAAGCAGGAATACTATAATTTGTATAGGCTATATGCTAAGCAGTATGCAAAGGTATAGGTTAACCATTTAGCTAACGTAAAAAATATACACGCTGGAGTTTTTCAACTTAAAGAGGTGAATATTGTACCAAATTTGCATGGTTCATGGGTGAACACTTTTGATTAGGGAATATACATTCACTTGCTATATAGTTTTCCCTTAATAAACTCCTTTTTTAACTTTTTGATAGTACCTAAGGTACAGTAGTTGTTGTAGTGGCTTTCTTTAGATACTGTTTAAGTAGAATAAGCCATTAATATGTAAAATGCGTACTAATAAGCAACTAGGTAATAGTACATAGTGCTCTTTAAAGTGTAAGGAACCAAAATGTTTTTGAGTTTTAATCGCATCACCATGGTAATATTTTCTGTATACAGTGCAGTGTAAATGTTTCCAGGTTACTTGTGCTTATATAACAGTTTTGTGTAAAACAGGAATAAGTTTGTGGGTGGAATATCTGAATGATCAGTCTCATGGGCAATGCCTTAAATAGAAATCATGTCATGGCAATATTACCGCTGTTTACATGCTAGAATTGGCCCTGTAAGAGCAGATAATAATACACTGCAGACCTAAACACTAATCAGCTGAGTTCTGTCCATTTTGATTCAAAGTTCAAAATGGTTGATTCAAAGTTGATTCCAAAAGGTTTTTTTTAAAGAGACAGGCATACAACTACGCTGTAGACTGTTCAGTGAGGCAATGATTGGAAATGTGTCATATATCATACCTCTTCATGTTTCATCTTCAGTATGATGAGCTCCTCATTCAGAGACTCAATTTCAATCTCCAGATCTGACCGTCTTAAGCTAAACTCATCCAGAACATTCCTCATTTTGGCAATATCAGCTTCAATGACTCTACGCATTAACAGCTCATTCTCATACCTGTGGTGATGGTTCACAGAATTAATTACCATTTAATGACCCATTAAAGCAATCTTAAGACATAAATAATCGGTTTCTCACTTTTGCTTAAAGTCATCAGCAGCCAGTTTGCCATTATCCACAGCAAGAATTAATTTGGCATTGTCCAGGGATGCTGACTGAATCTGCGAGTACAAAAGAGAAAATTAACTGTAATATACAGATGGTTATACCCAAACAGCATGTGTCAATGGTGATTTTTTTAGAAGGTTACAAAAAATACGCCCTTAGAACACTAAATTCCAAATGAGAGAAAAAGTAGATTAGTCTGTTGCACAATTAACATTCTGGCAGCTGGCAGTCATTTTATTTTTAGTGCTGGTTGTTGGTGTGGAATTCAGCACAGCTACGGAATGTGGAACAAAAGCCAAATCTGACAACAAACTTGTTCAGTCTGTTCCTTAACAGACGCTTGTCAAGATGCCATCTCAGAGTAGTCAATCAGTGACTATACATAAACTTATAGCTAAAACAAATACAACTGCCCCAAGCAAATTTGTGTTCTGTTGTCAGCGTTACTTATATAATATTATAATTACTTATATTTTATTTTTATATTTTCAGTTTAATCTCATTATGTGCTTGTCACTTTATATTTAGTTTTAAATTTA
>JAUYWG010000045.1:17474481-17503869 GCA_034779775.1 Enteromius afrohamiltoni
CAGGAGCTTGGATTACAGGCGCCGCCACTGCACCCGGCGAGAGCCGAGAGACTCAGCGCTGCTGCTCCACCTGCTGCTCTCTTATTTAACCCTTTTTAATACTCATAGTATTAATAGTCAATACACACTAGACATTTATGTGGGATTATTAGCAGAAATTATATCATGTGTAATATTCGCGTTGGAAATAATATTTCATGTCTTCTATTGGATTAGTTATAGTGCTATATAAAGCTTTGTTGCTTCTGATATAAAACAGCTCAGCTTTGTTTCAAGTGTACAGCAAGATATAAAAGTGTATAAGATATAAAACTTTTTGAAAGCTGAGACTTTGGAAGATCTCCAGGTGCTCCCAATCTTGACCTTAACCTCGTAATATTTCAACTTTAATTTTGTAGTATTTCGACTTTATTCTCGTAGTATGTTGACTTTAATCTCGAAATATTTCGACTTTAATCTCATAGTATTTCGATTTATCCAAATATTATGACTTTGATCTAGTAGCTTCAGATGTTTTATTTTTGGTGGCACTAAAACGCCCCGTTGTAAAAACTAATGTCAAAAATACAACAAAACCTTTTCATTGATGTACTATTTTTCATTTGATGTATTGATGCTTTGGTAATTTCGCATGAAAACCAATCATGCTTATAAAGTGCTTTTTAAAATAAACGTTTGCGAAATAAGAAAAATCGAACAAAACTATAAGAAATAGGGGGAAAGCAAAGACAAAGAGAACTAAGAAGCAAAGAACTATTATTAAACAAAAGCGATAAGCAATAAACAAAATAATAAATCAAAAGTGGAAAAACGAGATAATCAGAATAATTCAGATTATTTTTCTGAAACGTTTCACTACGGTGCACAGATCTGTCCTCCTGATCAACAGAGGGCGCGCGCGCGCGTTACAGCGCCATCAAGTCCCAGAGCGTCTAGTGTCACCTCAACACCTGTAACAGCAAATTCACAATATAACGACGCCGACTGTCCTTTCCCTTGGAGTATTTTTGACAATGCACGGGTAACTCAAAACAATACACATCTGTCAACATATCAAAGCACTTGCGTTAATTACGAATTGTTCTTTTGTTTCAGTTTCATGAGAACTGCTGGTCTGCTAGCCAGCTAGCTAAAGTAGCTTACAGGTTCTTTTGCGCGAGCTTCAGGAAAGAGAAGTCATGCTAACTTAGTTCAGAAACGAGTGTGTTATAGTAAGTCGCACTGAGTAACACTAAACCATTTCATAGGGCATCGTATGTTTTAAAAACGAGTTTATTGAAGCTGGGTGTCTGCTCGCTGCTGTGTTCAAACAGACCATTGAATGTCATATTTTAATGAATGTGTTTACATTCGAGAGTTGGTGTACGCACCAACAATTATTTTACCGATTCAGGACTGTCCATACGCCCTGTCTAGAGGTATTGTTTGGTTAAAGTATGCACAGTTTCATTTCACTGTTTTTTTCCTGGCTGGACCGACAGTACACGACCATAGCCTGTTTGTGTGTGGTATATAGAGAGATATTTTTAACAGCGTGCGCTCGGTCCAGATGCATGACGTGTGTCCGATGGTGTGCTTTCAGAATGCGTTAAGACTTCGGGTTATGTGTCGCAGAAAACGCAGCACTCCAAGTATACTGAGTGAAAAAAAAGGTATGCTGGTATACATTTTGAAACTTAACAAGACAACTCAAAGAAACAACTAGTTATACACTAAATGAACAATGACTTTTCAAAGCAGGAAGACTCTACAGTGTATTCTGGTTAAATGCAATCCAGTAGACTTAGTTTTTTTTAGCGCAAAGACCTGGGGCTGTGTTTCCCAAAAGCATTGTTTTTTATTAGATTATAGATGGGTCTCTACAAGCAACTCAGCCTTGATCCGAATAACAAACTTTTTCAAAAGACCAAATCCAGATGACCAATGCTTTAAACATAGATGTAGGTATCTATATATACAACAAGAGGTGGAATAATTAATGTTAGGTCACGTTATGTTTTTTAATTAGGCTTCTACTTTATCATGGTCAGCTCAGTCAACTTCTCTATATTCAGTTAGCACAGGCTTTGTAATTGTTTTTAGATCTGAGCTTTTGCACCTCATTATTTGAGTGAGAAAGAAAAAAAAACATTAAAGATGAATGGAATCGAGGCGCATAAAGCACAAGCAATCAGTTTTTTTTTTTTAAAAAAGGGAAAAAAGTTAAATAAAATAAATATTTGTATATAAAACGCATAATATTAATGTTATTTAACTAGTTTCTTCTACCCATAAATACTAAATTGATGCAATCGATACTACAACAAATGAGTAACATAAAGGCTACATTGCAGCATTTCCATAATTTTATCCAGACCGAATGCCAAAATCCGATTTCTTTTGAAGATCACAGTCCCAATGATGCTGGTTTTGTGCTTGCAGGGAGGTTACAGATGTAGCTGGGGTCTGGCAGCTGTGACTATGGTGCTGTTCTGGGGTGGTTTGTTGGTGCTGGCAGCCCTGTCCAGAGCCCTGGGCTTTCTGCAGGATTTAGAGGAGCCTGCTGAGCCAGAGGAATGGGTCCTGCTCCATGTCGTGCAGGGCCACATCGGTGCGGGAAACTACAGCTACCTGCGTCTCAACCACGAAGGACGCATTATCCTGTACATGGAAAGCCTTAAGGGAGATGCGGACCTCTACGTCTCTGACAAGACGCTGCGGCCCAACTACGACACCTACAAGCTTCAGTCGACCACCTGCGGCCAGGACGTGGTGGTCGTCCCGGGGGATTTTCTTAGGCCTGTTGGAATCGGGATCTACGGACATCCCTCCTACATTGAGAGCGAGTTTGAGATGAAGGTGTTTTACGACCAGGCGGCGCTTACGGAAAAGGAAATCGAGAAAAACTCTTACTCCCCAGGTGAGACTCCGGGGCAGTCTCAACACTCTCAGGGCCCTGCGGACGCCACGGAGGAAGAGGAATCGATCCTATGGACTATTCTAATTGGGATTCTTAAGATCATACTTGAAATTTTGTTTTGATTTTGATGTTCCAGCTGCCAAAATAACACCTCTGCCACAATTAAACGTTTTTCTCATTTAGATCAAATGAGCAGTTTTTTGTTCATCGTTTTGACAAAGAACTAGAACTGCTTTGCCTGGAGTTTTATTTAAATCTTATGAGTTGCACCATCACCACTCTAAAGGGAATATGTTGATTGCGTCCAAGATTTTAATATGCAAATTATACATTTGTTTGTCAAATTAGATGGCATATCAACACAACTGATTTCACTTGATACGTCAAACTTTAGTTCTCTTTTGACATTTTAATGATAGAGTTAAAAAAAAAAGTTGTGTGGTGCATTTGTTTGTGTTTTACTGACATTAGGATGTGATATCTAGGTTTTACACTGCACTATGCAATCACATAAATCACCTTGTGACAAAGGTCGTACGGCTGTGCCTATTGTGGAGAAGAGTCTGTTGACTAATGAGCAGCGAAGAATCTTCTGCGCCTGTAGTTGTATGATACAAATAAAGTAACCACTTATTTTTGAAAATGGTTCTGTGTCCAGCATTACTTAGAGTTGCCTTCAGCTTTTTATTATGCAAATAACAAGGTGGGATTTCCTTTAAAAAAAAAAAAAAAATTAATTGTTTTAAAATGTGAATATAGCCTGCATGTTGTATTTACAACAGCCTATATTAAATAAAAATTATAATATAAATTATAATTAAAAATTATAATAGTATATATATATATATATTTATGTATATATATATATATATATATATATATATATAAGTAATAAATGTAATAATGAAGTTGTATTATTATTAACAAGTTACATTTTTTCCCTTTTTTTTGTAGTTTTATTAGTTACATTTTCTTGCGGAATTTGTAAGCTTTTTAAATATAAAATTAATATATTTAAAAATGTAATGTAATCTAATGTTGTGAATGGATACATGTAGCATTTCGTTCACAAAATTATAAGTAACAAGCAAAAATTATCAATGAATAATTTTAATTTCTACCCATTTTATTTCTTAATTATTATTTTTTTATGTGTACAGCCTATCATTCCGTTTTAGAATGATGCTTCATTTTCAACGAATGTAAATAACTGAGTCTGAGTTGCCAAGTCCGCGAATTATAAACTCGTGCCTGTTTTAATGCAGCACTGCAATCTCTTCCACCTAAACGCTGCTTTTATACGAACCAAAGCTGCATGCGTCGCTTATTTTGACACACCTGATTTTTTTTTTTTTAGAAACTTTTGCTTATCTTGGACCTGTTATGTTTTTGAATAGCTTATTTTCGCTAGTGAAACTTGGCAACACTGCTGCGGATGAGCTACCATTACCATTAACAGTTATTTTAATAACAACAAATACCGTGTATATAATGCACATGACGATTACCAATCATGACAGGAACGCACAACTAAACAATAAGAGAAAGAGGGCATGCCCGTTTATTTCTTTTTTTCCCACGGAGCCTACGTCATATTTGAGCGACGGAAGCGTCGACACCATCACGACCTTCCGACAGGAAAACCTAAAATGTGAACAGCTGAAATTAAAACAGCAGCGAATATAATATTTGTTTTAATAAACCAGTATCATGTTTCGTGCTACGCTAGCGATATGCGGAAGAACGGCTGTTAAAAGGGTAAGCAAGCGCGTCGAGTCGATTGTTTTTGTTTCCTTAAATACAAACGCGTGTGGATATGACATTGTCGCCTATGCTGGAACACACTTAACCTATGATTTTTCTCTGATTAGTTCATCTCCTCTGTCTCTGGGGAAAGCGCACTTCCATCAAATTTGCGACTTCCACCAAATCTCATTGGAGTCGCGCCACAAAGTAAGCAAATGTGTAATGCATTAATAATCATATATGGGTTTTTGCTTTATCCACTTTTTCTACATACTTGAGACAAGAGTATACCATAGTGTCTTCAAATCATGCCAATTGTAGAATTGCTGCCACAATAAGAGAGCTTCTCAATCAAATGACCGATGGAGTGCGAGGACAACCTGTGTTGATGACAATATTATTTTGCTGTAATAAAAACAAATGCCTACCGTATTTTGACAGGAGCATCCCATGGTAAATTTGAGTTTGTTGCCAAAGGAACTGCAACAATGTCATATATTAAGACATTAGTGAGCTAAACGGGTCTGAACTGTTGTTTTAGAGAGGGCTTCTCCACATGGCTCTGATCTTCCAGTGCTGCGCAGATGTGAGGAGGATATCCCAGCTCACTTGGCACCTGCTCAGATGTGGCTCGAGTCTTTGGAAAGTCGTGACACTGAACCCCTCGGTGTGGTTGACCTACACCCTGATGTCTTCTCCGTACCTGTTAGGTAAACCATTTAGTCCTATGAAGTATTTTTGGTCTGGAGCTATGTTGCAATCAAATTAATATATGATTGTTTTTGTTTTCTATTAAAAGGCTGGACATTCTTCATGCTGTAGAGGTCTGGCAACGTAATTTCAAACGAATAGTAAGTAGCCGTTTACATTTGAGTCATTGAGCAGATGCTTTTATTCAAAGCGACCTACAGAGAAGGACAGTGAAAGCAATCAAAATCAACAAATGAGCAATGATGTGCTCTGTTAGTTTAAAAAAACAATGAGTTAGTAAATGAATAGTTTCTAAAAGGGGCAATTTTTATTTTATTTAAAGAATAGAATTAGACTAGAGAGCATTGGTGTTAGAGGGTCAAATAAAGAGATGCTGTTTTAGCCGATTCTTGATAGACAGCTAAGGACTCAACTAAGAAGTGCACATTATGCTCTCTGGTGTTAACGTTGCTCTTGTAATGTGCGTTAAGGGTATAGTTCACCCAAAAATGAAAATTTGCTCATACTTAGGTCGTCTAAGATGTAGATGAGTTTGCTTCTGAACAGATCTGAAGGTATTTAGCCCTTCCACCACTTGTTCAACAATGGATGCTCTGCAGTGAATGGGTGCCGTCAGAATAAGACTCCAAACAACTGATAAAAACATCACAAAATCAATCAATCACTTTTATGTCTATAGCACTCTTAACAATACAGATTGTAGCAAAGCAACTGAGCATTATCAAGTAGGAGAACAGAGTGATGGTGATGTATAATGACGAGATCACTCCAGTCCATCAGTTAATATCTTTGTGATGCGAAAAGATCAAACACAGTTTACAATCAAAAACAAAGTGGGTTTTGAGGTTAATAGGCAACATCTATTAATGGAGGAAGTATTATATCAAATTATGGCAAGAAGTGATGTTTTAAATGTAAAACAAATTAAGAAATTAGTTTCTTAAAAACATCCAGCTTTTTGCTTCTCCAGATGTTAACCAATGGACTGGAGAGGTGTTTTTATCAGTGGTTTGGACTCTATATCTTACGTCATCCATTAACTGCAGAGGAGAGCAAGAGTTAATAGCATGTAGTGCATTTTTCAGTGGGTGAGCAAATACATTTTTGGATGAACTATTCTATAAGATACCATCCCAATCATATTTTAGAAACATAAATCATTGCATATGACAATTAAATCATCTGTAATTTGATGACCATAGAGCCATGCAAAAGTCAAATCAAGAGCTGAAGTCAGGGGTGGAGGCAAGAAACCATGGTCACAAAAAGGAAGCGGTCGGGCACGACATGGAAGCATTCGTTCTCCAATATGGAGAGGAGGTAAGATAAAGAGCGTCGTCTTAAACACACCACCAGAGGGCTCACTAAATTACTAAACAAACGCTCCTCTTTCTTGTTCAGGAGGAGTAGCTCATGGTCCACGGGGACCAACCAGCTATTATTACATGTTGCCCATGAAGGTGCGAGTGCAAGGACTGAAAATTGCCTTAACGGCCAAACTGGCTCAGGTGAGGGAAAGTGCACTGCAAATATCTTGCCTGGTTTGGAATGCGCTGCAGTGTTATGTATTAAAGTATTAATACATAATTCCACTAATACATATTTCTATTTTTAGTTAATGCCATTACGTCACTCCTAGTTTTTGTTACTTTTTTCAAGGGTTAGTTCACTCCAAAATGATAATTCTGTCACTCACCCTCATGTCGTTCCAAACCCATAAGACTTTGTTCATCTTCAGAACACAAATTAAGATATTTTTGATGATATCAGAGTTCAGCTTCAACTTCAGTTTTTGCGACGCTACGAGTGTACATATGCGTATAAATTCTGCGAATACTAATACATTTTTTGCACAAAGAAAATGAACAAGAGATGAACAAAGGTCTTATGGTTTTGGAACGACGTGAGGGTAAGTAATTAATTACAGAATTAAAATTTTGGGGTGAGCTAACCCTTTAAGATTTCTATTTATTTAGGCTGATGCACTACTTAGTGAGGACAGCAAATTGGTTTGGTTTATAATATTCTGTTAACTAAGTGGAATTAATTTTTCTCCAGGATTATCTTCATATTGTGGACTCGCTGGAGATTCCCACTCCAGACCCTCAGTACCTGCTGGACCTGGTCAAACACAGACAGTGGGGGGATTCTGTCCTCATCGTTGACGTGTAAGTATGCGAAAGGGGATTTATATGCCAGTGCTCGTTTCCTTAAGTAATGTCTTAATTATTTTGGTATGCATCAATTTCAGAGGTGATGAATTCCCTCAGAACATTCTTAAGGCGACTGAAGATCTGAAAACAGTGAATATCATTCCAGCTATAGGTAAACAATCGGCTGGAATCTCAAAGCACCCTTCACCAAACATAAGGGAATGAAACTTTGCATCAGTGCTTCTTTGTGATCTTAATATAGATGCATATTTTGATTTTGTTTTTCAGGTCTGAATGTTCACAGCATGTTGAAACACGAGGGTCTGGTTCTCACTCTGGAGGCTGTAAAATTTCTTGAAAAGAAGCTTCTGTGGCACGATGTGCGTTACCCTCCCCTGTATCCCTTCAAACTCCCATACAGCGACCTGCCATGAACGCAACACGCACTTCAAAGTATTAAAACGTTTATTTCATAAAAACAATGATCTTGAGTTCTCATTTCACCTGTGTAATGGAGTAAAAAGATGTCAACATCATGAATAAATAATAGCATAAAGGAGGTATATATAAGATATAAGGCACAGGTGGAAGATGCTTTTTGTCAAGGATAGGAGATTTTTGTTGGGATAATGCCACGTGCTAAATCATGTCGGATCTCCCATCTTAGTGCTGATCGCTTCTTCTCTGTTGGAACCACATAATTGTTGGGGATGTACGTCTTCTGGGGTCTTGGCTATAGAGACAAGAAAAAGCATTCAGAATAAGAGCATCTAGGAAATTCTTAAAAAAAAAAAAAAAGCCAATT
The DNA here is from genome assembly GCA_034779775.1 of Enteromius afrohamiltoni. Lineage (NCBI taxonomy): Eukaryota > Metazoa > Chordata > Actinopteri > Cypriniformes > Cyprinidae > Enteromius > Enteromius afrohamiltoni. The sequence goes on from JAUYWG010000045.1 coordinate 17,482,796, forward strand.
TAAATATATAATGTAACTTACTGGTGGAGGCTGATACATAAGTTGCTCCTGAGGATAAAAAAAGTGTACATATAGTTTGATTACTTTTATTTATATATATATTTATTTATTTATTTATAACTTTAACACTGTATTTTACTGCGCAAAAGGCTTAGGCCATTAATATTTTCACCAACCAAAAAAAAAAAAGGTTTTAAGTCAGTTATTTCTGTTTAAGCAGTGTAGTGTGTCAGCAGGAAATATCAGATTGTTTTTGCTATTAATTGTAATAATGCAGTGAGATTTATTTTTTTTGCCCCACACGGATCTGGGCCCGTATTCACAAAACATTTTAAGGCTAAAAGCTCTTTAGAAGAAAATCTTAGAAAATAGTGTGATTTTGTTTTTCTTAAATTTGCATGTGTCATTATAAGCCATGATTACTTTTTTTTTTTTTTTTGCAAGAAGCATACAGGCTGACAATTACCTGAATTATACTGTTTAATTAGTGACACTTAGCCTTTTAAAATCTCTTATTTAAATGTAGCAATACATTTTTTTTTACCTTTATTTAACATTGCACACAGCAATATTTTATATATCATTCATTTGACAACATCTTTGTGAACAAGTTAAGAGAAAAACTATTTTTCTTAGCTAAAAACTTTTTCCTGCTATTTACGAGAATTTAGGTAAGCAATTTTGTAAATACGGATCCTGATCTGATCATCAGTCTGTCTGGAATGACATGAAGAAACGGAACAAGACTCAATCCAAAAGAAAAAATTCTCTCAAGAAACCTTCCTGCAAAAATGACAGTAAAGTTTCAGGCACTGAAAGTGCTGTAAAATAAGGATGCTGCCATAAATAGATCTCATTTATCAATGAACTTCTGTTAACTAAATCAAATCAACATTTGGTGTGAGCGTCTGTTGCGTTTAAAAACGGCTTTTGTCCTCTGTGCAGTTTCCAGGTAGCTTTTTTACAAGGTGTCTAGGAGACATTGCCACAGTTCTTCTGGATTTAGTCTCAGTTTCTTTGTTTTATTCCAGACAGACTGGATGATGATCAGATCAGATCTCTGTGTGGAGCACTGGCTGTTGTGTGAGCAACATGATTTCTGATACCCTAATGGCCCAGTGCAGCTCCTTCCTGCTCTTCTCTCCCGGAGGCTTAAACATCTCCCAGTCCTGCTTATACTGGAAATACCTGAGAAAAGTTGCATTAAGAACAACAAAAATAATCACTCATTTAATTCATGAAGGTTATATGTTAATACAGAAGTATGCCTTACTTAGCCACTGGATCAGTTTTCTTTAAGTTCCTTGTGTGAGGATGATCAAAAACTGGCCGTATAACTGTGAAGAGAAGCGGATTTGTAAAAGCATGTTAACTGACAACCCAAGGTCAAACATGAAACAAGAAACGGGTACGAGCTAGACTTGCATGACTTTGGACGGGGTCTGATATCACTCTCACTGCGTGATCGTGTCTGTGGAATGAACAAACGTATATATAACATTCAAACTTGTTTAAGACTGATAAGCGTGAGTGCGTCTGTGTACTGACAATGCCTCTGATGTATTCTTGGAAAGCACTTTGCGGTTCCTCCGTCACAGAGCTGGATCTGTCAGTATAGCTTCCGGTTTCGTCACCGTCCGAGTCGTAGTGCACACGAGATGCACCAATCCGCATTCGGCCCAAACGCTCCTCCAGCTCACTAACCGTGCCTACAAAACATGAGTATATGATTATGCACATCCAAATATACCAAATCTATAATGATGTCCATAGTGATGTTTCATGTCAAATGAATGTTGTAACTTTTTATCTACGAATCATGGTTTTTGCTGATCCATGAAAAAATGGTTTATGAAAGATCTTGTGACATCTCGAAGACAAGCAATTATGCTTCAACTATTACCGATGCTATTCGGAGTTAAAATGACCTGTACAAGGTCATTTCCTCCACAGCCATACCTCCAAAAACTACAAAATACCTAATTCCCTTTAACCCAGTGTAACACACCAAGGCATCCGGTATAAGCTCGGGCTCTCTTCTCCGTCCTCCTCTTCGTGCTGCCATCGTATCCATCATTGTTCCGTTTCTCCTCAGGTCTCTTTTGAACTATGCCTCTCCTGTGCCTCAAATTAAAGGGGTGGTCAAGACTGTCCCGCAAACCCTCCACCTCCAAAGCGTCATTAAAATATACCCCATTCTCAGAGCCTCTGTGTTGAGTTCCAGTGTTGTTCTCTGTGGGCCTCTGCTGCTGCTCGGTTCGATGCTCTGGGTTTGGGAAGTCAGGAGACCGATGGCCGGATTCCTCAGATCCATCATGGCTTTGATCGGTACAGACAGTTACATCTCGACTAGCATCCGATGATTGAACAGGAGCTCGTCCATCAGATGTTTCTAATGCCTGACAGTCTCTGTTCCACGCTGGACTGCTGTCCTCCTCATAATCACGAGCATCTAATATCCATTCGCTCTCTTCTTCTAATCCACCCAGAGTACAGTCGTCTCTATAATCCACTTCCTCTGGGTCTCCATCTTTAAGCGAGTCTGGTCTGTGGGTGCCGTAACCGGACGTTAAAACGCTTGCGTCAGGGCTGCCCAGACTTTCGTGAAAATCCTCATCACAGACGTCTCTATTTTCCTTCATCTGCTGTACATCATCAGGCTCTTGTTCCCAAGCAGGCATCATGTTATAATTCTCTTCCTCTTCTTTCTGCGAATGGCCACTGGCGACTGTTACATAGTCATCATCACTTGGCCATGACTTCCTGTCCTGGTCACAAGTCTCCTTCTCCTCAACACGTTCACTGAAAAACCACTCTCTCTTATCTTCTTCCTCACTGCATCCTTTAGATCCTTCATCATCCTCTTCACCTGAATTGTGTTGTATCACTTCTTCTGTCCAATTATCATCTGCTCCAGGCCTGCTCTTTCCAATCTCTATCTCTACATCATGCTCTTTCCCACAGCTCCTCTCTTCGTCACTGTCAGGGTTTTCCTCTGTACTGTCTTTTTGCTCTTCTCCCTGATTATTTGGTTCTCTTGGTTGGCTATTCTCTGATCCCCCGCTTTCAGAATTGCTTGTTCTCTCTTCCTTCACCAAAGATTTACTCCCCTCTGTTGTTCCCCCAGTGCCTTCACTATCATCAGGTGTAAAACAAACATTAGCTTCTTCTGAAAAACGGCTATATTCCTCCCCACTTTCACTCGCGCTCTCTTCCTTGGTGAGGATGTCTTTCTTTTCCTCCCTCTCCAGATCTTTCAGACCCTCTGAATCATCACTTTGAGCTTTTGTCTCCTCATGTTCCTCAGTGTTTTCTGCACTGGCAGAGCTTTCTTTCTCCTCCTCACTGTCTTTTTGATCTTCACTCATATGCTCTTCCTCCTCACTTTCTTCTGAATCTTCCTTTTCTCTTTTATTCTCTTTCCCCTGTTCCTCTTCAAACTCTTGTCCTTTTTCCTCTTCTTCAGTTTCTTTTGAGTCCTCCACTTCCTCTTTTTCATTTCCTGTCTGTTGTTCACACAACTCTTCTTTCTGATCTTGACTACCTTTTTCCTCTTCATCACTTTCTTTCTCCTCACTTTCTTCTTCTTCACTCTTGTTTCCTTTCTCCTCCTGCTCACTTTCTTCCTCCTCTTCACTTTCTTCCTCCTCTTCACTCTCGTTTCCTTTCTCCTCCTTTTTTTCTTCCTCTTTATATTCTTCCTCCTCTTCACTCCCTTTTCCTTTCTCCTCCTCCTCACTTTCTTCCTCTTCACTCTCGTTTCCTTTCTCCTCCTCCTCACTTTCTTCCTCTTCACTCTCGTTTCCTTTCTCCTCTTCCTCACTTTCTTCCTCTTTATATTCTTCCTCCTCTTCACTCTCTTTTCCTTTCTCCTCCTCCTCACTTTCTTCCTCTTCCTCCTCCTCTTCTTTATCTTGCCTTCTTCTTGTCGTCTCAATGCCGTTTGTATTTTCATCATCTGTAAAACATTCTCTCTCTACTTCGCTTTCATCTTCCTCAGGATATTTCTCCTTCCCTAACTCATTTGATTGAAGCATCTCCTTCACCCTCTTCTTTTTATCATCTCCCATTAAAAAGCTTTCTTTGACATCCTTACTGTCTTCTTCAGGCACTCTCTCATTCGCGCTGTTCTCTTTCTTAACACAGTCCCCATCTTCCCCCTCATTTTCCTGATCTGTCCAGAAGGAGGAAGAGGATAGAGACCCTTCATCGTCCTTGCTTTCATTTTCCAAATGACTGTCAAAAGCTTTATACATCCTGAGGTAGATGGACAGATCTCTTCTTTAGCCCTCAGTGAGGAAATTAACTTCACTTCTGAACCAAAGCAGATGGCTGAGAAGGAGGGGGACTGTAACTAAGAAGATTACTGGTAAGAACTTCACTGGGATTATGCAGCGAATTGCTCCATCTGGTGTATAGGAGGTTTCACTGCATGTAAAGACTATGGCTATGTTCGGAAAAGAATACTACATTTCAGAATATAATATGAATGCAACAGTTTAAAGCTTTTTAAAGAAATTAACCATTTATATTTTATTTTGAGAATCTAAAGTGTTCCCACAAAAATATGAAGCTGTACAACTGTTTTCAACATTGATAATAATAGGAATAATTATTTGACCACCAAATTAGAGTAATAGAGTAATATCTGAAGAATCATGTTACACTGAAGACTGCTTCCACAATATTCTCCACATTATCATGAAGCATAATCACAGGACTTACCAGAATCTTCACTATGTGTGGACTCATCACAGACTTGAGACCGACCTTGATGCTTCCTATGAAATGAGATAAAGACGGCATGATGCATGGATAATAATGTTGTACTCATCATCTATCAAATCAAGTAATTAAATTTGCGTCCCTACCTTAACACTTTCCTTTTAATTACAGGCTTCAAATGAACCTGATGTTCTCTGTCAGGGCTTGTTGTTGTCTCACTACAATCCAAAACGGAGTGAAATATTTCAGAAGCCCCTGCCTCTGTCTCTAGCCTGTTGGGTGCCGTGGAGGGCCGAGCTGGTCTTTGAGCACCTGTGTGCCGTGAATATGAATCATAGTAGCGATTCATACCGCAGTCTCCAAGATCGTCCTCATTAAACGTGGAGGAGAAAATCTAGGTATGAAAACACACATGTTGTGTGCATAGTAACAATGTGTTTATACGTTTTAAGGTGAGTAAAAACTCATACCTTTCTGTGTTGCCCTGCAGAGCTGGTGTTGAAGGGGACGTAGTTACAACTGGGGCCGACGTGGTTCAACTGAACTGAAAGAGAAACACAAATTAATTTCAAAACGTCACATGAAAGTACACAGCATGAGGCTGGAATGACTGCTCACCCTTTTCTTTAATAAGTGCAGGTGGACTTTTGCTGGAGCTGCTGTGAGATGTTGGAGAGGTCCAGTCAGTGGAGCTGTGACTCTTTGACTTTTCGTGACGAATCAGCTGATCTAGATCTGGATTTATAACATGACAGCACTACTTTAAGGAAAGATACATAACATGAAAATAAAACGCCAAACAAATGTCGCTGAAACCGTTCAAAATACCCCACCTTTCTTGAATTCCCGCAGTCTTTGTTTGGGGATATTTCTGTATCCAAGTGCAGCCAACTGCTGCTGGATCTCCTCCTCGGAAAAGTCTAGACTCTCCATCTTTTAGTGACAACAGAAATGATATCAGTCAAGTATTCCTCATCTGCTAACTGTAAACAAAACTCCCCCAAAATAGTCTTTACACTTCCTCACAGAAAGCAACGGCTGTTGTTGTAACATATAAAACGACAGCATCAAAAAAGTTTGAAGCAAAATGTTTTTTTCCGCGATTTTCCTCACCTCGCGGGGTCAGATTGTTATATTCAGTACCAGGACAACGGCGGCGGTTCCGTTTTCAAAATACAAAGATGCTAGAGTGAGAGAACGCGTTACTAACAGCTTAAAAGCGCCCTCTGGCGGATGGGAGACTTAAAATTATTTGTTTTAATTGTTATTTATTTGTTTGCACACTCTGTCGATTATTTACTTGATAATAATACTTCATATAAACATAAAATCTGTTTTACTGTCCCTTGAAAATAAATTTAAAATACTTTATAACATATGGGAGCTCGTTTAAACAGCTTAAGAAGGCTTTATTTTCACGTCGTTTTAATTTCTCTTCAAATAACAGCTCGACATGTTTCTTATGCATAACACTGAATCAGTTTTCAATACGACCGTACACTTATAGGATGTATTGTTTACGTGCGGTACCCACAGCAGGTATCCGGAGCCTGAGCCACGCCCATTTTACGCAAACCTTTGAACTCATATCCAATCGCCTTTCAGTTCCCAACGCGGCTCATGAATAAACATAACTTTTTAATGCTACATCGAGAGACTGGTAGATGGTGTGGAGGTTTAGTTGGGGGATATTGACAGAAAACCCGTGGACCCCAACAAATCTCCTAAAAAGGACTATTTTGCCTCCTTGAAGTCATCAGGGTGACTATGGCGCACGCCGGGGCTCTCCGCGCGTCCCTGCTGCTGATTTTACTGCAGTTAGTCCTGATCATCTCTGCACAGGTAGGAAACAATGGCTTTTTTTGCGCTAGAGATGGACCGTGTGGGTGTCTGGGGTCACTGTTTATAAGAAAAAAAACAGAGAGAGACAATAAACATGAAAAACATTGACAGAAAATAAATTTGTTTTGATGAGACATTGTTGAATTAAAATATAGGCTGCCAAAGCACCAACGTTTTTTTTCTTTCATATGCACTATTTATGAACTCTGTTTCATATATTTCTTAATGCCAAGTTTCTTCATTAAGTGCATATGAATTTGCAAGCATCTGAGAGCATTGCTTGACATATGGAAGCTATTTTCAATAAATTGGTCCAGGTGTGCACAGCTGTTATCACTTTCCCAGGAAAAGAGAGAGCCTCAGCATCAGTCATACCTACAATAACCTCATTGTTCCGAAAACTAAACTATTGGGATTGAGGGATAAATCTAGAGCAAGCAGAGGTTAGTTTTTGTAAATGCATTTCTGTTTTTATTCTTGTATTTTTTAGAGGGGGGCAGCTGGTCCAAGAGGACCGCCTGGACCTCCAGGGCTTCCTGGGTTTTCTGGTGTTGACGGCATTGATGTGAGTCAAATATCAATCATTTTGTCTATCTATTTATTTCAGTTCTCATGTATGGTATATGCTTGTAGCCTCGACTAACAACTTTTATTTGAGTTACTCAGTTAGTATTTTGTATGACTTCAGGGTGACAGGGGACCTGGCCCTGGCCCAGATGGCCCCCCAGTAAGTATTTATCATATTTGTGACATAAATTGGTTCTGCATAGCTAAAATGTTGTGCAACAATCCATTAATCTGATGAATTCTTCAGGGCCTTGATGGGGACAATGGCAAGGATGGATTAAACGGCCTTCCAGGAAAACCAGGAGCCGATGTGAGTCTTGATCTTTATTTTTGTAACGGTCTAGAAACCATCAGCTTTTCTTTTCTAAGTAACACTTGCAGCATCAGAGCCTGTGAGTGTAGTTTGCATTGGAGGGGTCTGAGTGAAAAAAAGCTCTCTGGATGGAAAAAAGAACCAAAGTGGAGCGGAAAGAGAAAGCAGAGAGAGCCCCATATTGGCTTCCTGATGAACACAGAGGCCTTTTTGTACAAGTATAGTGCCACAGAGCTGAACTGTGTACTGCACCGAGCATTAAACCAAAGTACACCGACTGCTTTGTGACTCCCCCGAGCTTAAGAGACTACTTCCAGAGATTACATTATGAATTTATTGGCAAATATATTTTCTTGTTTAAATAATGACAAGCTTTAAAATACTTTATTTTTGCATCTAAAGTAAATTTTCTTCAATTTTTTTTTTTGGTTTGTTTTGCAGAGCAGCCTATTATTTAAAGATTTCTTTAAAAAAATCAGTTGTATAGAGATGTTATGTTTTTAGTTGCATTATGAGTCTACCGTGTTGGCATTATTTGTACATTTATCTATTTATTTATTATTATTGTTGTTTTGTATAAACGGTTGTATTGTATTATTACTGCTGCAAATAAGTTAAGTTAAAGAGTAATATATGCTTCCTTAAAGTGTTGAATACAGTATCTGCAGAGATCCTACATATATTAGAGAAAATGTGGGCGGGGTTTGCTACTTGTCAAAGTCTGGATTGGTAAATATGTGTCTGAGGCAATTCATTAATTTCATACAGTATGTTTCAAACAATATGATCAAGATCAAATAACGAGCTGTATCACTTCACGTTCAGCGATTAATTCAGTGGATAAAGCAACAAATATTTGATCTGTAGTCAGTTACAGTGAAGTCCATGCTTATAGATGTTTTTGTCCTTCTAAGGGTCTTACTGGGCCCCGTGGTGCCCCTGGCCCCGTCGGGCCTCCTGGACAAAAAGTGAGTTCACACTAAACATAACGTTCAACTTATTATTTCAGTTAATAATAATTAAAAGTGCACATGAACGTGTTTTTAATATATTAGGTCTTTATTGAGAATGGCTGTGTTGTAGTTTTAGTGATAATTCATTTTAAAAAGCCTCTAAATCATTAGAGATTCTGTGGTTTATTCTTTATCAGGGTGAACCTGGTGAGCCGGGACCCAGGGGAGCCATTGTAAGTAAATGCTTCAATTCTCTTCAACAAATGTGTCTCTTGTCATTTTTAGCATGCTGTTATAATAATTAGATCTTAGTTTGTTATTATGCAAAAACATATCTGTTTAAACTCTGTTTTAAAGTTCAGGCCTTCTAGTGCGTTCTGTACTGTATTGCTTTGCAAAGCCTTTGTTAGTTTGTTTTCCTTTGCTAATTTGGTGTCCTTGCACATCTGTTATTTTGGTAACAGGGCGTTGGAGAGGATGGTGAAGCTGTGAGTGCATAATATTTAATTTTATGATTGTTTCGTTTTTAATAAGGGAGGTTATTCGTACAGAGTTCAATTTGCTATGCAAGAGTAGACTGCCTCATGGTTTTTCTTTTCTGATGAAGGGCGCTGATGGGGAAGATGGGTTACCTGGAGAACTGGGCAAAGTTGGACCTCCTGTATGTAACATTATTCTATTATATAGTGATCCAAAAACGAAAGAAATTACAAAAAGATGAATACTAAAATTGAGCATCTGCCTCTGGTTCTGGTGTAAAGGGAAGTCGTGGACCGAGAGGTTCTGTTGGCGATCCAGGACTGCCAGGGCCCAGAGTAAGTCATGTTTAGGTCTTAACGATCATTCGCTGATATCCTGGATTCATAAAAGGCTCTGAAACAGTACTGTGAAACTATATTCCTTCTATCCATAGGGCCCTCCTGGAGTCTGGGATGGTAAGGACCTGGTATGTACCGCTAAGTATCTTATCTGGTAGCCACTAAATGTGCCGTTTGCTCTTCAGATTTCTGTAGATATCACATATTTGTTTAGGTTGATCATTTTTGTATACAGCTTCTTGGCTGCTTTCTCTATTCCTCCAACAAAACTGCATTCGCATGTTCATACACTTTGTTCTTTATATGTTCATTCGGTTCAGACATTTAATAGACTTTGATAGAGACGCTAGAAAGACGCTACCATAGCATTATAGCATTGTAGACAATGATGCTCCCAATGTAGATGATTATGTAGATTTTCTTTCGGAAACAATGTATTTTTATATCAATTGAAAGGTATTTGACCTTTAGCTTACCTGCAGTTAAAATATAAAGCTAAAAAAGCAACACAATATCACACTTTTCGACAGCCTGGCATGTAAATGTTTTCAATTCTATGAAACATAGTGTGAAATATTTTCAATAATTCAAGTAGTCAAAAGTATTATTTATCTGTCTTATGTTTCTCAGTGTCCAAATGCCTGCACTTCTGGCCTGAATGGTTACACTGGTCTTCCGGGCATGAAGGTAAGTTTGAGATTATATCAATTCACACTTTCTGGAGGATCCAACAAGTATTGCTCATTCTAGCGCTTTGTTCATCTTTAGGGTCACAAAGGTATCAAAGGTGAATCAGGTGAACCAGGAAGGCAAGGACATAAGGTGACAGTTCATAGGTCAAGTTTGGTGTGATTCCTTTATGACAGATAATATGTGTATCAAATTAAGGCCTAAAGCATAACATCATTGTTAGAAAATGAAGCTAGCTAAGATCCAGTCTGGGTGTGTAATTTAGTTGCATTTCTCTTACATCTTACAGGGTGAAGAAGGAGACCAGGGAGCAGCTGGAGAGCCAGGAGCACAAGGACTTCCTGTAAAAAAAACATTACCGCTGTTCTTTGTTTGTGACAGGTGTGAGAGTCTGTCACTCAACATCTCTGTGTGTGCTTGTTTTTGTTATTATAGGGTCCGCAGGGTCTCAGAGGAATCACTGGAATGATGGGCCCCAAAGGCGACAGGGTAAGAGTCAAAAGGAGAGCTGTGTGAAAAAATAATAGATGCTTTATTTTTCCTTCATACCCTAAGAATCGATTAGTCTAGCTTGTTTTCAGGTAATAATTGCAACATTTTAGCACACCTCCCATCCAACAAATCTCAGTAAATCAAATTCTCTCCATTTTATTACAGAATCCAAACAATAAATATCATTTTGTTACCGTTTCGTGTGGATGACATATCCATTACCTTAACCAGGAAAGCAGCATGTCAATAATGCAGTAGGACAAACGTAAACACTCAATTTTTCTGCTAGAATCAGTTGCCATCATCCAGCTTAGTTCAGTTCAAATTATATCTGTGCAATCAAGTTGACAATATCGTCAGAAATGAAGTGAAATTCATCTGTCAAATTTTTATGATAACCGTTTAAATGTTTAGTTAAAGTTAGCATTATTGCTTTATTATTATGAATATATTATGTGTATATTAGTATGTACAATAGTAGAAAATTTGATATGTATTGTACCTGATATATCCAAAATAGCCAATATCAAGTGAGCTTGTGAATCAAAATCGAATCGTAAAAAACCCAGCCCTAGATCTTCATGTCTAAATCAATAACAATGATATCTTCAGAAATTACTATGTATTTTCTTCTCCATTAGGGAAGTCGTGGAAATGTTGGGGACCTGGGCCCTCAGGGTATTCAGGGCGCTCCTGTAAGTGGCCAAATGCAAATGACAGATTTTTTTTAACCCTACAAGTCACTGTAAAGTTTTTAAAATATGCATCTGTACTTGTACGTATAATTAATTAACATTAATATTATCTTTAAATGTCTGCATTTATCTAAAAGCTGTTGTTTCATTTGTTTTTGTTAATAAAAGTAATGAAATAAAGCGCATAAATTTAGATTTGAATTTTTAAAGGGTGATCGAGGTCAAAGAGGAAAAGTAGGTGAAACTGGACCAAAAGGATCTCAGGTGAGTTATCATCCAACAACAAAACAACAAATTCTTTATATTTATCATGACACAGCTCAAGCAGCCTCAACAAGCTTGCTAAATTTTGATTATTTCTAATGTGGCTTCTTCTTTCTAGGGACCTCGGGGGTTGCAGGGACTTACGGGTTTACCTGGACCGAAAGGAGAGACTGTAAGTTACCTGTGCTGCAGTTTTATTGATGCTATTCTATACTGTGTTATCCTTAAGTGACTTATTATATCCTGCATCTTTGTGATGAAGGGTCTGCCTGGGGTGGATGCTCGTGACGGTATTCCAGGGCTGCCCGGAGTCAAGGTAATGACTTTAATTCAGGCCGGTAGAGAAAAATCATTTACATTACTGTTTGTCTCTTTCTGTAGTGAAGCGATTTTTATCTGCCTATTGTTTTAGGGTCTTCCTGGGAAAGTTGGCTCGCCTGGTGATGCAGGACTTCAGGGATTTCCAGTGCGTGTGACCTTTGACCTATATTCATGCAATTAGTATGCCGTGATATCTACTTGTGAGATGCATTTTTGATACTTTCTTCTCCTTCAGGGTTTGCCTGGCATTCCAGGAGCAAAGGGTCACATGGGTGAAAAAGTAGGTAATTCAAGTGTGTATCTTCATCAAAGTGTGCTTTTTTTGTTATCTTGGTATATTTTATTTAATACGTTTATTCAGCGAGGATGCATTGAATTGATCAAAAGTGACAGTAAATACTTTTAAAATGTGTTTCATTCAAAACTCCAGAAAATATTGAATCATGGGTTCCAGGAAAATATGAAGCAATAATAAAGTCCGCGTGAACCGGAAGTTTGCAACCAATTTTAAGTATTGTGGCATACTTACGAGAGAAATAGAACATTGAGTGAGGAAATCAGAGGGCGTGGCTTGTTTTTTCTACTGTGAACTGATTGGATGTAGTAAAGTAGGCGTTTCGTGCAGAAATGAACACTGACAGTTGGAGGGGCGTGGTTAATAATGACACACTGTGATGTCCAAGCTGTCAAATTGATGTCATCAGAGAAGGCTCATCATTTTAGAGGAGAGAAGCATTTTCAGAATTGGATTAAAGATTACGAAGACAAACTTTTTTCTTTTTTTTTTGTGGAGGGACTTTGATGAACTCTTTACCACAAAAATAACAATGTGAGCTAACAAAAAATATAGTCCATTTTGATTTCACCTGGACTTTAAGCGACTTTTAACATTAATAATCTTGAGCACCAGTCATGATTTCTGATTTCTTGAGACACAAAAGACATTGAAGAAGTAATGATGCTGAAACGTTTTTCTTGGCCATTTTTTACCAGCAAATGGGCCCAATGTTTGCTCTATTACCTTTTGAAATTAGAGGTAACCACCACTTGGACTCACTGTTTCTGGCCTGCCCTGTTACTGGCTTCAGTTAACATCTAATTTTTCAAATGACAAATTATTCCAATGCAAGACTGGGACATAGATCAATGATGGCTGGTCAGTCGTTGCATCTCTAATGTCCATTAGTAAGAAGGATAACCTGTTTTATCTTTGCTCCAGGGAACTACTGGTGATCCAGGTGTGGCAGGTCTGATCGGAAATAATGGAAAAACGGTCAGTCAGAGTTATCCGTTTGTTTATCACAGCCTGCAGGCCTGTGTGGATGGATGAACATCTTCTGATGTTTTGATTTCAGGGTGAACGTGGCGAGCAGGGAGAGGTGGGGCCAGTCGGACCAAGAGGTGGGCCAGTGAGTATATTTCCTCTTCCATCATACAGCGTCATATAAAGAAATGTGTCACTTCTATAAGGTTCTGTCTTTTTCTCCAGGGTGAGAGAGGAGTGAGGGGTCCCGGTGGGCCTGCAGGATTGCCAGGTGCAAGGGTGAGTCACCAGAAACCACAATTCAGTTCAACCCTCCATTATATCAGCATAAAAGATGCTTTAGACAATAATAAAAACACTCTTAGGTGGGGTTGTAATGACATTTGATGAGGTTTTTTTTGACATATAATAAATGAAAAGGTATCCTTTTATTATTTCTTGGAAAAAATTTAAAATGTCACATAAAAAAAGAACTGAAAATTTATACAAAATTCCAAATAAAGTATATAAATAGTATAAATAAATGAAATCTCTTCATATAAACAAACTAAGGCTTTGCCTGTGTTCTTTGTTCTGTGTAATGAGAGGTTCATGTTCATGTTTTGGGGGTTCTAAACAACAGGCTGACATGCATAAAATGTCAAAAAACACTTTCATTTTCTTAAAATATGCATTTATTTATACGTTGTGATCTATGGATTTTTCCTCCTTTGCAAGAGGCTAATCTGTGGTGATTCGTCAATTTCCTTTAAAGCAGTGTTTGCGAGCTTTTAACGCTCCAAAAGCAGCACCTTGGTGGCAAAGAATAAATGTGCATTTTCATTCAGACCAATGTAAAAATCTAGTTTTTCCAGATCTATGCATGCAAAAGGTGGGTGGGAAATATATTAATGTCTCATGTTGACGTCAACTTGAAACAGCTTAGGACTCATTTTAAAATGACTTATTTCAATGGTTTAGTCAACTCTTTCTTTTGAGGGATTATATATACGATGCACAAAGAAGAAATCGGAAGCAAATACGTAACGATGAAAATCAACTAGATAAAACACTGAACAAAAACCGGACACCGGATAAATGAGAATGCAAATTTCACTCTCCGCCAGCAGTTGGCGCTTATGGAACAGCAGCAATACAGTGTTTCCTTGCATACCGCTCAAAACGAAGCGGTGCTGGATATCTATTTGTATCATCCTGCAATCTGACAGAAATTACTGTCAACATGAGAAAAAAAAAGAATATTTGGAGAAAATGGCCTAGATTTGTGTTGTATTTGAAATCTACATGCAACTGCTACTAGATAAAGTGCAGTTAAACAAACACTTTGAAGCATATTTACAGCACAGTATGAAAAGCAGCCCAACATTAGCTAGTGTAATAAAAAAACAATGTTTTTGCTTGTAGTGTCTTGCATTAGAAATAATTGAGAGGCAGCTATATTGGGACCCAGTGAATCATTTGTACCCCTAAACATGTTCTACAACACTGTCTAGATGTCCCACAACAAACTGAACACAATCAGAAACATGTTTTACTTGCTCTTATGCTAAGATTCCTATCCTATGCTCAGGAGCTTAATAGTGCTCCTAACTGTAATGCAATCTCCTTAGAAAGCTCTAGCGAGCTTTAGTACAGTAATCGGCTGGTAGGGGCATGAATAGCCTGTTGTTACTGAGGCCTAGTAGCTGGGGGTATTTTCTTTGGTAAGGAGATATTCAGAGCAGGACGGGGGGCTGAATGAGCCTTCTGTCTTGCAGGAATTCCTTCAAGCAGCCAGCAAAGGGCATCAGGCTTAATCATAGTCCACATCCATCCACACACCTCAGATGAGTCCTGCTCATTGAGCTGCCGACTGTTTTTTTTTTTTTTGAGCAGATGTGGTTTGTGCAGCAGCTCCAGGCACAGGCCGTGTGGTGTTCATGAATTTTTATTTATTTATGTGAGTCTGTGTGTTTATGTATTTCACAGGGAGCTAAAGGAGATCCGGGCCTTCCTGGTCTCCCGGGGCCTGCTGGCTTCATCGGGCAGAAAGGAGACAGGGTAGGATTTCAAAAGCATAAACTGCCGATCGGTTCAAAATGTGAAAGAGCCAATCAAATCACTTAATGAAAGTTGTCTATGTTCAGAATAACGTGCTATCATAACACTCGATTTATTTGCAGAGTGTGAAAATGAATGCATGCATAGAAATACATTTTAGATGACAAAATGGCCAAAATATGCAATATATAGCAAACACACATCCCATAATGCAGTTTGGCCTACAGTTTCCTGTATGATAAACGAGAGTGTGTTTAATGCTATGGGCATTTTTAGACAAAATTAAATTAAAAAAGCTACATTTAATACAGGATGTGTAATAATGTAATTAAATATAATGTGAATTAAATATGTAAAGCGGTAAAGTCATGTGACTAAAGAATTTCAGAATTTGAAAAATAAGCTCTTTTATTAGTTAAGCATTACTCTATTCATAGGAGATGAATTAGATTAGAGACTAGATTCTGTGTAATTTTGCAATTTATACAGTATTTTTTACGGCAGATGGTTAAAATTAAGATTAAAAGCACAAGTAAAAAAATTTTATCTGTTCCACAGGGCGCTGTTGGTCTAACTGGTCCGAAAGGAGAGCAAGTAAGCCAATACATATATATGTGTGTGTGTGTGTGTTTGTGTCATTTTAGTTTTACGTTCTACAACATCAATTAAATCTATATTATAATGTATCTAATGCATGCTTGTTTAGGGACCATCTGGTGAAGAGGGAACACCTGGAGACACAGGAGATGTTGTAAGTACAGATATATAACAGCACAGATATTTGAATGTCTTTGGATATATTGGTTATGTATTCAGGAACAGGTCATAACACCCTTGCAGATCCTAAACTCCATGTCCATTTATTTTCTCAGGGTGATGAGGGAGAGCCAGGCGAGAAAGGATCGGTGAGTTCGTTTTGAGAAGTGATGCTATTGTCTGTTCCTGAAATAAATGTTAACTGAAATAAATAAAAATAAATAATATTAAAAATATAAAACTAGACATATATTTAGACATATATAAACTAATAAAATGTCAAAAAAAATTCGCAAATGGACAATTAGGACAATTTTTCTTCACAGACAAAAATCTGTTGCTGTAATGTGGCTGTAGGAAATATCAAAAACAGTCCTTTTCCTTGATCAGTGATATGAAGAAACAGAACAAACTGAGACCAGATTCAGAGGAAGTGTGGCAACTTCTAGATTGAAGAAACCAAACTACAAAGCTCCCCAAAAAAATATGTGCAAGTGCAACGAGGACAAAAGCTGCTGACTGATGATGATTAGATCAGATATTTCTGTGGAGCACTGGCTGCTGTCAGACAAACATCTCACTGCATTATTATAATTAATGGCAAAAGGAATTGTCTGAAATGTGAACTGATATTTCCTACCAACACACTACAGCAAATATTTAAAAGATCATTTTTGTCCCAAACTCTAAATCCAAGTCAATGCTGGCCTTCTTAAAAATGTAGCAATGTCTAGCATTTGTTGTGTTCAGACAGGAAAACCAGGAGACGCAGGAAATAAAGGGCCAGAGGGTGGGCGTGGCCAACCTGGACCTGAGGGCCCAGCTGGAGAGCCTGGACCAAGAGGCATGCAAGGAGACAGAGGGGTACCTGGACTGCCTGGAGCACAGGGACGACCAGTACGTCTGCTTTAATCATCTCATCTTAAATATGACACTTTTACCATAAAGAGTTTGATTTCTGTGGGACTAGACTTGTACTAAACCTGTACTAAATGAGGAAGTGTTTTGTCATTTCTTCCTGCGTTAAATGAGGAAATATTAACTGTGTCCACATGATTTTCTTCCAGGGCCGAGCACCCACAGATGAACACATCAAGCAGGTCTGCATGAGAGTTTTGCACGGTGCGTATTTTGGTGTCCAAACAGATATTAGCAAATAGAAGCTCAACTAATTGTAACAATCAAATGATTTTTGTTTTTTGAATGGATTTTCCATATTTGGTTTCCTCACAGGGCAGCTCGCCCAGTTGGCATCCAGTCTGACAAGGCCCGAGTCGGGCATCTCTGGGTTGCCAGGTCCTCCTGGTCCCCCCGGCTCTCCAGGGCCCGCCGGAAACAATGGCTTCCCTGGGCATCCTGGAAACAGAGGACTGCCAGGTCTTAAAGGGCCCCCAGGGCTCATAGGGAGGAAAGGGCCCAAAGGTACGAAGAGACAATGTTTGACTCAATGTCATTTCAATAAAACGCCACACATTTTTTGCAAGGGAGAAAGATTTCCCCACACAGATTTCACAACAGTTTTTAGTTGAAGTGATGCACCACCTACATCCCATATTAGACTATAAAACTTCTGTGTTCTTCATTTAGGTGACCAAGGTGACAGGGGAGATAGAGGTCCCACAGTTGAGGGGCCTAAAGGAATACCTGGACCACCAGGGCTCCCAGGTAAGAACAATTACTACATCTTATCTAATATCCATCACTGTATGTTAAATGATCTGTGAGTCTCTAAAGATCATGCTCCTGACCGATGGTCTGTTTCTCCGTCTGGCTCTCAGGTGATCCTGGGAAACCAGCATATGGCAGTAATGGGCGTGACGGTCTGAGAGGACCAGTAGGTGCTCCTGGAATGCCAGGTGTGCCCGGGCCACCAGGTCCAGCCGGCCTTAATGGATACTGCGAGTCATCTCAGTGCATCCTTCAAGCAGTCGCGAGTCCGATATCTGTCAAAGAGTCCAACATGAAGGGACCAGATGCTCTATGAGCTGAGAGCCATCAGCGAGCCACACATCAGAGCCCAGCGTCTCTGGACAGGGACACTTGAGAGACTCCCTCTACGAGGAGATTTCTGTGTCAGTGGGGGTGTGACTGTACTTATCAAACACCTGTGAGAAGCTGGATCAATTCATATTAGGGTTCCCAGTTTTATTCAGTCCCCTTTTTACTAAGAGATTTTTTTTGGACATACTTTTGTATAGCTCCGATAATTCTATTAAGATTCAAAATAAAAGTAATTGCCCCATAAATAATGAAATAATAGTTTGCAAAAATATATGCTCTAGTTCAATCCCATTTGAATATACTTTGGGTCCTGGATGCACAAAAAAAAAGTCATGACCTGGTCACTTTACATATTAAAAGCTGTTTGAAGGACTTTAAATCTGAAGGGGTCCTGAACATTGTAAATTTGTCAATATTGCATTGCTCAAAAAGGATTTGCAAGCATTTTATTAAATGGTTTTTAGATGGTTTTAACCTTAGAGACATTCTCAAGTTCATGAGCATTTTTGCAGTGAGGGAGAGGTCTTTGATGTTTAAAAACGATCTAGGAATTTTCTATATTCTTTATTTATTGCAGAAAAGACTGATGTGACACCAACGGTTGTGAAAAGGGAGAAAAATAAAAGAATTTTGATAAAGTGCTGCATGTTTTTAATTTAAAAGTTAAAAATCCAGCACAGACGAGGTAAAATGCTCCTTCAGTGTATCTTTATTGTACTCTCAAATTGGCAAACTTGTTTCTTGCTATACTAAACACATATCCAATGATATAAATAGGTGGTTTAACAGTACACATAATCAAACACTGTACGTAAATCAAGTATTGAAACATTAAGTTACGCACACCAAATAAAAAGGCATAAAAATACCGCAGACATTGAGGTCCAGTTTTAAGCCAAAACACAAACATCACACTATTGACATGGCAGTAATAGGTAAACAAAGTTTGGATAAACAACAAAAAGTAGTACCCCACCCTTCAATATATTTATATAAAGAGATTTTATTTTCCTATCATTTTTTTCATTCATCTCTCTTCCTGATTTTTTTTTTTCTGCAAAAGTCATCGAGAAACCTCCCCAAATGCCACGAGAACTGCTCCACCAGACGGTGTCTTTCTGCTTTGATAAGGCATTCATTTTAGATCTTTTCGGAGGCAGGCATTTATTACTGATAGACTGAAATTATCAACAACAACAAAAATGCATGAAATTATTATTTTTTAATTAAACCATTTAAGCTATAAAGCGTACTACGTTTTTGGCAGAGTTGGGATTTGACCATGATTCACAAACATGAAGTTTATCGCAAAACACTAAGCTCATGTTCAAACAAGCACTTAACCTTGTTGTCAGAGGTTCTCCACAGGAAATAGATAAAACAAAGAGAAGGGCGGGGGACACTTGTAACAAAATAAGCTTAAGTTTTGTAACGGCTTTTTCACAGTTACCAATTAAGAGAACAAACTACCTGTGCTAGATACAAATTCCCGTTACACGTTTGAGAAAGACTGACGCAAGCTTTTATTGAATGCAGCAGTTGTTGCGGTGGCCGTTGGAATCCTTGAATCGAAGACGCATTTTGGGCCGATATTTTTCCAGATAGAAGAGCTGTTTGCTGTTGAATGCTCCACGGCGCTTTCTGGGGGTAAAAAAAAAAAAAATTAATTAAACAAACCTTTGTCTTTAAGAATGAAGACTGTATTATTTTCAAGTCAACTTACTGTCGAATGAACTGAACCGCATCTTCATATTTCATGCCACACTCAATCAGGGCCAGAGCTACCAGAACTGGAGCTCTGCGGGAAAAAAACGACAGCTAAGGTTTCATGCAAAGCTCATGGGTTTTATTCTCTGTTCACATCTTACTACACACGCAATGATCCTGAATCCCATGAAGTTACCTTCCAAGACCTGCGACACAATGCACCGCAATACAGCAGCCTGGCTCCTCCCTAAACTTCATCCGAAGAAGATTCAACCAATCATCAACGATCTGGTTAGAGGGAGGAGCTCCATCATCAAAGGGCCAATCCTGCATTTAAAAACGGCCTGAGATAAGAATGGACTTTCTATTCACTTTCAGGTAGGTGAACTGGTTCATGTGGACTTACCAGAACCTGAATACCTTCTTTAACAACCAGGTTTGCATCATACGTGGCCTCACACACTCGAACTACCGTCGTCACCCCATATTTCTTCAGTTCCTAACAGATGGGAGGAAACATCATGTAAGTGATGTTTAGCAGTTACTGTAAATTACGAGGGTTTTATTATCGTCTGTCCAAAACAGCACTTTTAGTGTGTTTGGACCAACACTCACCTCAATGAATTTGTGAAGCGTGGCATTAGTGGGGTTGTGGGTAATGAGGAATCTCATGTTTTTGTAAGTGATCTCCACTGGGGCAGGTCTATTCATACGAGCCATTTTTAACTTTTTGAAAAAGCTTGAAGATCTCAAAGAAAAAAAACTGAAAGAAACTCTTTTTAATAACAAAAGAAAATCTGGCGGATACGATTAGGAAAAAAGAGGCGTGACCCAGAGGTGGGCGGGATTAATAGCAAAAGAAAAACAAAACAAGGCTGGTCCTCTGGTGAAGAGTGAAGACGTAGGGCCGGCGAGGGCAGTGAACTTCCAAGAGATTTTTTTTACCCCATCCAGAACTGCCGACCGCTGTGGACGCCCGCTCTCCAAGCCCGATCCCGCCAACGTTAAAACTCTAACACAAGTCTCTCTTCTGATGAGGTAGCGAGGCCGGCCGTTCACTTCTCTGCATAAACGCCGTGCTGAGCCTGGCAGTAGTCGCCACTGCCCTTCAGAAACTCCATAAATGTGTGACCCAAAACACCACAGAACTGCTGCAAGGACACAGGAACAGAGGCACACACGGTCAGGACACAGGGCTTCATTTATATCTCTCATCCTGATTTAAAGCAGCTATTTTTCTGCTTGTTCAGCTGGGCCAGTAGTTCATTTCTGTCTGTCCTTGCCTACATTAATACATTACAGAAAGGGGTTTTCTATTTACATTTATTATTATTATTATTATTATTATTATATTGCATTATATATTACTATATTGTATTATTTTTTTATTACATTTATATAAATTGTACTATATTAGCAGTCTACATTTTCACAAAAAATTATTTGTACTTATAAAAAAGCTAATTCCTTATTGTTAAGTTTGGAATTTTAGGCACGCATCATTTTTTTTAAAAACAATAAACATGAAAAAGAAACAGCAAAACATAAATTAGTTACTGACCATGTCACTGACGCTACTATACATATTCATTATTTAAGTCCAATATTTAATACTATTAGCTATTA
>JAUYWG010000045.1:17512645-17537008 GCA_034779775.1 Enteromius afrohamiltoni
GCCCTGGTGGCCTGTATACAGTAGCCAGTACAAACATCACAGGGGATTTATAACCATCACATGTTTCTCTAGATACTATTACATGCAGCACCATAACTTCAAACAAATTATATTTAAAGCCTGTCTTCTAAGAAATATAAAGAATATTGCTATAAATTGTAGCAACTCCACCCCCTCTGCCTCTCGGACGTGGCTCATTTTTATAGCTGTAATCCTGGGGTGTAAACTCATTTAAAGTAATATATTCATCTGGTTTTAGCCACGTATCTGTCAAACAGAGCAAATCAAGCTTATGATCTATGATCAAATCATTTACAAAAAGTTATTTAATAGAAAGAGACCTGATATTCAGTAATCCGAGCTTAATCATTTGTTTTTTCTGTATTATAAACAGCTTTTAGTTTTTGAACATCAATTAAATTGTTACTCTTAATTTGTTTGGGATGATTTCTGTATTTACTAGTTTGGGGAACAGACACAGTCTCTATAGTGTAGTATCTAGGTGAAGGAGTTACTATTTGCTGAGCATTAACTGACTGCGGTGACGTGAGCCGGCTAGCAGACGGTCGGTTTAGCCATTCTGTCTGCATCCCGACCTGGGAGCCAGTTGGTCAAGTTTGAGATCTAAGACTATGTGCCATGTTTCTAGAGAGAAGAGCGGCACCACCCCAAGAAGGATGAAGACCATCTCTTTTAAACAGGTCAGGTCTGCCCCAAAAACTCGTCCAATTGTCTATGAAACCTATGCTATTTTGCGGGCACCACTTAGACATCCAACCATTGAGACCCAGCAGTCTGCTGTGTATCTCGTCTCTAGTTCTAGGATCTTCTCTGTCAGCCCAACTATATCCCTGCATTTAACACATGTGAAACCGTCATCGCCGACAGAGAGAGAGATAAACTATACATGTGGCATGACCTGCAAACAACAACAGAGGGAAAAGACTCACCGAGATTGATGGATTATTCACTTACCACAGTTGTTTGATAAACATGTGAAAAACTGAGCGAACGAGAAGTGAAACAATTTAAATCGAGCAGGAGAAAGTAATTAAATAAGAGGAGACGATGCTAGAAAAACAGTAGTAATATCCACAAGTGTAGCGCGAGAGACGCGAAAGATACCGGCAAATAAATGCTAAGGAGCTGCACCCGTGGTTTTAAGAGTGAACGCGAATGATCAACAAACAGATAGGTTTGATATATATTGTAGTAAATATCGAGTCAGTTAGATTGTATATTTATCACTATAAACAGCAGCTAGTAACAGACAGAAAAACAAGGCCACAGAGCTACAAACACATGCTACAAACTCACAGCAAACTCTAAGCGGACAGGAGCAATCGAGCAGCAGCTGTGCACCTAGCATTTGCTTTACTCTTTAAATATTAGATTACATGTTATGAAAGCAAAAGACTGTAAATTGGAACAATTGCAAAAAATATACTGTAGCGCAACTGTTCATGTAAGCATAGGCCTACTCACAAATACTGGAAACAACAAAACAGAGAAATTAGAACGCAGCATTACTTGCATACTTTATGATGGCATCATACCTTATGACGGCTTTAAAGAGAAACAACCAAAATACACTCAATCAAATTAACTCAACAAATTCAACTCTGACTACTGCAGGTCCACTCCAAGAGAGGAGACGGCTGATTTTTATTGGCACCTACAAGCATTTGGAGGGTACAGAACAAAGACAGATAAGACAGTGGTGGCCTTTGTGATGATTTTATCCGGCCAACAGCACTTCAGCAACTCTCATATTTTTTTGCTGCGAAAGCAATACATCAAACACAATCTTCCTACTTTTTTGACTCTATTTCAGAGGTAAAAACTTGTACATTGGAGTCTGACGCTGATCTTACAGGACTCCTCCCTCAGATATTTTACTGTAAATATGTTTAACTTCGCAGCTGTACCAGTGACAGATCCTTATTCGGAGACTACTGCAGACTATAAATCAACTCTATCAATACTTCATGTATCTTCAGATTCTACAAGCCATAGTTTTCTAGTTACTTCTTAGTAGGGGTGGGGGATCTCATGGATCTTGGTGGGGTGGGGGACCTCATGGATCTGGGTGGGGTGGGTGATTTAGGAGCTGGAGTTGGAGTGGGAGATTTCACAGAGGGAGGTGGAGTAGGGGTTGGGGACTTCACGGAGGGCGCAGGAGTCGGGGCCTTTGTGGACTGTGGAGCGGGTGTAGCTGGCTTTGGGGTAGCGACGGGCCTGGCCATCTGTCCCAGTTTGGGCTCTGGGATATCTTCACCTTGCTTGTAGACGCTGACTGTGATCTCCACGAATTCACCTCCGTACTTGTTCCTAACATTGATGCTGTACTTTCCAGAATCTTCCACATACACGCTATGGATAGTGAGGCTGGAGAACTTGCCGCCCTCGAATGTGATCTTGTAGCGGTCGTCGGACACAATCTCCTGCTCGTTCTTAAACCAGGTGACCTCTGGGTTGGGGTCACCCCACACTGTGCAAGTAAGACTCAGGCTCTGCAGAGGTGAAAGGTCACAAAGTATGTGCAGAGTCAAATGAACAGTTCATTTAAATGCATTAAAAAGGAATCTGTACTAGTGAACGCGGGAAAAATAAAAAGATACACTACCTTCTTCTCCATAATGGTGACAACATCTGGCAGGCCACCTACCACTCTACCACGGTCTACAGAGGGCAAACAGTTCATATAACACATTTGGACACTATTTCCAACTTGGGTAAATTAAAAGAATTGTGACCCTAGACCAAAAAACCTTATGGAGCAAGTTTTTAAAATTAAGATTTATAAATCATCTAAAAGCTGTACAGACAACATTTGGCTAAGATACAATTATTTGAAAATCTAGAATCTGAGGGAGCAAAAAAATCGAAACATTGTGAAAACCACCTAAAGGTGCAACAACCAAACTAAGTTCTTAGCAATGCATATTACATTATAAGTTTTATATATATTTACGGTAGGAAATTTACCAGATATATTCATGGAACATAATCTTTACTTAATATCCTAATGATTTTTGGCATTAAAAAATAAATGGATAATTTCGATCCATACAAATAATATACCCATCACGGTTAATCTTTTTTTTTTTTTTTTTGGTATAAAAGATTTAATAATAAATACTTCCAGTTGTATGAAAATTTGGGTCATAATTCTGGCATTTGTACACATTACTAAGCTGATTTAATGAGATTATTTTCAGTGTACAAAGCTTTACACTGCATTATACTGTCTGAGTTCAAGTATGGATAAATATAAACTGGTTTACAGCATTATTAATGTTGCATTTGAGCAGTGGAAATACTCACTCTTCTCAGCAAAGGCGGCAGCTCTGATTAAAGAAAAGAGAAAGAGAGAAAATATGAATGCTCTGCTTTATTCTGCTTCATGACATTCCAAGCTGTAAGAACTTCATTCAGATTCAGAACAAAAATTAAGGTATTTTTGATGAAATCAGAGTTTTCTGACTATTCACAGAAAGCAACACTACTACCGTGTTCAAGGCCCAGAATGGTCTTAAGGACATTGTTAAAATAGTCCACATGACAGCAGTTGTTCAACAGTAATTATACAAAGCTGCAAGAATACTTTTTGTGCACAAAGAAAACAAAACATAATGATCTTTCGTGTGACGCAGGGCTCGGTTTACAGGCCTTGACTGTAGTAGTGCCCTTGCTGTGTTTGGAGGTCCACAAAGCTCTTGGATTTCATCAAAAGTGGTTGGGTTTTACAGTTTTCAAATGCATTCAGATGATCTCCAGGAGCACTTTTACCTGCAGCGCAGCATAGATCATTGAATTTGAATAGACCATTAAAAAATGTTCAAAATGACCAAAGAGTTTAGATATTTTTTCTATATTCATTTCTGAGCAAGATGCTACTGGTCTAATCCGATTCCATGATCTATGCTAAGCTGTAGCTAGAAGTGCTAAAGCCAAACCCAGAGATTGGCTGAACGGATTTGAAAACAGTAAAAGTCAACTTTTTAACTCTTGGGGCGTGTGAAAATGAGCCTATTTTCAAAAATAGGGGAGTGTTCCTTTAAGAGAATAAACTGAAGCAATGGAGGTTATCTTACTTAAGTCTCTGGAACTCTGCATACGCATCAGTGTAGGCTGTTAGAATGAAGGAACACATTACAAGAAGTAAGTAACACTATGACAAAGGAAATGAAAATGTGTATTCAAGTATTTCTATGCATATAGCATTTTTGATCTATTTAACATTGATTTTAGGTCAAATTTGGAGTCAAAAGCATTCAGCAGTCCAGATTTCACTTGCCTTGTCCAGAAAGGTCAAAGGTGCGAGTGTGTGGTTTTTTCCCATCATGAATCTCAATAGTGTAAAGACCCTTTTCCTTATCAGTGGGCTCACAGATCTGCATCCAGGCCATCTCAGATGTTCCTCCGATTCTCATCTTCTCTGAGGAGGAGATCTTACTCTCTCTGAAGCCAGAATAACACAAGAAATAAATCACTTTGGCTTAAACCCACCAGACACGAGATCCTCCTGTTATATAATCAAATAACGCCAGATATAATTCCGTTATCATCTGATTTGTATATTCTGAGTCTAAATATATGATTGGTCTCTCTTTATGGGAATATACCTATGAAACCAGCTAGCTTTCATCTCCTCTGTGTAGTACTTCATGTAGCATTGCAGTCTGATACCCTCTGGTGTGCACTGAAGAACCAAGTCAGAGGCAGAGGAACCTGGAACGAAACACACAAAACATTCAAACTACAATAGTGATAATATTTTTAAATGGATCTGAAAAATGGAGTGGAGTTCATAAAATCAGTAGAGAATAACCAACATACCAGCGATACTGGCAATGGCATTGATGATATCCTCAAACACTGACAAAAAGAGAATAAAAAATTAATAATCATGACAATAGTGTTTACATATATATATAAACCTACAACTTAAAAGTTTGGGGAATCTTATTCTCACCAAGGTGGTATTATTTAAGCGGAAATCCAGCAAAAATAGTATAAGATTTTAACAATTTAAAATATTGGTTTTCAATTTTAATATATTTTAAAATGTAATTTATTACTGTGATGGAAATCCTAATTTTCAGTGATCATAAATCATTCAACTATGCTGATTGAGAAACAGTCCTTCTTATGTTGAAAACAGCTATGCTGAATGATATTTCTGTGAAAACAATGTAAATAATTTGATCAATTTAATGTGTCCCTGCTGCGTAACATTTTTAACTTTGCGACCACAAACCTTAAACTGCTGGGTATGTATAACACACATGAAATACATATCGTTACCTTTGCCAGAAATATCATAGACAGAAGTGTCTTTTCCGCGGTCATCCCCCAGTACAGCTTTGTAAATTCCCTGGTCTTTTCTGGAGAACTGTTGAAACATAAAATAAATAAACAAAGTTAAACATTGCATTTATTAATAGGCTGATGTGTTTATGTTTCTACACTTTGATATCTGAACCGTCGGTTTTTATACCATGGGGATTGGAAGAGAGCAAGATCCAGACATTGGGTTTGGTGGAACATCAACAGTAATTTCTTCATCCTCTTTAAACCAGGTAAATGTTGTCTCTTTCTTCACATTGGCCAGCTACAGTGCAAACATACGGCAAGAATAAGGATACGGGACTGTGGCATCAGTGTTAAATGGTCTTTAAAATGCAGGGTTGCATTTACCTTGCACATAAGCATAACTGTGCAGTCATCTGTCACATGGAAAGACAGGTACTCTGAGAAGTGAGGGCCTGAGAGAAAGCAGAATAATGGAACAGATTAATAAATGAAAACTGGCCACACATTACAAACAATTTGTCACTTTCACAATAATATTTACAAACCTTGCTTTCTGATGTGCTCTTTTCTCTGGAACTCAGCTTCCTTCAGAGCAACTTTGAATGCTAAGGTTAAAAAAACACAACAAATGTTTTATAGCTTTGTACTTATCCCACAGCAGCATTGTGAAGACTACACATTTCATTTTAGACTCTGTTAAGCCCTTACCGTCTCCCACAAGAACCAGTGAGCTTTGGCTTTTGGCCTTGCCATCACTGATCTGAATGGTGTAAGTGCCTTCATTGGCCCTGGTGAAGTGTTCAATAGTCATCTGGATGATTCCAGTAGAAACGTCATGGCTGATTTTGCAACCCTAAACACACAGTGTTTAAATATATTTTTTACCAAGGGATTCAATTGTGACTTTGATGGTTCTACTACTAATAATGTAAACAATTGCCTGTTTTTATTAATAATAAAAAACAAACAAAAACCATTATAATTGAATAAAAATAGTAAATAAAACAAATAAATATTTGTAATTTCTGTTTCAAAATTATTTTATTTTTATCTGTTAATATAATTAAATACAAATAGTAAATAAAATAAATAAATAATAACTAATTTTGTTTATTATTTCTAAATATACTGTATAATTATTTGTAGATTCATTATTAATTAAGATTAAGAACAGCAATATTCACAATAATAATAGACTAATTGTATTAATCATTTGTGTTTTTTATTTATTATATTTTAATTTTGAATAATAAGAATAATAAGTATGATTATTAACTGGCTGGTTTTGATTACTAATTGTAAATAATAATAATAATAATAATAATAATAATAATAATGTTATTGTCAACTATTACCTATTATTATTAGTTTACAATTTGGATTTGTATTATTTATTCTAATACATTTCTAAATAAAAAACTGTAAATAAAACAAATAAATAATAAATCAATAAATCATAAATCAATAATAAATAACCGCACCCCCAAAATTAAAAAAGTAAGAGGTTTTTGGGAACACTGTCAAATATCATATAAGTATGTAAGTGAGTGATTTGTACCTCAGCGCTTGTAATGGCTTTATCATTGACGATGAACCTGTAGTTGACAGAGGAGGACAACTTCAGAGCCTGCACCCAGAAGCGCACGTGACCCTTCTCCAGAATCTCATAATTCAGCTCAGTCTTCAGTGGGACAACTGACGAAAATATAACAAAGTTGTTAATCCAAACACCAAATCGTTCTTGGATTTTCATGAAATGACAACCCAAAACATTCACGAACAATTCACAGGCAACTCACTGGGGTGTTTGATGTTGTAGCTCAGCTCCTGCATTTTTTTGAGCTCTGCAAAAGAAAACAAGTATCATATTATGAATTCTATATAAGTATTTAAAGAAAGAGAAATGTAAACCCGAACTCTGACCTTCTTCATTGACGGAGTAACTGGAAGAAACTCCATCTGTGTCAGACACAGATACAGAGTAGACGCCCAGATCCTCCTTCTCAGTGTTTACAAATGTCAGCTTAGAGCTTGACCGGACAAAACACAGCTTATTAATTTAGAACACTTTGCAACAGTTATGTAATGATGTAATACATGCAACATAGTCTCATGACAATTTTGAAGTATTTTACAATTACTGATTGCAATTTCATATGAATCTCATTCTCAATTTTTAGACCTTGGTGGTGATATTTTACCCACAAATCATACGTGTTGTGTTGTGCAAACTCATTCACTTGCATGATACTTAAATTCTCACAAGACTGTGTTGAATAAATGACAAAATCCACACAGGTCAGACATACTGTCTTCCAGAGGATGTGACGGAGACCCTGCTTGATTCAGTGATCTCTTTGTAGGACTTTGACCATGTGAACTTAGAAGTCTCAGAAACTTCACAAGCTTCAAAACTTAAGAAAATATCTCCAGTTTCTTCATCCACACCACATACAATCTCCTTTGTACCTTGAAAATAATACAGAATAATATCAAAATTAGGAGTTCTATCTATGAGGTTTGATCATTATGATAATTGTTCAATTAATCAATCATCAAAAACATCTAAATAGTTTGTTGCAGCCCTATTATTGACAAGTGATAGCAGTTTGTAATAATACAGTATAGCATTTACCTGGCAGCGCTTTTGCACATACAGGATCAGAGACATCTGAGGCTTTTCCAACACCTTTATCATTCACAGCACGCACTCTGAACACATATGATGCTCCAGTCTCTAGACCAGCCACCTACAGATCCGAGAATAAACATCTGAATATGTATTTGACATATCACATACACGTCCCTGTCATCAGAGGTGTGTTACAGAAAGAGAGTTTTTTTGTGACACCTTAAAGTAGCAATGCCCAACTGGCTCAGCATTCACAGCGACAAAATCTGATGAGCCCTTTTTAGCCATGTCCACAAAGTAGCCAGTGATGGGACAATCTCCGCTGTACACAGGGGGCTTCCACTGCACCAGGACAGAGGTGTCACGCACCTCCCAGAAGCTAATGTCATACGCTGGGCCTGATAACAAAGAGAGGAATAATTTATATCGTTCATCAGCTGCAAAAAAATAATTGTGAAAAAGATTCCAACTATATTGTTTTTCTGTGCCTTGATCATTATAGTTGTAGAACTTTATCTTTATCATTGTGGCTTAACAGTTAAAGATTACAAACTGGGTTACATCTATTTCACACACACATACAGGTATAACTGATTTTTTTGCTATACAATTTGAAACACCAATCCTTCAGGAGTTTAGGACAGAATAGGACACATGCTAAACTGTTTTATTTGCCATTGGGCTTTATTTTGAAAGATTTTAACTGCTTTTTCCAAGGCATTTTTAGATGCTAGTGTTTGCTGTCATAGCAATGCAAAGATTTGATTTTCAAAACAGCATCATAGCTATTAAACAAGTTCTTGTAATGATTTTACAACATGTATTTAACTTCAGAACGACCTAGAAGTAAAAGGATGTGCTGAAGTCTGGTTGGTGGCGGCTATGCTTTAAAACTGAAGCGAAAAGGGGTTTCAAAAGTCTGACAGTAATCAGTGTTGAGAGCTACTGTAAGTTGAACCCTGCCTGCTTTAAATCTTTAAATTCATTAGAAATCTAGAAAAGTAATCAAACGTAATATCTGAAATTGTTACTGCATTATATAATAATGTTTAATCTATTACATTTCCAAAGCAACCTTCCAAGGCTGTATCCACCTTTTTTCCTGATGTAAAAATGGGCGCCATTGGTAAATTTGATGGGTATAGCTTCCAGTCTCTTCCACGTCCAGCTGTGTTTAGCTGAACAAAACAGTTCATTTTGCTGCTTCATATTAAAATTTTTTTGTGTCCTATCATGTAATTTACATTTTTCTTAATTATGTACGCACTGGTTTGTAGTGCAAACAGTTTTACGGTTTACTGGACATCCTCGTTATTTCCCTATAGCGTCTAATAAACCAGAAGCCTCACCTCAGACAGGAGCAATGATAATGACATTGAATCTTAGTGCAGTTATTGTTTTTCATCCTTAGATTCTAGATCTTTTGCTTTATACTGACAGTAAACTGACTGTACTGTACCAGTACTGACCAGGTTCAGACATTGTCCAGGCCTCACAGGCAAAAGCTCTGCTGGGTTCAGACGGCAGCCCAACTCCGGCCAAGTTAGCAGCCTGAACCTTGAACTCGTAGAAAACACCATTGCTCAGATTCTCCACCTGGATCCAGATGTTAAAAATACAGACCAATCCAGAAAACACAAAACAACAGTGAGTCAGATTTCAAGTAAGTTCTTGAAAAGATATTAAGAGATATATTAATGGAGAACGTACCTTAAAGGACCTGTGGACGGCCGGACTGGGGCTAACCTCCTTCCAGTCGACTGATCCCGCCTCACGCTTGTCCAGGTAGTAAGATGTGATCTTAGAGCCACCCGTGTTTTGGGGGCGTTTCCAGGCCAGGGTCATGGAGGATCCATTACAGTTCAGCAGACTGATGCCATATGGTGCGGAGGGAGTAGCTGATCATGTTTGACGGAGGGAAAAAAACATTCAGAGAGATGGATAGCAGTTCTGACAAACATTAGGAGTGACTGGAGCTGTTGTGGATCAAATAAAAATCAGGTGCCAGATTAAATCACTGACTGTGAAATTAGATTCAGTGATTGGTTATAGATGCAGTAACATACACAAATTCACAAACAGCCAAGAATTAAACGTGCCTACTATAAGTGCATCTCACACTGACGTGACTTTACTCTAGAGCTGATTTTACATGGTCTGAGTGAAAATATCAGTGCGGTATCACTTTAGAAATGGAAATATATAACATACATACCATACTCCACCGCCCCAACTGTATAAGATAACACAAGTGTTTATGGAAACACCATGTAGCTTTATTTAATCATGTCTTTTATGTTTGCATTTATATTACCTTATACATTAATCAAGATTAATCGCATCCAAAATAAAAGTTTTTGTTTACATAGTATGTTTACATAGCACACACCCTGTAAATATTGTACAAATATAAACATGTATATATTTATATTCATATGAATATATTTGATATATAAACATATTTTCTTAAAAATATACATGCATGTTTGTATTTAAATATAGCCTATGTAATTAATATACACAGTACACACACACATATTATGATTAATCATTTGATACCACCACTATTTATACTCTCTATTATTAGATACATCTGAATAGTTTTGCCTCTGCAACTGATGTTCGTACATCCACACCAGTAGGTGTCAGTATATACATCCACAATACATCCCCAATACATCCACTGTATATGGACCTAATTGTCTTATCCTAATTCTCTTTCCTTTATAACATCGGTATGGTCAGCAAAAGTTGTATACGTACAAAGAGCAGCATCGATGAAGAGAGGAGTGGACTCCTGCGATTCTTCACTCAACCCGTAAGCATTCACGGCTTGCGCTCGGAAGACATAAGTATCTCCAGGGATCAGACCATGGACCACAAACCTGACGAATGTAAATCCATACTGTCAAGCACAATTTAAACGTACCTCCAGAAACCAGTCAAGACCTCTCGAAAGTTCTCAAAGTCAAAATAAATCCAGATTTTGTTGGTGCACATTTTACCTGGTGTGTTTGTAAGGCCTATGGTTACAGGGGAACCATTTCTTGGAGCCAACCAGAGAGGCATCCACATAGTAACCCATGAGGTTGTTGGCATGTTTCGGGGCCTCCCATTGCACAAAAGCGGACGTTTTAGTGTTTCTAGAAGCAATCACCTGTCCTGGGACAGAAGGGACACCTGCACAAACCATAAACCCAATTATTAGAGATATTTTCACAGGTTTAACTGGGAGTTACTAGGAGTCTGCCGTGCTGAAAGTGAACATGTTACAGTGGATAGATGTGGGCTGAGGTGGGACTAAAACACAATAGATGTTAGCCAAACAACAAAAAAGTGTCAAAGTTCTTGTGAAGTGGAAAAACATTTAAGATCATAGCGGTATTTCAGACATTTAGTGAGCTAAGTGATTTCATTTTTCACTGCAACATAAACATACATACCAATATTCAAAACAACACCTGCAAAATACAGCATGGAAGTTGTTTTAATAGAAGAATTTGTAGGATTTTCTGCACATCTTCTGGACATCTCATATCACATGACATCTCACAACAGCAGGACTGTTTAAGTTGCAGTTTGACAGTTTAGAGCCTTCTTACCATAAGGGTCCACCTTTTGGATGGGTGCTGTGGGTTCTGACGGCTCACTCGAGCCATACTTGTTGACAGTGATTATGCGGAAACGGTAAGATTTCTTGTCCTCCATATCATAAACCGGGTAACGGGGAGATCGTAGCTGGACCGCAGTGTTGACTCTCTGCCAGACTTGACTGTCACCTACACACTAAGTCATGGAGAGTTTCCTCTTTAAAACCCAGGATTTATGGGAAAAACAACCTTTTGACCAAATATGATGACTGGCACTGTAAAATTACATTACATTATTACTTCGATAATGTATTGCGTTAATGTATTACATTTAAAGCATAATTAAACTGCCCCTATTATGGGTTATGAGAAGTTTATATTTTGGTTTTGGGAGTCTTAAACTACAGGTTGTTTTTCCAAACCCCCCAGTGATTTGTCGATTTGATTTAAAGCAGTGTATGTGACTATTTACGGCTCAAAAAGCGGCACCTGGTGGAAAAGATTGAATTTGCTTTTTTATTCAGACCAAAGGCAAAAGAACAACAATATGCTAATGTTTCACTTTGACGTCAACATGAAACTGCCAAATTTGGGATTAGTTTTAAAAACGACTCGTTTCAATGTTTCAGAGTCGACTTTCTTTTGAAAGACAATAGCCATAGTAGCTGCAATAGTTGCGAAACTGCCGCGTTTCCATTTTTGACACGTATTTTCAATTCGCAATTGTAATTTGCGCAATTTGAAGGGTAATGGAAACACGGCAGTTTTGCAAAAACTCGCAAAAACGTTTCGCATTTACAGGTCACATGGCATATGTAAAAAGTCATATGCTTATTCTTTTATGTACTATAACTTCCAAGAAACAGTTAATACGTGTCTGTTCTGGAGTTTCAGGGGCTTTCCAAGCCATTAATGCTTAGACAGTTTAGATGTCGTTTGATGCTTTTGTTTATTCCAGTCTCACACGTTTCTGATGTATCTCTCTGTGCTGCTTCTGTAAAGATAGATGCATACGCCTACTTTGTATAAATATATCCAAAATTCAATTAATTAATGACTTATCGTGAAAAGCAAAAGTTTACGTTTTATCCGCATAGCTTTGGTTAATGCAAACACTGTCATTTCGCAATACTTGTTTTTTGAATCAACATTTATCAAATATCGTCAAGGTTTTGCGCAAATTTATAATGGAGACGCAGGAAATAACTTTTATACAATGTGCACTTTAGGATTTAAAACTTTCCAGGATGTTGTAATTCACAAGAGCTGCATGAATGGTAATATATAAAAAAATCCATAATAGGGGCACTTTAAAGACTTTAGTCATTTTAGTATAAATTTTAGCATTTTTAAGTATAAATTCTTTGATTTTCAAATCTAACATTGTTTATTCTGAAAACTATTAAGATTAAGAAAGTGTCACTATTAGTATTTAATAGATTTTAAGCCTTATTTGAGAAAAACGTTTATTTTTACACACCTTCTCAATGAAGTACCACACAGGTGCCTGTCCACGAGGGCTAGGTGGTGTCCAGCTCAGAACAATGTATGTTTTGTTTATTTCTGTAGCATGCACATTGGTGGGTGGACCTGGTATTGTTACATACACTATACGGGAATAAATCAGATGTTTATTTATACAAAACTACACTTTTTACATAATCTGCTTTATATATATACACTCTTATTTGCAGTGTGTTAGTAACTTAGTATTAATGTGTTGAGACAACATGAATTTTTGGCAAAAAATACCTGTTTAACAAACAAAGTTACACAAAAAAAAGGCATACAGTATACTGTGTTGATTATTTTACCATTCCTCAGAATATTCTGCAAATATTTATAAGGAAAGTAACTGTATACAAAAAAAAAAAGAGTAGCCAAAAATTCAGTTAGTCATATCCTGGTAAATTAAGATTTAGGATTTAGACCACACTGCAAAAAAACAACAACATTTTTAATACTTTAAGATTTATTATTAATTTAATTTAGGTGGATTTAATGAAGAGATTATTTCACTCATTTATTTGCTGGTTAAATTCAGTCTGAGGAACACACACGTTTTGGGTTAAATGCAGGGATGATTTAGCCAGTTCACACTTCATGTGTAACCGTATCTAACCTAAATGATTATTATTTATACTATTTATTCATTTATGCTCTTGTTGTCAGACCAGTTTGAGAAGGCTCATTTACTATTTAGATTTTATTTTATATGCAGTAAATGCTGCATAATATTAACTGGGAGATGGCATGTAATATCTTTACTTTTAAAAATGAATTTGACACTTCAATTTCAACACTACTTAAAATGAAGACAACCTTAAAACCTTCATTAGTTACTGGAAATCTTCCACTGATATGAATTTTAGCAAGAAATCATATAGGTCCATGTATATGCCATGGTAACAATGTTCACAAGATACATATTTTTAATATAATACACAAGGAAGAGTTGTCTACCTTAAAAATGTTACTATATGGAATGAGAGAATGAAAAAAATGGATTGTTAAGTGTTAAGTTGAAATCTGACAAAGGCAGCATGCGGTTGGTTGGATTGAAAGGATGGAGAAAGATGATATTAATGGCTCAGTGAAATCTGAAATTGAATGTACCTCTTTGTAGTTCCTCCTGTCGAATTGCAATGTCATATTTCCCTTCAATTTTAATCACTGTTTCACAATACATAAACATAATACTTCAATTTCCCATCAGGTTAGGCAATTTTTTTTTTTTTTATATGATTAAATATTATTATATTGTTAAGATCACCATTACAGATGCCTTTAAGCTTACCTGATTTGTGTATTTCAAATGTAACACTCAAGGAATATAACAAATTTGAAATTTGAAAGCAAAGTATAAAAGGCACTTGGGTCACACCTGCTAAAATGCTCTTTGTAAACCTGGAGTAAATGCCGAACTGAGCATCCAAGGAGGACAAACGTAACGCTGCATCCTGTACACTTACAGTGATTAAAGCCAGAGGTGTCTGGAGCTTGAAGAAACTTTTTTTTTTTTTGCTATTGATGCAAAATTGCATTTTGCTTCAGTTCATTACAAGAGTTCTTTTAAATCATCACTGGCCCCGTTTTAGCACAAGATGTCTTTATCTTTAGTCCTACCTTCCACATCACTCTCAACCTCTCCAGCGGTCACTCCAGAAGACATCCTGGAGGGCAAACTGATGCCATCTTTGTTCACAGCCCTCACTCTGAAGTGATAGGAAGCCCCCTCGGTCAGGCCGTGGATGGGCAGCTTGCACACTTTCACAGGGGAGTCATTGCACTGGACCCAGTCTTTAGTTCCTGACTTGCGTCTGTAAGAAGTATGAAAGATTATTTAATATATGTCTTTCTTTGTGCATTTAACTTATCTAAATAAATACATTTATCCCCATTTCTGGATAAACTGAAGAAAAAAAATAATAATTGCATTTTACAAACTCATAATTTACAAAATATAAACTAGCAATTCAGATTATTATTATTATTTTTCTAATTCTGACTTCTTTTTCTTTGGGTTTGGAGGTTATCCCAACCCCAATCCCAACAGGGTTATCCCTACTCCCCAATTTTCCTTTAATTAAACTTTTGTCTTCATTAACCAGATGGGTAAGAAGTAACAGCTGTTCTAGTGTCCAGTTTGGTTTTCTTTTATGTTTGCATATCTTACTATCAGCTACGATTATTCTAATTAAAAGGCTGTATATATTATTCAAATTCGCTATGAGAAGCATCCATGTAAGAGGCTGACAATCAGCTGAAAAATATAATCTTGTTTAATTACTTATACTTGCGTAACGTATTTGAATGCTGAAATTAGCATTATTTTGAAACTTCATTTGAATAAGGCAACATAATATCGTGCTCTACAATATTTCTATGAATAAATCTCTTACACAGACACCCCTCTCTCATCAGCCAATCACGGTGTGCATAGTTAGTAAGCATGCTGACCTCATTCATAGCAATGAAGTCAACTTCTTACTCTTAGCTTTAGATTTAGACTCAACAGCTTTGAAAACAGGCTTTAAGAGAAAACTCTTAGCTAAAAACTGTTACTGTAATTTAGGAGAACTTTTAGTGGTAAGATCAAGTTTGACCACTTTTTCTAGTTTATGCTTTATTAGTATAATGAAGTAGTTTATTTCTCAGAAATGCAAGTATAAATCTCACAATTCTGACTTTTTAACTCGCAAATGTCACCTGTCCACAAAGTATCCAGTGATGGGAGCCTCATGGGTGGTGTTTGGAGGTTTCCAGGAGACCAAGACGTAATCTGCGTTGACATCAAAGACCTTAACATCCATGGGGGCTCCAGGGGCCCCGGCCACTGTCGGAGTGGCATCTGTGAAACAAACACACATATATATTCAAATATATGTGTCATTTTATGGATGCATCATAATAGCAATTATATCATTTTTTAAATATAATTGTTAGGCTAAGCGTATGAAATTAATTTGGCGACCCATTTAATTCTACTTATTCCTCCACTTTCAGATTTCATTCCCACAACCATGTCCCCCTTCCAGTTATTTAAGTGACGGTCAGCTTACTCATCACACATTCTGTACCTTTAACAAACAGGTAAGCGCTGTGTTCAGCAGTTCCATCCTTGGTCCAAATGCGAAGCGTGTAAAGACCCTCATCATCCTTGTTCAGGTGAGGAAGTGTGAGTTTGGCGACCCCACCACCGATTGACATCTCAGCCCACCTGGATGGCATCAGCAAAGTATCTACACGCACAAATACAAAGTGTGTTAGGATCAGTTTAGCTTTTTCAGTGCTGAATGAGAGCGCAGCCTCTCACCATCTCTGTACCACATTGCCTCGGGTGGCAGGTTTGGCAGATCAGGCACCACCACCATGTTGGCCACCAGACTGACAGACTCTCCTTCGGTACCAAAGGTCACTCCAAATGACTCCAGAAGAGTCACCTCAAGCTTGCTGGGATGAATGCCGAACAGAGGAGCTAAAGGAAACACAATATAAACCCAAGAACACCCATTGTTCAGATATGCACAATATCAAAAAAACAAATCATTTGACGGTGCCAAGCATGTTTAATAATGTAAATCTTTGAATTTATTCCTCCTTTTTATTTATGTATTTATTTATTTTAAGACAATGAATTTCCATTAAAATTGTGCGTGGTTTTAGAAACTGCATTAGAAAAAAATCTTCATTTATATTAAATATTTTAAAGCTGCCAAAATATCCAAAACAGGTGCCTTTTTTAGAATTATTGTAAGCTGATAAGAAAAAATATTTTTCAGTGAATTTGTGTTGGCTTGAAAAACTTTGCATTCACTTGCAAAACTTTTGTATTCCTTCAGAAATGTGATTCTAAAGATTGTACTATATTAAATATTGTTAAGCTGCAAAAAAAAAAAAAAAGTTATTTCAAATCTTATTTCAAATAACTTTTAGATTCTTTAATTTCTGTGATTTTTTAATGGATTTTTAATTTAAAACAATAATTTATTTTTCATCTAATTTGTTTTTTTTTTGTTTGTTTGGTTTTATTTATTTATTTTTTTAAGTATTTTTTTATGTACTGCTGTTTCTTTTAATATATTTAATTGCGTTTATATTTATTTGTTTGTTTCATTTATTTTTGTATTTATCAACCATACTTCATTCCCCAAGACTGTTGTCTTCATATTTCACACCTATTATTTTTTATATTAACTCTCACATGAAAAAGGCAATCAGTTCTATTCATCATTTTTCCATAACCCAGTTCTTCCAGTCATGGTTTCAGTAATTATGAACACATGTTGTTAGTTTACTGACAGCTCTAGGTGTTTACCACACTACTGTTTACAAGCACAAGTGAGCCCTGGGAAAACGTGACATTGTTTCCATGTCTTATCATGGCTTTCTGTCTAGAACAGAACAGATATTTATGGTGATCTCAAGTAAGGTCCTTCAGTCCTGGGCCTCAGCCAAACTCAAGCTCCATCTCACCTTGCCCTGGCAGATGAGAGAGCTCTCCTCCCCCTAGTGGCCCTACATGGAAACACAAGCCAGGTCAATTACTGAAAGACAAAAAGAGAAAAGAAAAGATGAGGAGAAAAGATGACACACTCACTCCTGACGCAGACAGTAGCCTTGGAAGTGGCCTTTCCATGCGGATTGGTGGCCACAGCACTGTACACTCCAGAATCGGTAGCTGCACATCTGCAATCAAACAACACCATTTTACAATGTAAATAAACAACTGTTCTAACCAGAAATATAAAGAATTAAATTTAGCGCCTTTCAAAGTAGTGTTAGCTATAGCTTAAATAAACATGAATGAACAGGTATCTAGTTTCCACCGCGTAAAGATGCCAATGCACTCTATATTTCAAGTTCAAGTCCACCAAACTTAGTGATTGGTCAGACTGACTGTCAATCAAACTCCCAGCAAAGAGTCATCTGTCTGTGAATACTAAACTGGAAAAGGAGAAAATATCACAATGGAAAATGACACACTTCTGGTTTAATGGTGAGACAAATCCTCAGGTCATTTGGCTAGTAACAGGGTGGAAACACGCTCTCTATGTTCCTCGCACCTCTTTCAGCGAAGAAACTCTGCGTCCAGAACATGATCTCACACGACAGCAGTGTGTTGGACTCAGACATACCGTGCTGTCCTTGAAGGAGTGAGAATAGAGCACCGAAATGTGACCTTCGGTCCCTGTGGACTATTTTAGAGCCACTCCTTTTCCTTTGCAAAGCATAAGAGACATCTGTCCTGACCGATGCACCAGTATATTTTCTTATGTATTTGCATTCTTTGATTCATTGTCAAAGAGCTGTAGAAAAACATATATACGGTAACAAGCTTTTCTGAGAATGAACAAGCGACCAAACAGTGGTCACTGCAACAGCCTGGGATCTCGGAGAGGTGCTACTGTAATGGCGGTTGTGAGTCCTCACTGGCGTCAGGCGTTCCAGGATCGGATGACGCATAGCTAAGTTGAGCAGAACCAACAGCTGAGACTTCTTCAAGATTAACCTCACCGGGACTAAATTGGAACGTGTCGCACTCACAAGTACTTTATTCATTTCCGCAGGACATTACAGATGGAAAATGGAGAGTCACACTCTTCCAAAGAGTGAAAGTGAATAATTTTCTTCAAAAACAGACCGAAAGCACCATAAAAGAAGCCTGTGTGCTTTGTAAGCTACATTAAATCAGATAACATTGTCTTTTTGTGAGCGGAAAAGACAGAAATTTAAATAATTAGTCACTGAAAATGTGGCCATGAAAAATGTCCTACACAACTGTGTTTACCATTCAAACACTAAAAAATATATTTTCAGATATTTGCCTAAAATTCTACCTGTCAGCTGTGATTGACAAAAATAAATCACAATAAAAATGAAATATCACAAAATA
The DNA here is from genome assembly GCA_034779775.1 of Enteromius afrohamiltoni. Taxonomy (NCBI): domain Eukaryota; kingdom Metazoa; phylum Chordata; class Actinopteri; order Cypriniformes; family Cyprinidae; genus Enteromius; species Enteromius afrohamiltoni. Next base: position 17,531,583 of record JAUYWG010000045.1, read on the forward strand.
CAACTCAAAACCCATTAATGTACAGTATTAATACATAATTTTGTAAATAATAATCATTTAAACAAATTATTGTGTGTGTGTGTGTGTGTGTGACTTCTGGGAATGTAGATTTACAAAACAATGTTAAAATAAAACTGTACGTGACATTAAACCTTTTACCATATTTCACCATACATAATAACATAATCTTAACAAGTAAAAAGTTAACCAATAAAGAAAAAATATTTTTTTGTAATTTTTAAAATTTACAGTATCTTGTTTTGTGTTCCATGAAAGAAAGACAATTAAATGGGTTTTGAAAGAAAATACTGAAGTGAAGTTTACTTAAAAATGTGCTGCTTATTCATTTAGGTACAGTAAATGTGTAATAATGCAAAACTTGGGTTGTTGTTTATTTGTTAGCAACTCAACTCAACTAAATTTAAAACAGATCAAGGAAACTTAACTGTGAAGTGAGGGTTTGTGAGGTCTTACCTGCTAATAATCAGACTGTGAACCCCGTACTTGTTCTCAATTTTGTACTTTCCAGGAGCACTCAAGGGTTCAATAGCAACATTGTTCCTATACCTGCCAATACAGAGGAATACTGTACAGTTATGCTTAATTTGAACTAAATTAGTGAGAGTAAAACCACAGCAGAGACAGAAAAGGCTTGACTAATGAAGCATGAGAAGAATAACTGCATGTGACAATTCACTTAAACATAGTTTCATTAACAATTTACAGCGATATGCTTCAGAAAAAAAATCTTAAAGCAGATTATATGAAGATTTTGGACTATAAAACTGGACGCAAACCATTTGACAATAGGATTGGGTTGGCCGGAGACGGTGCAGAACAGCTTGACAGGAGTCTTTTCCCACACAGTGTGAGCTCTCAGACTGACCAGGAAGTCCGGTGCTTTGGGAGCCTCAACAGGATAATCCTTCCTCAAAGGCATCATTCCCTTCACCTGTTAAAATACAGGAAAATGACTGCTTTGTGGCCTTCATTGTATGAACAAAATACACAACACTGTTAAAAATATCTTCCGTTGTGCTCCACAGAAGAAAGAAAGCCATCAGGTTTGAAACAACAACACGAGGTTGCGTCAGTGATGGCAGAATGATCATTTTGGGGTATTTTGAAACGTTTAAGATGATGTTCACCTCTCTAGTAATCTCAATATTTTCCACTTGCTCTTTTGTGGCCACTTTCATCCTGTGCAGCTCCTGCTGCAGCTGAACCAAATCTCTTCCAAAGTGAGCCGCCATTCTCTGATACTCCTGCATGCCTTCAGGAGCCCTGCGGACGCAAAAATTGACATTTACATTCCAAGATGCACAGGTTTAGTCTTAAGAGTACAGTGACATTAACATTTTTGTCATCTGTAAATATGGAAGCGGGCTTCAGGGTTTCTCTTACACCGTCTTTAAATAGCCCTCTGAACTGTAATAGATGCAGGAGCCAATAAAATCCTACCTCTCCCTGAAGGCTGGCACTGTGTAGGCTTGTTCCGCCATAGCCTCGGAGGCCTGGACCTGCTCCTTCTTCACTACCTGAGAGCTGGATATCCTGCCGTACACATCAGAACAGCGTTTGAGCCATGTTTGCATCGTATGATGGCAGTTTGTTACATTTCACCTTGAATTGCATTCATTCTAAAGCACATTGTGGGTTTGCTATGAAGGGGTTATTATTGCTTAAAATTGGCATGCCAAGCGCATAAACTGATTTAAAACCAACAAAACAAGACCTCATCTGTACCTCTTTTTTTTCAGTAGGGTATTACTCATTACTTTTTAGAATATAATGATATAAGGATATAAAACATTACTTTTTAGTGTATTACATTGTTAATGGTTAATTCAGTTTTATAATTCTTCAGTTTTGTACCAAATTAATCTGTGTAGAAGTAAACTTTTATAGGGTTTGAAATGTATACTTTGTAATAAAGTTTAACTTATAATTTAAATTAAATAAATCATTTAAAACCTTTTATAGCACTTGATTATTGTTTTAACTGCAGTGCGTTATTCGATATAAACATGTAAAGTTATATATATGTAAATATAAATTGACTAAACTTCTTGTCGGTACATTTAACTACATTTTTCTTTTCATTTTCTTTCCAATTAATACTTATTTAAGTGCAAGGAAACATAGAATTCAGTTTGCACTTACAGTAATTATATTGTTTTTGTATATTAATAGAAATAAGTACCTATTATATAAATAAGCAAATGATTTATTGTTTTCAAACAGGTACTTTAGATGGTTAATAAGCTCATATTTAATCAATGAACAAATAAGTTCTTTGTTCTTCCTACTTTGAGTCACTTTGGAAACCCCCCCCCCCCCCCCAAAAAAAAACCCTACTGCTAAATGCATGGGTGCAAAAATGTAAATAAACAGACGCTGACAGGAAACGCATGTTTAAGTAAGCAGCGCCAGCAAAGCTCTGAAACAAAAACCCTGACCAACTATGATCGTGTCTTCAAGACAAAACCATCCCAAAAATGTTTAAAGATAGGTACAATTAAGATTATTAACCTCTAAGCAACAAAATCAGTTCTCTAAGGTATACCAAGGTTTGGTAAAAGCTGATTTATTCATGCTTGTTAACCTAAATGCAACAGCCTCCACACTGAAGCAAATCTGAATTCCCCCAATTCTCTTTACCCAAAATATCAATACAAACCACTTTCTTTCCTGAATGGCATGCTTTGTATCATATTTTCCTACTGTATGCGAAGCAGTATTGTCTCCTTTCTCACCACTGACGCATGACGTAATGCTGCGTCTGTTTACAGCGCATGTACGTCTTTCAACCCGAGTGTCTAATCAGTTCAGTTGACCTTGGGGTCTCGTATAAAGCAACAAAGAGAGCGGTATTAGCACAAGCAGACGCTGCTGTGTGTTTAAGGACAGATCTTCTGGCCTGCTGAAGCCCCATTCACGCCAAAGCTATCCATATGATCGGCCAGTCGAATTCGATGCAACGGCATCCCATACCTTGAGTGCTGGACAACATGTTTTGAGCTTTGATGTTGCGTTTGCTCCTGCCGATAAAGTGTAACGCCCTTCGCAGGCATGTCGGGAACACTCTGAAAAAGACCTTTAGACCACACCAAGACTCATTGTGCGGTGTGCAAACATACAATTACGAATGTTAAATATCGTTAATATCGGTTGATCATGGTTGGCATGTAATCAGGTTGCGATTTGTGAAAAAAGCCAGAGTAAGGATAATTATAGCCTAACATAATGCTAGTGTGATCTGTTAACAATGCAAATGATGAATCCGTCTTTTCAAGCAAAGCTTTTTGAAAGTTAAACGTAGCATTGCAAAATGACTCGAAATGCTCCAATCGGATCACGAATCGTGTCTCATTTGATTTAGAGCAGGACTTCACAGCACTTTTCGCGAATCATTTTATACCCACCAGACCAGAACACGGGGGGTCCCCTCCATTCCCCCTGAAATTCGCACCCTGTATGTAATACAGCAAACACGTAGACTATAGAATAATTCGAAATTTAACATGATTCTGACCTACTAAAATAAATCACTTTATACATACACTCCTGGACAAAGACCAAAACTGAATATTGCCTGTCCAAAAGAAATCAGTGTAATATCAAACACTGTATATTCATACAGTATATTCAAAATGAGTCAGATTTTACTGCTGGTTATTGTAAACTAGCACCATCAGCAGCTCCACGAGCTCAAGTGCATCGCATTACAGCCAGAAAGTGAAAAGCTGACCTCAGAATAACTGCCATAACTTCTGGACGCAAACATATCAGAGCTACAAAAAATCCAAGCGGGAGCAAAAGAATCTGAGGAAAAGCCTTTAGATATGACCTTTGACCCACACATAATGCATAACCATAAGGTCTCATGTGGAAACAAACAAACCAACTAAAGGATTTGCGCAGTTCAGAATTAAACCAACTCTGAAAAGCACTAAAAGTAGACTGCAACTCTTTAAAAAGCAAGACTTTTGGAGCTACATATAACATCAATCAAAAACTCCAGAATCACTTCAGCTCTACGCACCAGTCTTTTGATTATTCAATAATATCAATATTCAGTGGAAATCATGTGTGTGAAATACACCCGATACAATCATCTGGGAAGTGTACGTCTTCCAAAATGTATCTGTTAGCAGTTTAATAAATTAAAGCTGCACTTACCCCAAGAGAAAAGAAGAGCTTTGAGTGTTGGAAGAGCAGCCTGAGAGCAGTTGGAAAGCTCCTGCTGATGGAACAAAAATAATGCACTCACTTAGGGAATGCCTTCACTCAGCCGCCCCATGTAAGGATACTCTTAAGACTATATATAGCATTTACCTCAATTTTCAGACCATTTTGCTGAATGAAAAAGAACAAGACAAGAGATTTCATTTAAGAGGGGCAAATTTCATTTCATTCATTTTTTTTTAAAGATTTAATAACTCTTAAGACATACAAATAGGAAAAAACAAGATATAACCTGAAAGAACAACCTCAGCGGGAGAGGGATTGGAAAGTTGTACCCTTGTGTGCGTTCTTACTATCTTCTGAAGGAGAGAAGCATTATTTTCTTAAACGAAGACAACTTTGGGCTTAAACTCAGTTCTCTTTTTTGACCATGGCACAATTATGTAAGATGCTTTGGTTTGTGAATATTTTAAAAAGCCCCGGGTTGATGGCAATACAAGTTTTGTTTTGTTTTTTTTATCTTTTTTTCTACCAACAGAAACAACTTCCAAAAGGATGCTGAAGTCGGCATCTTGGGAGCCCTTTTTAAGGTTTTAATCTACTCTCCCTCCCCTGGCCTACAGTTGCCAACGTCTATTTTTAACGGGAGATAAAACAGAGAGAGAGAGAGTGTGTAATTGACACCCAGCAGTTACAGTACTGCTGTACAAGTCATTAACTAATCAATACTGTCTGTCAAAGCAGGCCTTGTGGATGTAGAACAAGAACAGGAAAAATCAGGGGACAAAAATAGACATGAAAAAGAAAAAAATTAATAAATCGAATAAAACTAATTATTTATATTATTTTTATTTACTAGCTGTTAAATACATACAGAAAGCAGCTGAGCAAACTTTTGATGGCAGAACATCTACTTCTAAATACTGTAGAAAATTAAGATAAAATCAAATGTAAAAAAAATTACAAAAATAAAACCTAAAGAACAAAATGAAATAGAAAAATACATTTAAATGTTAAAATTATTATTATTATTATTATTATTTTAATTATTTAAATTAAATCTAAAATGAAGATAAAATGTGCATATAAGGTAAATATTAGTGCTGTCAAAAAAATTAAATAAGGATTAATCGCATCCGAAATAATAATAGATTTTGTTTGCATAATATATTTATGTGTACTGTGTAGATTTTTGTATATATAAATACACATACATACAGCTTATATATTTTGAAAAT
>JAUYWG010000045.1:17537108-17558603 GCA_034779775.1 Enteromius afrohamiltoni
AACAATACAATACTCAGGCCGCAACGGCAGGCAGCATGAATCAACAACGATAGAAACAGTCCAAGATCATACACAGAGAATCCAATACACAATCCAATACTCAGGCAGAGATCACAATGGCAGGCAGCAAGAATCAACAGTGAGAGAAACAGTCCAGGGTCATACACGGAGAATCCAATCCAAGGGAAAATGCTCAGAATTACGACCATAGGTACAATAAAACTTCAAGAAGATGTAACAAATGTCTGCGCCTTAAAAACGCATAATAATGAGGAGATAATCGGCAACATCTGTAGCGGAACTAGCGGACGTAGTCTACCATCGAGGTCTACCACGGGGACGAGGAGCTGGTTTCTCAGGGTGTTCCTGATGCTACACAGTGGTGAGGGTCTAGAATGTTCTTGGAGTTCGACGCCGGGAATCCAAGATCCGATTGACTTGGTAAATGTCATCTCCTTCAGGTATTAGGGGAGGGGTCTCTGCGGGAGCAGATCTCCCAGATCTACAGCGGGCTTGAACAGAGAAACATGGAATGTGGGTGAGATGCGGTAAAGAGCAGGTAATTCTAATCGGAAAGCAAAAGGAGTAATTTGTTTTATGATCTTCAATGGACCCACGTATCCCGGGCTAAGATTTCTGCAGGGAAGCCGAAGTCTCAAATCCTTGGTAGAGAGCCAAACCCACTGTCCAACTTGGTATTGGGGTCCTGTTCTTCGTAGACGATTGGCCTGTTGAGTGATGCGTCGAATGGCTTATTGTAGATTGGTATGAGCTGCATTCCAGTTAGCCTCACTTTTGCGGAGCCACGTGTCTACTGCTGGGAGATTGGTAGGTTCGCCGGACCATAGGATAGAGGAGGTTGGAAACTCAGCACACATTGGAAGGGGGTCAATTGGGTAGAGGGTTTCCTCAACGAGTTCTGAGCATACTCAGCCCACAATAGGTAGTCGCTCCACTCATTTTGATGTAAATGGCAGTAGGCTTGTAGGAATCTGGTTAATTCTAGGTTAAGTCGTTCTACTTGACCGTTAGACTGGGGGTAATATCCATACGTCAAACTGATGTTCACATTTAGTTGAGACCAGAGGAATTTCCATAGTCAAGATGTAAACTGTGGTCTCCTATCAGATACGATATCTTCGGGTAGCCCGTAGAACTGGAACACTTGATTAAGGAGAGCATGGGCAGTCTCCCAGGCAGAAGGGAGCTTGGGCAGAGGAATCAGGCGGCAGGACTTCGAAAAGCAGTTGATGATGGTTAAGATTATTGTGTTATGGTTAGAGGGTGGTAGATCCGTGATGAAATCTACTGCCAAATGGGTCCATGGTCTCTCAGGGATGGGAAGAGGTTGAAGCAAGCCTGTGGGACGCTGGTGTTGCGACTTGGATTGGTTGCAGGTGGCACAGGCCTTGACGAAAGTGATAAAAATGTTGGGTCATGGATGGCCACCAGAATCTGTTGGAAACCAGTTCTTATGTAGCCTGAATGCCAGGGTGACCGGCACTGGGATTCTCGTGTATCAGGGTGAGTAGACGTTGTCGCAGGACAGCAGGCACGTAGGTACGTTCCGGAGGACACTCTGGAGGGACCGGGTCCATGGTCTGGGCCTCCTGGATCTCGGTCATAATGTCCCACTGAACAGGAGATACAATCAGAGAGGTGGGAATAATAGAGGATGGAGAGACATCCTCTTGAATGTTATTATGCTGGCGAGAGAGAGCATCGGCCTTGCCATTCTTAGACCCGGGTCGTTACGTGATCTGAAACTGGAATCGAGAGAAGAACAGTGACCAATTGGCTTGGAGGGCGTTATGTCGATGAGCTGTCCCAAGGTATTCCAGGTTTTTATGGTCGGTTAAAATAATAAAGGGGGTTGTGACTCCCTCCAGCCAATGCATCCAATCCTCTAAAGCAGCCTTCATTGCTAGGAGCTCTCTGTCTCCAAAGTCGTAGTTGCGTTCTGCCGTGTTAAGTTTGTGTGACAAGTACGCACATGGATAGTTTAGCTGGGGTTCCATGGCGCTGAGAGAGAATGGCTCCTATACCATAGTTGGAGGCGTCCACTTACACAGTAAACTGAGTTGATGCTTGATTAATTTCTGAAGAACTGCCCGCATGTGTTGAATGTGGTCCTGTAGTGTCTCGGAGTAAACCAAGATGTCATTGATATAAACTATAACAAACTTATTGAGCATGTCCCGAAAGATGTCATTCATGAGGGATTGGAAAACAGAGGGGCTGTTGGACAGTCCGAAGGGCATAACCAGATATTCATAGTGCCCGGTTGTCGTGGAGAAGGCCGTCTTCCATTCGTCGCCCTCCCGGATGCGGATGAGGTTATATGCAGATCTCAAATACATTTTGGAAAAAACTTGAGCTGAACGAAGCTGTTCCAGGGAAGATGGTACAAGAGGCAGAGGGTAACAGTATTTAGTGGTTATTTTGTTCAGGGTTCGGTAGTCAATGCATGGTCTCAAAGATCCGTCCTTCTTCTTAACAAAGAAGAAACCGGCCAAGGCCGGCGAAGTGGAAGGACTGATGAATCCCTTGGCCAGCTCCTCCTGGATGTACTGCTGCATGCTTTGCGTCTCGGGTAGTGACAGTGGGTAGATGCGTCCTCTAGGGGGAGTGGAACCAAGAGTTAACTCAATGGCACAGTCCGTGTCACGGTGTGGAGGAAGTTGGATGGCTTTGTGCTTACTGAACACAAGGTGAAGGTCATGATACTCCTCAGGAAGGCCCTCAAGTGATTGTGTCTTGGGTGGGGTGTCGGACGTGAATGGGGAATTCTTTTGGGGATACTTGAGGCACTTAAGCTGGCAGGCAGGTGACCACTCAGAGATCCCTTGACCCTTCCAGAAGATTTGTGGATTGAGAAGTGTGAGCCAGGGATGCCCCAGTATGATGGTGTGGTGAGGAGATTGAGTGACGTGAAAAAGGTCCGGGTAGGAATTAAAATGGGGGTGAAGGTTCCCGCTGTGACCATTCAGAGAGGGCCACAGAGGCGCTATCAGTGACACTATACACGCTACATACACATGTAAACAAAAACTTACATTTTGGATGCAATAATTCACAAATGTTTGACAGCAGTAGTAAATATATATTTTCACCAAGACTTTACCATTAATAACAGAATAACAAATTTTATGTTTTATCTATGTTATAGTATTGTATTTTTTTAAATTATTATTATACACTAAATGCAATGTACAGTTACACTTTATAGATAGTCCGATTTAGACATTCTACTTACTAGTCCGATTTAGACATTCTACTTACTATAAGTAACTTTGTAACTACATGTCAACTACATGTGAACTAATTCTCATTAATTCACAACTACGTCAACTACATATGGTTTAGGGTTAGTAGAGTAAGTTGACATATACTTGCAAAGTTTCTGATAGTCAGTATGTTGTATGTTGTGAGCAGAGAGTTTAATAATCTAATAACTGCTGGTTGACATGTAGTTGTCAAGTTACAAGTTACTTACTGTTAGTAGAATATCTAAAGTGGACCATCAAAATAAAGTGTTACCCAATGTGCTTGCATTTTAAAACACTAGTTTAGTTATGGAAAATAATGACTGACTAACATTTAATAATGCCCTGATAAAATACTAAGTCAGCATCAACACACTAATGAACACTGCATGTAAGTAAATAAAACGTATAAGTAATTTAACACTACAACCTTAAAACATGTCTATTAATATTCATCAACATAAAACAAGGACATATCATATTAGAAGACATAACATTTTTTATTGTGCATCTGCTGTGGTCAAAACAGAGGAAAGCTGATATGTAATCAAATCAAAGACAAGGACAACAACAGATTCTAAAAAAAAAAAAAAAAATCCAATAGTAGCATTGTCTTTAGTGAACATTTTTGGGTTACATTACTTAAACTGCCAAACTATCTTTGGTGTAGTTTGAAAAAAATAAAATCAAATAAAATCAAACAATCAACAGCAACAAGAAAAAAAAATCTCTCTATTTATATATTTACAAAGCATGTACTCAATCGTTTACTATAATTGTGTCATTTTTGCTTGAAGTTAGATTCAAACAGCTCATTAAAGTGCATCAGATCTCAGTAGTTTGAGTGCACGAAGCATAGAAGTGCATAGATATCATCACAAACAGCGCCAACTATCATATTATCATTAGCCTCTAATACAGCACGCAATGCACTGCGTTTATTGTGTTACCGTAAGCTGTTATACAGCACTTGGATATTACTGTAATGAATGCAAACAATGGCATAATGCCATAAACGTACATGATACATCAACACTGTGAGAAAACACCATTCTGGCAAGTTTAAAAGGAATGTGCTTTTGACCGCTGACTAATAAACCTATGACAATTTCAAATAGTGGCATTCAAAAATCAAAAAAGAAAGAAAGAAAAACTAACTCTAAACCACAAAAATAAATTATTTTAAATGAAATAATACAGTTTCGGATCACATCCTAAAATCACATCTTCAAAAAGAAAAGAGGAAAAACATACATTCTTCAAACCTTCTCAGCTCCATGCATGAGTTAATATACAGTGCTGCTCATGAGGAGGAAAAAACCCTGATCCAATGAGACAATATTGCCAGAAGCCAAAGAAACACAGTCAAATTTGTATAGTATGGTAAGTACCTGCAGTCCTCCAGTTAAAATATACACAAGCATTTAAGACAGTTTAATTTAAACAACAAAACCATTAGCATTATATCACTTCTATTTAATTTTACACAAACGGTCAAGATGTTGAGGGTGAAAAATAATAAATAACCTTAGATTGCAAAACTGAAGCAGGTGTCTCTGTTGATGGCGTTAGGGGAGTGTTTATAGTAAAAGGCACATTATAGCTAGCGTTTCATTTGCTGTCATTCAGCGTTATTGATCATACTTGCGCTGTCCGCATCATCAAAGTTGCGCTGGTAGCGTACTGTTGAATGGAAGCGGTGCTTGTTTTTCTGGTATAAGATGACGGGGACGGCCACAAAGATGCAGAGGAGTACAATGATGAAGAAGATCAAAGCCACGGGGCTACCTGCATCTGCACATGCAATATTATATAAGGGTGAATATAAAATACAATTTTTTTGATCAAAAATATAGAAAAACAGTAATACTGTGATATTTTATTGCAATATGTATTATTGGTTTACTTTAAAATAAAATATCTTTCTATGATGAAGCGTTGAATTTTCAGCATCATCTTGACAGTCTTGAAATGATTCTAATATGCTGATTATCATGAGTGTTGAAGCTGTCGTGCTGCATCATATTGTTTCTGCAACGTGTTATACTTTTTTCTTTAATAAATAGATAAAAAGAGCAGCATCTATTCAAAATCGAAATCTTTTCTAACATAAGTCTTAATTTAACACATCCCCCCCGAATAAAAGTATTCATTCGTTTAAAAAAAAAGAAAGAAAAAAGGTACTACCCCCAAACTTTTAAATAGCATTGTATATTGTAACACCAACTTTATTTATTTATTTATTTTTTTAATAAATGCTGTACTTTTCAACTTTTTATTAATCAGAAAATACAAAAAAAACAAAAAAACACAGGCTGCCCCAAAAATGAAGCAGCACAAACATTTCCAAGCTAAAATAAATAAATCAGCAAAATAAAATAAAATAAATCAGCATTTTAGAATGATTTCTGAAGGATTACGTGTGACTCGTGAGACTGGAGTAATGATACTAAAACTCTGCTTTGATCACAGGAATAAATTATAGTATATATAAATGGCAATACTAAATTCACAAAATAACATTTTCTGAATTTTTGATCAAATACATACAGCCTTGATGAACAGAAGAAGCTTCTTATAAACATAAAAAAAAAAAAATATTTATATAAATATACACACACACGCACACACACACACACATATTTCCAACTACATGACAAGTCATTTTCAGGGTGAGAAATTTCAGGGACTCACTGGCAGGTGCTTTGCAGACGAGTCTGCTGCGGCTGTTCAAGCAGCTGGTGTGGGTCCAGGAGCCGCTGCTGGACACCATGACTGCGCAGTTCTGCGGCATCTGCCGCGATAATTGTGGGCCTGAATTAGCATCCCAGCTAGAGAAGTCCAGTTCACTGCCATCGTGCCAACCTGTGGGCTCACCTGTCGCAGATTTACATGTTACATGTTACATAAATTCATTTTGTAAGAGTTATGTAATGTGACTTAAGGCAGATGAAATATTATTTCACCTTTGGAGCTGACGTTGAGCGCCAGCCACACTCGGCTTGTGATGGAAGGGTTTTTATTCATGTAGTCAGAGACAAAATCATTCTCCTCTTTACTCTTGATGGTTAACAGCTTGGAGGAAGAATCTGCCAGTTACACAGGAGAAATACAACATATTTTTAGACACTCTGTATGCTAGTGTTCGTTTTTTTTATATCTGTGTACCAGAGCACATTAAAGTGTCAAGCGCCGGATGTGAATGAGCTCAAGGCAGTTGAAGATTGTGGTGTGTAAGAGGTTTTTTTTTAATACAAATCAATCGTTTTGTGTGTTAACACCTCATTGTATCGTCACAAGCTGTAGAGTTTAAGTAAGTTTGGTCTGTGTATGTTTTTTTTTGGACTCTGAGCTTTGCAACAGTTTGTGCCCATTGACTTCTATTATATGACTGACAGACTGCAACAGTTAAACATCTTTGTGTTCTACTGAAAAAAAACAAAGTCACCCACATCTTGAATGATAATCTGCTTTTCATTTTTGGGTGAACTATCCCTTTTACAATCACTGAAATTTTCGCACATTAAAAAATAAATACGACCTCACGTTGTGTCATTCACGTTTACACACTGCCTCCATAACTTCAGCGTAAAACAATTATATTTTCGGCATCAGTAGCAAACATTTTTGTAGGAAAGAATGGATATGAAAAAAAAACCACACACACACACACAAAAATGTAAGATTGAAGTCAAATTTTCATCATGCTTTTTTCAGTGCTTTCAGATCATTGTCGATACTTCATATAAAGAGCAAGCATGAGTGTGTGCAAAATTATAGCAAGACACCGGGCAGAAAACTAATCTGATTTGGGGATTTGAACAGGCAACCAAACACATAAATAGTATGCATAGTAATGTTTTGTCTCAATTTTTTGGACGCACATAAAACAATTCTGGTACTGTTTTGGTATTTTTTTATCATCCATGTATGCTGATACTAATTATTGACCTTATTGTCGTCTCGTCACAGTAATGGGTAAAACACTAATCAATGAACATTTTTTATTAACAAAATTAAAAGTTTTAAGTGATTATGACAGGGGTTAAACTCGTTAAAGACACAGCAATATATACACTCACCCAGATTCTGACACGCTTTTGTGGCGTTATCCATGGTAAAGACAGAGTAGTTGTACATGTTGAAAGCATAGCAGTGATCTTTGAAAAGGACCCATGAAAAGTGATCATCACTCTTAGGACAACTGCTGCTGGATTCGGAAGAGAGATGTGCAGAAGTTTCTGGAAAACAGAAACAAAACCAGTTTGAGACCGATGTTTTCAGGACAACCGTGTTTGTCACGTAATTGCGTGCGTCTTACTCTCACTGATGTGGTTGTAACAGATGGCCCCTTCTTGGGCTGCGTGACAGTTGACGGCCGTCCAGGTGCCTTTGGAGTCCACAAACACACACTTTTCCTCAGAATCAAGGCCGTCTTTGACAAAACCATCTGGTGTGAATGTTACTGCACTCCCATCTGACCACTCAAATGGCCAGCCACTTACCTACAGAAACAGCCAGATAAATTACATGACAATAGCAACAACAAATGAGAGCAAAAAACTGAGCGGACAGCTATTTATTGCTGAAAAATCATAAAACATTGCGTACATCTTGTTTGGAGAGGCCGATCCACAGTGAAAAGCCGTCCCGTTTGGCGATCAGTGCCATGTTGTCGTTAATGGTTTTGTTAGCAATGCTGGCAAGATGGCCTCCGTTGCGTCCACACTCTTGCAGTGCCTGATACCAATTCATCCTCTTGGCCACCCGACGATAACTTATGCCATCCGGAGCGCTAACGTCAACCACACCCTTCATGAACTCCTCTTTGGCATCTGTAAAAGACATTTTTGCAAGTCCATAAGTGAAACTGACTTTTTATTATCCAGAGTTCTGGATAATATATATATATATAGATGTAAGGAACGTACACTACAATTTTTGTTTTTAGAAAATTTATACTTTTATACAGCAAGACGATAATATGTGTTCCTTTAAAATTTCTATTAAGCAAAGAATCCTGCAAAAACATTATTAAAAAAAATATTAAAATATTAAACACACACACACACACACAATATGAATATAGATATATACACATTATTATATTAACATTTTTTAACCTAATCTATTCAATTGTCTAGTAATATACAGTATGCATGGCCACAATGACACAAATATACAATTATGTTATTTTAGCACCTTGTAAATAATTCTGCAGTGTGACAGTTTATATTAAATACAGTAACACTTGTAAGGTGTCATCAGTTCATGGACTCATTTAAATGAATGAACAATTAACACTACATCTATTACACTCTATTTTATGTTATGTTAATGTTAGTTAATAAAAATGCAGTCATTTATTGTTTGTTCATGTTCGTTCACAGTACATTAACTAAAGTTAACCAAAGACGTATTGTTCATTCTTAGTTTATGTTAACTAATGTAGTGAACTAATGAACCTTATTGTAAAGTTGGCTCTTTATTAAAAACAATGTATTTTAATTGATTTAAGGACAAAAAAACTGAATGCACGTTAATTATTAAAAAAACAGAAAATAAGTTTTAGATAGATTACTGCATGTCACACTTCTGTCATGTAATATCTACAGTACTACTAATTTTGCAGTTAAGGGGTAAATAAAAACATATATTGGCAAAACAAAACAAAAAAAAAAACTGAAATTCGTTGTTGCTTTACCATTTTCAATCTTGCACACCACAATGCTCCTCTGTTTGAAGGTAGTAAAAAAACCTTGATTTGTAATGATTTCCCACTCTCCGAATAAGTTGAGACCAACCATGAAGGGCCCTGCGATGTTAGGTCTTAGACCGTATTTCCAGTTAGAGAACTGCACATTGCTGCCGTCAAGCCACTTCAGCTGATCGTCTAAAGCAAACACATCACACAGGACAAAAATTAACAGCTAGTTGATACTTTTCTACCCATTTTAACACATAAATGCACTACATGACTTTTGACCAAATGTAAAGAAGTCAACACTAGCTGCAGAGAGTCAGACCCGGTCTTCAGATTTTGATCAGCAGGAGTTATTCGATTTGACAGAAAATCAGATTTGGAGTGCCGTCTTCTTACCCGTCTTGTTTTTGCTCATTCCCAGCCACACAAACAAGACTAAATTTTTGAATGGCTGCAGCTCTTGTCTGATGAAATCATTCTCTGCCTCATCACGGATTGTCAGGATTTCTCCGGCCCCGGCTAAAACACACAGACAAGATTACAACATGCATGTGCACACTGCAGCTATTTCCAGTTGTCAGTTCACCTTTTAGTGCTTCAACTTGTTCTCCACACACACTTAACTCCAGTAAACTACAGACTCCTAAAAATTCAGGTGCTGACAACCTCTTTGCAGAAATTGTATGCAGAATACAAACTAAACATTGAGGTGTTAATGATTATTTAAATGTATTGCAGAGCTTTGGTGCAAGCAGTTAAATGAGTAGGAGGTGCGTCATGAGTGGTGCTAGATCTTGCTATAAAAACAGCAAATGTGAAAAAGCCTATGTAATCTTGGAAATTCGCTACATTTCAAAATATTGTCTGAGTATATATCTGTAACCAGGCTATTTTTTTTTTCTATTATGGAAGTCAAAGGTTTCCCAAAACAGTCTTAGACAGAAGAACATTTTATCCCAGAAAAGGTGCCCAGACATGATCCATTCATACCAAGAGATTTGCAGATTTTATGATCAACAGTGTCATCGGTGCCCCATCTGGAGGGCACCCGCAGTAACGTATAGCAGTTCTTCTTAAAGCGGATCCAGTTCTGTCTATTGCTTTTGTGAGGACATTTGACCGAATCTCCTTCAGTTGTGATGGTCTCATCTGTTAAGAAAAACGCATTTTTGAAGCAAAACAAATGCAAGTAAATATCAAAAAGCAGAGGTATCATTTATTAATTGAATCCTCACTATGTGGGGTTTGGCAGATCACTCCTGAAAGCTCGTCCTCACACTCGGTTTTCTTCCAGAAACCGTCAGTGTCCAGATACACACAGGCTCCTTCGGTGGCTTCAGTGGTCCAGCGGCTGAACTTATTGTGACTGTGGTCCGTCCAGTGGAAGTGTTCTCCTTCCTTGATTACAAAAAATAATAATAACAATAAACAGACATGACATAAGCATGACATTAAACTGTTACAGCATGTAAGAAAATCAAACATTCTATTCATCAAAGAATCTTGGAAAAAATGTATCATGGTTTCCAAAAAAGAATACGCAGCACAACTGTTTTTACTACTTTATATTTAACTTGTACATCAAATCAGCGTATTAGATTAATTTCTGAAGGATAATTCTGAAGGATACTTAAGTAACAAAGTTTAAAATTCTGCTTTGTATCACAGGAACAAATCGTATTTTAAAATATAATATTTACAATAGAAAAAGTTTTTTAAAAACAATATTTACTTTAAATGTTGTTCTATCGAACTTACCAATCATAAAATACTTTTTTTTATTATTATTTTAAATTGTAATAATATTTTCTAATTAATTTGATCAAATAAAAGTAGTCTTACCAAAATGTAATATATATATATATATATATATATATATATAAAGGGTTTGTAATTTTTTATTTTTAAATAATTTAACATTTTCTAAAATTAAATGTTTATATATGGCTGCTAAAAAAATTAAGCTTTGACATCACAAGAACAAATTATATTTTACAATTATTGTAATTTATATATTTCCCCTGGGTTAATAGTTCAGGATGTTTGTATATTGTTTCTATACAAACTATACATATCTAGTTATGTTATTATAATCAGTTTTGAGATGTAAAATGTATTTTTTTTTTTACATTTACTTTCAATAAAAAATATTTAAATTCTATTTTAAATATTCTTTATTGAAATATATATATTTAAATTCAAAATTCTAATATAAACTATTTTTTAAACTGTGATAATATTTTACAATATTACTGTTTTATGGTATTTTTGATTCAATAAACACAGTCTTGGTGGCTTTTTTCATAACATTAAAATGTTACGGACCACCAACTTTTAAACAGATCTTCACTTACATCTTCACTGAAGAGTCCAATCCATAGGGGGTTTCCTCTCCGAGAGACTTCAACTGTGAGCTTTGCTTGAACATGTGCGTTAGGCACGCTAGCTAAGTCCATACTGTAGCTCCGACACAACTGAAGAGCCTCCATCCATGTCACATTGCCTTGCTGTACCACCTTAAACGTGCGATTATGAACCACGATATCATCCTCATGCTCAGGTTTACTTTGTTCATCTAGGAAATTGTCAATTGCGTGTTAATCAACAGAACACTACTGCATTTAACATAGAGATAGTTGAGACAGTCGCTGATGGCTGGTACCTGTAGGATGCTGGCAGATGCTGAGATACTGGCGGTCGGAGCAGGTGGTGTAGTCCCAGGTGCCCACCATGTCTGAATGATCATCATTATACATGTAGGCACAGAGATCCAGGGAGTCCTGTTCAAGCATCTGTGTGAAAATCAAGTGGAAAAATAGAAACTCTCAGATTAATTGAACAGGAAATATACATAACGTACAGCTTATGCAATTATACGTAAAGCCATCTGAACACTAGATATGGCGTGTGGGAGATGAATTAAAAAGAACTTTGACTTTGACCTAAAAATAAAAGACTTTTGTGCTTTTGTCAAGAAAATATGGAGATGTTACGATGAAAATGAATGAAAGCAGACGCTGTAAAACTTTTATGCTTGTTTTTAAGTTAATGCATGACTTCAGAGGACAATTCTGAGTCGCATGGGCCCTAAACAATAAGCAATATATTTAAAGTACATATATTTCATGCCAATTAGACTTTAAATCTATTAATATGTTTACTGAAATATCACTTGAGATATAAAAATTTCCATTAAACCTTGGAATACTACTTTTTACTTACAATTTCTTAATATTAAGTCTTACATGTGTTTTAACGTCAATACTGGTGGGGATGATTTTTTATAATATCATTCTTTAAATGCACTATATTATATAACTTTCGAAGCAGATGGACACTTGCATTGATGAATATGGGTCGTAACTGGCCATGCAGGAGAGGATTGAAGTTCAGATATGTAACTGGAGAGCTGTCCACCCACTGAGTGTCATGATGCTTGAACTTTAGGCCAATCCAGACTTTCTGAGGACGTCCGGGTAACTCCGGCAACATTGTAGTGATGAAATCTACATGGAAGAAAGATGACCGGGGCAGACACATATAGAGAGAGTCAAGAGCTCTAAAAGCATGCGTGAATATGCGTTATATTAAAATGTGTTCTCAGTGGATTTCTACATAGTATATTAATCAAACGCACCCTGTTCAACCTGGTCAGATATGGTGACCATCGTGCCGCTCAGAGAGTTGCAGAACTCATTGGCGTCTTTGAAAGTTTGGAATTTAGACTCGTCTAAAACCAAAAAACACTGCAAGACATGGTTACAATGATGTCATAAAGCGAAAACACGTGTTTAAAGTTCAGAGGATGTGACTGGCTAAGTGTATATGTGTCAGACCTTCTTTCTGAATTGCCTTGCCAACCCCCCTGAACATGGGGTGTTGGCAAGGGGTGGTTCTGGGCTTCCCTTCTCTGCAGAAGTCACGTTCAGGGTCTCACACACAAACGGCTGTTTTTCATTACATTTGCCACTAAAACCTACAGAGAAAACAGTTAAAGAAGATCAAGAAGTTGCTTCCTATATCAACTTTTGCTGTCAGTTTAGATGGGTTCAAATTCTAAAGTTATTTATTTAAAATAGTAATAATAAACGCGTCTTTGTCTTTCTTATCCTCTATTATTCAAGTAATTGCTTAAAAAATGCTTTATTAAAGTAACACTCCACTTTTTTTTCATTTTCCAACTCCTCTAGAGTTAAACAGTTGAGTTCTACCATTTTTAAATCCATTCAGCCGATCTGGCGGTAGCACTTTTAGCATAGCTTAGCATAGATCATTGAATCAGATTAGACCGTTAGCGTCTCGCTCAAAAATGTTTTGATATTTTGCTGGTTTAAAACCAGACTCTTCTGTAGTTACATCATGTACTAAACTGATGGAAAATTAAAAGTTGTGATTTTCTAGGCTGATTAAAAGTGGGAACTATACTCTCATCTTGGCGTATTAATCAAGGAACTTTGCTGCTGTACCATGGCCGGTACTGAAAGTAGTCCCCAGCAATTTCAGCTGCTGTGTAATATCACTGCGCTATATTACGCCAGGATGAGAGTATAGTTCCCACTTTTAATCAGCCTAGAAAGTCTTTTCATTTTCCGTCGGTACATGATGTACTGTAACTACAGAAGAGTCAAGTTTTAAATAGGAAATATCAAATATCTAAAAATATCTCTGGTCATTTTCGAGTGTGATGTTAATGGTCTAATCAGATATAATGATACTGTACATGCTAAGCTACAGCTAAAAGACTCAGAGAACGTCTGAATTAATTTAAAAACTAGTTTTTAAAAAAAGTGGCATTTTCCTTTAAACAGACCTCAATATTTGGGTGCAATAATGGAACATAATCATGTCCTTGCAATGTGAAGAAAATGGTTGTCTTCAGTGAGGCAAAACTGTCGTTAAAACCATCTAAATGTTTATTAAATTTATACTGACACTAGTGACACTGGGGTCTTGTCTCAGACAAAGAGGACTGCTATTTCAAAACCATTAAAGACCACAACTGCAGGAATATCACTACATTTTTGGTGCATTGTCCAATTTATTTGTTAACATCATTACTGTCATTGGATGTAAAACTGCTTCAGATGCAGAGGATGATCAATACAAATGCCCAAAAATGTATGATATGATAACAAAAAAGCACAAGCGTTAGAACATTATCACAAGAGCATAGGATCTGTTTTCTTGAATATGAGCACAATGTGGCATTGATTTTATTCAAACATTCAACAAACAGTCTAGTCTACTGGCAATGGAAACTGTCCACTAACAAATCCACAGCAGAACTGGTGTGTTTACGAGAATCACACAGCTGTGTTTCATTACTGAATTTAAATGAATCAACCAAATAAATGATTCAAAAAACTGATTTAAGTGATTTGCTGCCACCTAGCTAAATTGATGGTTTTAGTTTCATATTTAAAAGTATTTTATTTTCCCATCATGTTTCTATATCCAAAATGTTATTTTCAAATCTCAACAATATGTTTTGTATGTTGTCAGTAATGCAGAACAAGGCAAAAATATGTGGTTTATAGACACTAATAAACCATCAATATGCTAGCAATATGCATGGTAATAAGCAACTAGTTAATAGTGAAAACTGGTCCTTAAAATAAAGTGTTACCAAAAAACAAACAGAAAGGCTGCATCCTGCTCCCGAAGTGATTAATTGGTCTTTCAACATTCACAGGAATTCCCACTGTGATACAACTAGGAAAGTCAACTGAATGAGCCATTAAACATCTTGTCAACATGCCAAGCTGCCCCAAAACAAACTCTGTAAGATTAGGAATCACAATGAGACTCTCATACCAGGTTCAAATGACACGGGAGTAATAGACGGGCACCTGCCCAGAAATGCTGAATAATAGCGACGCATGGGGCTTAGCCTGTAAACACACACACACACACAACAACAACAAATGATAAATAAAAGAGAGGTCCATGCCAGTTAATTGTGCCTCTTGATGAGGTTTGGATAAGGTATGAGAATCAGTACTTACATAAAGGGAATATGAGGATTGGGGTACTGAAGGTCTGCCCACCACTTAAAATACACCCCTTCTGAATGCTTAAAATCATTAAAAAAAGATTATTTAATGGATGACATAAACAAAAATAAACTTACTCATATTAATATCATCCATTTCCC
The DNA here is from genome assembly GCA_034779775.1 of Enteromius afrohamiltoni. NCBI lineage: Eukaryota > Metazoa > Chordata > Actinopteri > Cypriniformes > Cyprinidae > Enteromius > Enteromius afrohamiltoni. Next base: position 17,552,233 of record JAUYWG010000045.1, read on the forward strand.
AACAGACAGACACTTTATTGTGCATTAAATAAATTATGAACATCAGTGTTGTTACAATACTTCCACCAAAACAACAGAAAAAACAACAAGACGTAATAATTAAACATTTTATACACTAGGTATATAAAAATTGTGGGGGGTTTATACACTCTAAATTAAAAGGATAGGTTTTATTATACAAACTTAAATCATATTGTATTTGAAATGGACTTCGGGGTCAGTAAGATTCAGTAAGAAGGCATCACCAGCACTCAGTTTTGATGTTCTGTGGAGATTCAGCCTTTAATTTAAGGAGTCAGACCTCCTCAAATCTAATTCAGGGTTTCTAAAACATCTGCCCCCTCTTACCTCAAACAGGCGCTCCTGCAGGCGGCGTGCAGCATTAAGGGTGTCAGGGGTGGCGAGTTTGCTGTTGTTGCTGCCGCAGTACAAGACGGCCTCCTCGAAGGACAGCTTTGGCTCTGCTACAAACCAGAACTCCTGGCCGTCTATAAACACTGATGTGGTATGGTGCCCATCTGTTAGTAGTGAAACACGAAGCGTGTCACTGACAAACCAGAAACACACATAATCCATGACTTATTTGGACATTTGATTCGAAATGAATATTCTACCTGGGTTGTACCACTCTGGTGTTTTTGGCGTTTGACCTACAGAATGATACAAAGTGTTTTTAACCTTGTTAGTCGGACTTGTGTGGCTGTATGCTGTTTTTTTATGGAACATAACAAAATTCTTAACATACTTGTTGCTCTTTTACAGTATACACAATTGCATTAAAGGAAAAAGAAACTTTTCAACATATTTCTGCTTAATTGCTGTTTACAAAGTTACTATGGGTAAAATTGTACAATCTTCATGAATTAACTAATTATGTTCTAGTGTTTGTTAACATTAGTTAATGCACTGTGAACTAACATGAACAACTGTATTTTTCTTAAATAACATTAACAAAGGTTAATAAATAGCATAATAAATGCATTGCTCATTGTTATTACATTAACTAATTTGACCAAATGATTGTAAAGTGTTACCTAAATATGGAATCTATATAAATAAGTAATGATAACTGTGAAAACGCTGCCAGGAAGCAGTCTCAGACTTGGGTGTTGTTTACCTCGTGGTATCTGACACACCCATTCCAGTTTGGCATTGCAGTGAAAGACGCTGGGGTAAAAAGACCGTGGAGGAATATTATGAAGCAGAAGGAAGAAAAATGGCTTGTGCATTCCTTTCAAAGTCTGATGATACAAAAAGAAAACACATTTGAATGTCACAAGCTGTCTGAATTCAGACAGGCCTCTGTGTAACTATTCTACATTCTTAATATTGTCTGTTTGATGCCTCCGATATGTTTTTGAGTTTGTTTGATGACAATCTATCAATCCAATTAATTTCCTATCCTTCCCAACTTGCAAACAGAAGGGGAACGCCGTATGTAGGTCACTCTAGATTTCTGATTATCGACTGGCTGTTGGCTAACAACAGCGATAGGCTGTTTTGTGTCAATTGCTGCACCCATCTCAACATTTACATAAAACAAACATCCACCACATACTGAATCCTGTTTTGCAAAAGTCTTAAGCCATTCGAATTTTCGCCAACAAAAATAAAAGTTTAATTAAGTTATTTCTATGTTTTCCTGTAGTGTGTCAGTAGGAAATGTCAGTTTCCATTTCCAAACATTCTCTTAGCCATTAATTGGAATAATAAAGTCAGATTTTTGTTTGAGCAAGGAGTCTGACGACAGCTAGTGCTCCCCACAGAGATCTGATGTCATCATCATCCTCCAGTCTGTCTGGAATGACAAGAAGAAACAGAGAAATCTTCCTGCAAAGCTACACCGCACTTGAAAATGCTACGCTAAGTATGGAAGCCTGTTTCTGCCACTGCACTTGCATACACAGTAGCTTCCCAGGACGATTTCTTGAAGCATCTCAGAGACGTTGCCACAGTTCTTCTGGATTGAGTCTGTCTCCATTCGTTTAGTTTCTTGTTGTCATTCCAGACAGACTGGATGATAATCGGAGCAGATCTCTGTGTGGGGCACTTGCTGTCCACTTTTTGTTGAAAAAAAAAAAAAAACAGCCTGAAACAACAGTATAATGCTGTTTTATGCCATACTGTAATTGCATATTTATTCTTATATATTATTAAATATAAATATAATAATATGTGACCCTGGACCACATAACCAGTCATAAGGTCAAATTTTACAAAACTGAGATGTATACATCATATGAAAGCTCAATAAATAAGCTTTCTATTGATAATTCTATTGATATTTATTTATTATTCATTTATAATATTTGGAAGAGATACATCTGTTTGAAAATCTGGAATGCAAAAACATCTAAATACTGAGCAAATCACCTTTAAAGTTGTCCAAATAAATATTTCATCAATGCATTTTACTAATCAAAAATTACATTTTGATATGTTTACAGTAGGCATTTTACAAATAATTTCATGGAACATGATCTTTACTTAATTTCCTAATGATTTTTGGCAATCAATAATTTTGACCCATGCAATGTATGTTTGGATATTGCTACAAATAAACCCCAGTGACTTAAGACTGGTTTTGTGGTCCAGGGTCACATATAGTCTCTCACATTAATGAAAAAAGAACAAAATACTACAGTAACAACCTGTTTATTAGAGGAATGTAAATTATAGGATATCAATGATTAGGGGGGAAATTTTTTTGTTTTTAAATTTTAACTTAAATCTTTTACACAAAAAAGCTGTTTTTATTAAACAGCAAAAGTAAAGACAAAGAAAGTAATCTTATAATTTACAGTGAGAAACAGTAAAAGTCTCCGTGACATACTACATTTTACACTATTTTATTCAAATGGTTATGTTTCCTATTTGTTTTTGTGGTCAGTTATGCACATTATAGTGTTTAATACTACATTTAGGTTGTTTAGATAACATTTATTGTGTTACTTTAGTGTTCTATACCGATGCTCAATGACAAATGAATCTATGTCTGTTGTGTGTATTAAATCTTAATATATCAAGAAATATGTGCGTAGAGAGTAACCAGAACAGCATGCATAATTTCTTGTGTTGTTTGATGAACACTGTATAATGATGCAGTTTTGGGATGTTATGAGAGGTCAGGGGTTATGCATGTTTACCACACCTTAAAGGCAATGCAATCCCTGTTATAGGAATCATCTTCGGTGAATTCCTCAGGAAAGATCATCATGGAAACCTGTTAAAAAGCAGCAAAAACAAATGACTACACCTACACATTTCCCACGTCAGCTTTAGTCAGTAAGGACATAAAGGAGTAAATGATCATCTCAAGTTTGTCTTTATTTTGTTCTGAAAACATCATATGCCAGTGACTCACCGGACGCCCATCACTCCACTCCCAGTTGTTGTCGTTATTTGGATTTCTGCGATTTAGTCCCACCCAGAAAAAACGATTATCACTGTACAAGAAAAATAGACAGCGCAAAAGTCAATAAATGCCACTGCCCTTGGTTTAATGTGTGGGGCAATATGATAATGGGAGTTAAAAACAGTCCTATCTGTACCTGATAGAGTCTCTCAGGATGTAATGCAATGCTTGCATATCATCAGCCTCAGTGAAGCTCGGCAAATGCCCACCTAGTGCCTGACAGAAGCGCTCCGCCTCTTCCCACGAGCGCTTCCTGGTTAAACGCTCCTCGTGAAACACCTGCAGACACATTCAAACACAGGTTGATTAGATATAACTAGAAATGGCTTCATTGACTTGACTTACCTTCTATTGTTTTAGATGAATACCAGCTGAACACACCTTGTAACAGTACTTCAGGCCCTCCTTTGAGACCCATCCTGGTGCACAGGAAGCATTGAGATTGGGCTCAACTGGATCTGGGGTGGGCTGGACCATTGATTTGAGGGGTTTCTTACAGATTCTGCCAGCTTTGAACAGAGTGCAGTTCTTAACAGCCCACTGGCCCAAAGGATTCCCAGTAGACATCACCACACAGCCACCGGCAAAAGCTGGAACACATAATAACATTTTAAAAGATTAAAAAAAAAAAAAATTAAGACTTTATTTAACATCTGCACCAAAAAAATATATGAGTATTATATAAGCAAGGTAGGGCAACGTCTAAGGTAACATTAGGTTAACTCCACCCCAAAATGAAAACTGAAAATGAAAGTTGTCAATAATCATTTACCTCCATGTCAATACAAATGAATAGTCCATTAGTGGTTCAACCTGAATGTTATGTTAAGCGATGAGAATACTTTTTGTATACAAAGAAAATAAAAATAACAAAATAAAACTGTTGAATAAAGTTCAATAAAGTGACGGAAGATGGACTATTCTGACAATGTCTTAATGACAAAATGTTAAATCTGGTGTGGAGTAAAAATTACTGTAAAAAGCATGATTTACAGTTAAAATACAGGTTTTCACAAGGAAAATGTTTTATAAAATGCTCAGATTTCAGCCATTTTTATGTATTGATAATTGTAATAATTTTAAAACAAATAAATAGATCTCAGTGTTGTAATTGTTTTTATTTTTAGAATGCATTAGCTTCTTTCAAACTGCACATTTGCTGCATAAAATTCTGAACAAAAACAGCAGATGGGCTTTATTGAAAATGCAAATTCATTCTTGGTAAGCAGGTGGCGCTTTCAGTACTCAAAGCAGCACAGCGCCTGACTTTTTTTGGGGGTGAACTACACCTTTAATAACTTTGACAACTGTGTTGTTTCCATGATGTGCATTACCTGGTTCTAGCCATTTCCAGTTGGTGTAGGTGACCTTGTCCGCTGTCCCATCCTGACCGATCCAGTGGTACTCCCTGGACCCTTTAGTGTCCTGCAGTCCCGTCCAGAAATACAACACTTCATTGCTGATTTGCTCTTTCAGAAGACTGTTAATGAAGGCCTGTTCAAATCTAGAAAGAAGATTATACATCTCCATGTTACTAGAAAATTTCTAAATTAGAAATAAGTTTAGTTTTATGTTATTATTGATACTTGGGGTACGAAACTGTCAACTGTCAAACAGTAACTTATTCTGCGTTCATGTCATGCTTTATATCGTGTGTTATCATTTAGTGAGTCACTAAAAATGCAGTTAGTCAGTCACCCCTTTGCTAACTGCTAGTTGGTAAAACTAGTTCTTAAGGTCTTAATACACTGGCACCAGAAGGTATTTTTGATTATCACTTGGACAAATAAGTGGCTACTTTCTATGAGAAAAAACATAAAACTATTGAGTTATATAGTCAACTTTGGACATTCTACTAACTATAAGTAACTACATGTCAACTATATATGTTGATATGTTAACTATATGTTAACAGTTACCTGTTATTAATGGTGATGTGGCAGCTGTTTTTATAGAAGACCTGCTCCACGTCTACTTTATAGCAAGCATTGCCATGTCTCTTCCAGTTCTAGAGCGAAGAAAAAAACACATGGACTCAGATTGACATGGACGGCAATAACAACAACAGCAACATTGAGCACGATGAGTGATGTCACTGACCCCATCTGTAGGGCAGCCTTCCTCTGGGGCGCTCTCATTCACACTCCCTTTCGACATACACATGTAAGCCCTTTGCTTTTCACAGTCAGACACAGACCATGTATGATGCTGTAAACATGCATAGATAAATTAGAGCCGAGCTAATATTCAGAACAGCGCACCTATTGATGTGATTTTTATGATGACACGGTGAGACACAAACACACACCTCTCCTGAATAGTACACACAGTGGATGGTATTTGGTAGGAGTGGTGGAGGTTGAGCTCTGGCCCAGTATGTGAAATACACTGGTGCATTATTGACCCATTCAAAAACTGAGGTGTTTCCATTACCAGAAAGACCAATCCATACCTCTGTCTTCAGATCTGTCACATATAAAGTGGCCAAAATGATTAGAACACTGGTATTCTCAACAGCTAAAAAAATTGTCAGTTATTTCTATGTTTTGCTATAGTGTGTCAGAAGGAAATATAAGTTTACATTTCCAAACATTAACTTTTACATTAATTGTAATAATCCAGTGCACTTTTTTTATCAAAAGAAATATCAGCTTGTTGTTGATACCTGTGTGCAGTGAGATGCGTTTACCTGAGTGAAAATGTATGTGTAGCATTTCAATATCATCTAAACTGTGAATGCTGGCAAGTTCAGCTTGATCCAGCTGACACATTTTCAGAGCTTCATTTTGGGACAGTCTTGACTCTTTTTCACCGTGGAGTTTATAACAGAATCCTTTCCACCCAGTCCAGCCATCTTTACACACAGTGGGCTTATATACCTCCCTGGCTGCTGAAAATAGAGGGAGAGAGAATATGCTGGAAAAGTGAGGGGGGGGGGGGGGGGGGGCCGGAACAA
>JAUYWG010000045.1:17558613-17568668 GCA_034779775.1 Enteromius afrohamiltoni
CCCCCCCCCCCCCCCCCCCCCCCCGCACCACAGGGGCAGTATCTGACCTGTACTCTCACTGTCTTTATCATTCTTCATGCAGATGAAGGGAAGCCGGTTTTCACACGTCTCTGCACCGAAATGCAGGGGTTCCTTCAGAACTCCACAGTCCTCGTCTGACATAAGAGATCTGATTGGGATGCCTAAAAAACATGCCACGTGACACACACCAACGTAAGACTTTACGCAAAACAGTGCCACATACAAAACAGTGAACAAAACATTTTTATATTTATTGTTTCCTGGGCATATATGCCTTTTAAAAGTATTATTAGTATTAAAGCAAAATTTTACATCCCAGAACTATTATTAGAATTCATGATTTCACAATCTCTAAATAGCATCATAAATGTTAAAGTTCATTCAAAGAAACACTTTTATATTTAATCGTTCTAAAAATCCAGCATTCAAATTAGTTTGTAAACTAATCTGTGGTAAAATTAAATGAACAAAGGACAGAGTTTTTAAATGTCATTAAAAATAAAGTTCATCCACTCTTTTCCAACATTTGGATCAGAAGGAAAGCAGCACATTTACATTTACACTAAATGCACGAATCGGTAGGCGGGGCTTAGCAGGCAGCGATGTACAAGCAGGCGTTGATCGTCTTCTGTGGAGGCGGAGTTTATACACACTATTACATCACAGAGTTGTACACAAGCTATGATTTTACCACACTGCCTTCAACATAAGCTCTTTTTAGACTAACAAGTCAGTTTTGAGCTCTGAAACTTGTCTTTGATACAACAAATGTCAAAAGATCAAGGGAATACTGACCTCTTTAAGTATACCACTTTCATGTTTTTTTAATTATGCATTACTGGAGTAACTTCTCCAACAACGTATGCAAATAATTTGCATAAAAAGTGTTTATAGGCATAGCTCGATGTATTGACAGCACACACACGGGGCGAGGAGAGATAAACCGCCCACATCATCACAGCTGACCGTCAGTCAGAGACTATGCTGTCATCACAGAGACAGATTCTGCCTGTGTCTACTGCATAAATACGCCGTTCAAGTCATCAGTTTGTTATTCTAGCAAAACAACTATCCTTGTATTCCCACACACACTGCCACATTAACACCCACAGAAAAGCCATTGTCAGTGGCTGCACAGTACACTTGTACCAAGATAAGAGAAAATAAGATAAGAGAACTGGTCTTCCTTGATCGGCTAAAGTTAAATCACTGTGAATCTGAAAAACTGTCACACCGTAAATATAATGTACTGTAGATGTAGGGCACAACAGACGGTGGCCAAGTAGGTCGGAAAGGAAAAAACCTTTCACATGGAAAACATCATGTCAGAGATTTCACCTCTTCCAAGCATTAACCAGAACAACATGCAGTTGAGCTATCCCTTTAAAGCATTAAAGAAAATCTACAAGCTTCTTTATCACGCATACATTTCTGGTTAAAATCACCTGTTTCCCAAGGGGCAAAAGATAAAGCTGATCCATCTGACCACTGCCAACCCTGCATCCAGTCCAGATGGTTTAAGCCAATCCACAGCTTGCTTGGCAGGTCTTCCTGATTTTTAACTGCAGGGGGAAGGAGACAAACAATGAATACTAAATAAAGTAAAAATAAAAACGTAGCTGTGAGATGTGTGATGTGTACTTTTGACACCAAAAATAATACAATTTGTTTCTCTAACACTCCCACCAGCTGCTATTGGTCGGACAAACAAATAGCTCCGCCTCTGAACTTATGCTATTGGCTGAGTCAGTGTTGCCAAGTCAGCCACGGAGCAAGGATTGCAAAGTGGTATGAAGTTAGGGAATTTTAAACAAAGGCAACCTACTAATGGTCCGCTTAGAGTTGTCAGTCCACGTTGAGATGAAACGGCGATAGCATTTAAAGAATATGGATGGAGATGCATAAGTAGTTGTTTTAAAATGTTTCAAATATATGTAATTGTTTTAAAATATCTAATATATAAAATTTTGATGATATTTAAAATATTATTTTTAAATACTAATATAATCATTTTAATAATATTTATATTGTATGTTTTGATTAAACTGACTTAAAAAAACTAAAAAAAACCCTGCAAACATTTGAACAACACACACACACACACACATATACATATATATATATAACAGAACGAGAATTTAGTCTTACAGAATTCAAGCTCTTCAGGGCTAGACACGCTGAGCAGATCTCCACCTTGACTACGACAGGCATCCCGCGCCTCATGCCAGGTCACCACCGCTGTGGAGACCACCTGATAGCAGTGTCCTTTCAAAGGTGCTTTCTCCCATAAATTAATGCATCCTTTCACTATATAAAAGAAAACAGGTAGGAGGTTAGTTACAATTCTTTCATTATACAAAACTCCATGTGTTTGACTCCTACCCATGTGATTTTTTTTGTGTCTGACCCTGAAGAGTCACAATCTTTTTCATGTTTCTTCAGAAAGAATAATAAATCATATTAAAGGAATGTGCAACATAGTTCAAATGGCTTTGTGAGAACAGAACAGTGTAAAAAGGGCAGCTTTAACCAGCATGAGTTCCACTTAAAACCTAGCAAGTAGGTCAGTATGGAGGCGGAACGGTTGACTAAATTGTTCTGCATAAATGTGAACCAGACACTATCTGTGGCATTGTTTTACACAGAAAAACAAGTTTTATAAAACCCATATCTCTTACAGTATTTATTATTGGTATTTATTTAATTTGAAAGATGAAAGTTGTTAATAGTTTCTGGATTAAAAAAAAGTTTGTAGAATTATTCTGTTCGTAGAATAAAAAGAGATAAGAATAAGTTAGATAAGAAGAGTTCATAGATGTGAGCAGAAATATATATTAATTAATAAATGATTTAAAGCAGTTTATAAATTCAGAAATCTAATTTTCCTCTCGAAACGCTGTTATTATCAAAACAGATGCTTAAAACAACCTGTATGTTTTCTGAAATTATCTTTTTTATGTATTATTATTAATTGTGACAATTTTTTCATGTAGCAGTGCACCTCATGAAACATTACCAAATAATGCAATTAACAACTTTTTAATTTAATTTAACAATTAAAAACAAGTTTTTTTAATGGAATTTAACTTTTATTTAACTTTTTTTTTTTTAATATATATATAAATAAATACATAAATGAGTTTTCTGCATACATTGTTTTTTTGTTTTTTTTTAATTCATTTAAATAATTGTAACAATATTAACTTTCAATTGAAAAAACGTCCATCTCTGTTTTATATTGATCATTTGAATTTGCATTGTTATATGCTAACTAGCATTTTCTAGTCAGTAGTTTATTGTCTCAGTGTTCTGTAAGATGAGTCACATGCACTTCGCCTTCCTAGTTGTGCTCTGGAAAAACCCCAGTAGTGATTGAGAGAAGTAAACTTTACCATACTTCAGGCAATTCCCCCACTTCTGCTGTTGATCATAGTTAGCTGTGGTGGAGCACCAATCAAGGGTCTTGTCTCCGGTGGCAGGCAGACAGCTGTGGTGCCAGGTCCCATTATAGAAAAAGGGGAACTCACAGGGTGCCCCGTTAGAATTCCCCCCGCTTGTGTGCATCCCTGAGAAACAGAGGAACAGGAATTCATACTGTTTGTGGATTTGTGTAGCTAAAACTGACAAATCTTCCCTCTGACACAAACTCAGAGGAACAAATGCCTCATAAATAAAATCCAATGATCCTCAGAATGGAAATATGGGGTAAATTTAGTGAACAGATTAATGACACATGTCAAAATCGGTCATCTTGCCACATGGTTCAAACGCCTTCTTTAAACCACCATGCACTACATATTTTAAAAGGAAGTTGATTGCAATAATGTACGACTAATGTATGATTCTAACATACAAAAACTTATAAGATATATAGGCCTATATATATATATATATATATACATATATATCGTGGTACCTTTTTGGCTACATTCACACAATCAGTGAATAAAAGCCTTTATCTCCGTTTGAAACCTGCAACTGCAGCTATTTGTGGACTTATCTGTACTGTTTTGAGGTTGTCAGTCAACACCAGTGTGGATATTCACTGTACTTTGTAACTATGTCTTAGAAGTATTTCCAAAGTACGAAATTTCAAGAGAAAAACTCATTTGAAGTAACATGTCTGCCAGTTTTGTTCTGATTTATAAAAAAAAAAAAAAAAAAAAACACTTTCAATGGTGATTAAATCGAAGCAACTGAAAAGTTTGCTCAGATCACATCAAACCATGTAAATTATTATTATTGTTATACTTAAATCTTCTCAAACTAGGGTTGGGCGATTAATCAAAATCAACATTCAAAACCTATAATCGATTTTTAAAAATTCAGGTCGATTATTTAGATTACCTTTCCTTTAAAAACACTACCGCGTGTGGAGTCACGTGACCCCGCACCGTTACGTTACTCTACATTCACACCAGACGCAACTTTGCGCAAAATTGCGCTATTTGCACGTAGTTGGACACTAGAACACCCGCTTCATTCCTACGTGAAATGCTTGCGTTCACTAAGAACACCTCAAGAACACCTCATGCAACCGTGTTATTTATAAAGTAATTTTTTTCCATTGATACACTGCATATTAAAATATTTGTTTACAGAAGCAATTCACGATGCAAGAAATGCACCGTTTAAAATATCATTGACAGGATATACAAGATATATTATTTTATTTATTTAGAAGAGTTACTGCTTATTTTCTACTTTTAATAAGAAAAACATTGAAAATAATTGATTTTGTTATTTATTTTTACTTTTTTTTATAAGAACAAAGTGACTGTTTTAGGCAATGTGTGCTTTAATTTCAGTTGTTTAATACTGATGTTTAATAAATAATCATAGATTGTAGATAGTGTGTGTTTCCTTCGATTATTTTTAAATCAAGTAATGCACCCTTCGTTCAAAAATCTCTCATTTATAATAAGTGAGCATATTTGCTGTACAAGATTTGTTTTTTGGCAAAAAAAAAAATAAAAATAATCGCCCCGCCCTATCTCAAACTGTTAATGTTAACGACATCAGCTTTGTGTGACTGTGTGATTAATGTGCATCGGCATTGGCGAAATCATCTGTGGATTTCAATTTCTGTACAGTCTAATTTCTTTCTTTACTTCTTTCATCTGAAGAAGTTGTTCTTTTGAACTCATAATTGATTTTGGATCATTTTTAATGTAAAAAAATAAAATAAATAAATAAAAATATATATACCACAATTCAAAAGTTTTTTTTTTTCCCCCAATTTAATCAATTGAAATATATATATATATATATATATATATATAAAATCTAAGTTGATTTGTTAAAATTTATCGAAATTTGTTAAAATGATCGAAAATGACTACAAAACTTTATTTAATATTTTACAAAAAAATTTTTTAAATAAGCACTGTTATTTTGTACTTTCCATTAATCAAAATACAAAAAAAGAAAAACGCGATTTCCAGAAAAATATTAAGCAGCACACCTGCCTTCAGTTTCTCTAAAGACTGGAATACATTTGAAGTTATATTAATTTAAATAAGAAAACGAATAATGAATAAATAAATAAATAAATGCAGCCTTGGTTAGCAAAATCCTTTTAAAAACATTTTTACAAATTCAAACTTTTGTATGTTTCATATAAAAATCAGAAACATGGTAAAAAAAAAAAAAAGCAAAACTGACAACCACATTCTGCACCCGTTTGAATGTAGCCCATGTGACCGAAAAACCGTAACAACGTACAGAAACTATGCTAGTCAAAAGAAAAACAAAAAGGAAACTTGCTAGCCATTTACTGACAGAAATGAAGCAATCACCATGCTCAATAAATGCTCCGTTTATGAGCAGGTGGAGTTTCCCCATAAACTGTATTATACTGGTAAACGGTAGCTGACTCTTCCTCCAGGGCAGAGCGGAAAGCAGATAAACTGGAAGATCTCAACAGCTGCTCAACCACAGAAAAGCACCCCCCATGAACTCGCTACAAGACTGTACAGCACAAAGCAAACCACACGACAGCTAAAAGAAATGTGTGTGCTGCATACATCAGTGTAGTGACAGGAAAAAGTTCTAGCTTCACCTCGCGTGCCCTCACTCCCCAGAACTCGTGTAGAGTCAGCCAATCCGATTAGAGCTTTATAGGTCAGGAAAATACTTTTGGAAGCGATATGCCATCGTTTAGTAGACGCCTTTATCTAAAATGACTTTCTCAAGGCTCAGTGGTTAATGCATCACCTTTCTGGGGTTTGAACTTAAAGCCTTATGCACACCGAGCCATTTATCGCATGTGGTTATCACTAGCATTTTCGTAAACGTGTCTTTGTGTTTATACTCAATGGATTTTTTAATGGCGATGAGCAAAATATTACCAATGCACGTTTCTTTGAAGCAATAAAGAAAAATCTCTGCATAATGTTTAAAATATGATTCATAAAGTTGCTTAAACAATTACAAACAAAACAGCACGATGCATGTATATATATAGTTCAATACAAAGGACCGAAAACGAATGGCTAAGAGTACTTTTTAATTAAAAAAACACAAGATGCAGTGAGATGTGGAAAAACCGCCATAAAGTCTCGAGACATGTTTTTTGTAATGTAAAGGCGGTTCGAATTCGGACCGTCGGAAGACTGTATGGCCTCGCACACATCACGAGTGACTTTGTTTACAGACGCAGTGGTACACGGCACGATTTTAAAACCTGATGATTTCCGAGGTGATCACATTCACGAAGTTCCGCGCCAAAAACATGGACTCTAAGGAAGAGATCCTTTTCTTTGTGGCAGCAATGGCTTGCAAAAAAAACAAAAAAGAAAAGAAAACGAAGGGCATGGCAAAGAGTTTGGCTGAAGGCCAGAGAATGAAATCAATATTGACAGTTACTTTTTATGGATTATTACTATTTATAATATTATTTTAAATGCTGCTCGATATATCGTACAGCGCTTGCAGTTCTTGCCAGAGTTCAGCAAGTTTGTCATCCTTCTCGACAGTCCCAATTCTCCGTGGCGCTGCCATGTTCATCTTTCTTCTTCTGTGGTTTTCTTTTGGTCATTTCCAGTTTGCTCAACAAATCGGCTCGTTCAACAGCACACGCGTCACGCTTTCAACCCGACAGCTCCCGAGGTTTTTTGACATGTTTAAAAATGATAGTGAGGTCAGAAAGTGTTCGTAAGGCACTCTGCTCGTCTCGTAATTTCTCACACACCATACGACAAGAGACGATTTCCTCCGATAACTCACAAGTAATGCGAGCTCGTACGACCTCAAAAATCGCACCATGTACGCCCGCCTTAAGTTGAACTTCTCTAAACATGTGGCTCTCCTGTAAGAGACTCGAATGCAACTGTGACAGATGTCCCTCTAGAAAATGTGATAAATATGCGTTATGTGTGGATGGCTTGGTTTCAGTCATGATGTAAACAACATCCTCCCCACATCAATGTTTTCTACGTCCATAATATTTTGAATAAACAGTGATCTATAATAGAGAACATGTTATATAGATCAGCGCCTAATTTATTAGGTTCATTTTACATCATCATCGCATCTTGTGAGTCACTGATAAGGCTAATGTAGTTTTTTTTTTACTTCAATTTTCTTTAACAACAGCGTCTTACTTCGATACGGCTGCTGACAGATGTTTTCCGAGCTCCCTCCTCTTTTCCATGTGTCCTGTCCATCCCTCTTGGCGGTCACAGAGTCGTTGGTCCCGACGCTGAGTTTCATGTGGTATTCTGTGTAGATGATGTCCTCGAAGCACTTCCATTGCAAAATCTCAGTGGAGTCGCAGTTGAACAGGGTCACCATTTTAGAGCGCACCTCCAGACCCAGACACATAGATGACTCCATGTGGAACAGTCTGTGGGCCGAACCCCACTTCCACGACACGGCCGGCACCGACGAACAGTCTCCCAATTTCAAGGCTCCATCCTGGACCAGGAGGCACTTCCCACTGCTATTGTGCTGGATAGTAAACGTTTCCTCTCCTGCATAAATAAAGCAGATTCGAAATGTTATTCGATATAGTTAACATCCTGCATGGGATGATTAGAGTGGAGAGACTCAACATCCTTTTACTGAGTAGAGAATAAACACGTGACCTCATAAGGAAGGAGAAAGACATATCTGCTCGTGTTTGGATTGTGTCTTTGTTTATGCTGAAGCAGCCTCGAAGAGCATTTAAATAAACATCAGATTATTAACTGGTATTAATAATCTCTTGCCAGAGCGGAGTTATTTTGCACATGTTTGATACGGTGTCAAACTTGTCTCATAATACTGACTGTATGCTCCTTTGCTGTTTAGAACAACAGGCAGAAAACAAAGGGCTCTTTGAGTCACGCAGTGCTCTGGTGAGGCTGGGCCACCACTGCAGCCCCAACAAAACAAACACAACATCAACATTTCTCTGAACAACACGGCTCAAGTGTTTTTTTTTTGGGGCTTCTATGAAACATATTTAACTAGGATTTATTTTAACTATACACCAAAGATTTATTTAAGGATAAACCTACAAAAGCATGTGTGCACATGATATATAGATATATATATTTTTGTTTGTTTTTTTGTTTTAAGAAAACATTAAAGAAAAATTTGAAATTAATATATTATAAAATCGAATAAACTACAAAACTTTTATTAAATAATAAAAATAAAAATAATAAATATTCTCTCTCTCTCTCAATATATATATATATATATATATATATATATGTGTGTGTGTGTGTGTGTTTGTTAAATATTTCATCCTTAAATGATTTTTTAAATGTATTATATATATATATATATATATATATATATATACACACACACAATTACAGATAGATAAAATAATAATTATTACAGTTATACAACATTTAAGGAAAACTGTTTGATGTAAAAACACATTTTATTCCAAATATTTACTTAATAAGACTACCTACTAAATTGTTTTCGTATTAAAGTACACACACACATATAATATGATATATAATACACACACACATAAATAATACAGTAAATACTGCATATGCATGGCATACAGTAATAGTGAAATGCAAATGGTTGAAAGTCTCTCTTTCTCTTTCTCTCTCACACATCTCACTGAAATACGAGGAGGTGTTTTGCAGGAGGCGGATAAGAGCCATGACCTACCTCGTGGCAATAAAGAGGGTTAATATTTCAGAGTCGTTATAAAATTATGTATATTGATTTCCTAACACTCACCATAATGTCCCTCTAAACGAGCAGCATGTGAACCAAACACTTGAACCTGACCAGACCCACACACTCACACACACACGTAAACTACTAAAGACACACTACTTTAGAGAGCATTCAATGCTTCAGAACAGCAGGCATTGATTAAATAACTGATTATTATTATATATTATATTCAAACAACCTGCTTTCACCCCCTAACTAGGTAATAGCGCATTCCTCCTCAGACTGACTGGCAGGTTTTGAGGCAAATTAGGCTGTGGAAGTTCTACATGTCTGAAATTTCATAATGCTTCGATAATAAATGTATTAATAGCAGTTAGTCTGACGTTAGAGAAAATCAATGTACAGAACAGCGAGGCGGACTTACCGTAGATCACAGCGGAGACGCAACTTCCAAAATGCACTGCGCTTTCTCCCGAGAGTAGAAATATTATAGTATAAAACAACTGCTTTGTATTCCAATCCATGATCAGAAATGTAAACAACTTCTCCTGACTGCAGTCACACGCCTCTTCGGACTACATATGCTCACAGGCCGGGTGTGTGCTCTCACGCCGTAAAGCGCTAGAAATCCCCCTTCGCCGATGTTTGCGTCGTCACTCCGGAGAGATTTTCTGTTTCTGTTTATTGCTACACCGACGGCCAGCTGTGGTTGGTCAGCTGTCAATGACGTCATAGCAAAAAAGACACGCCCTTACGTGCAGAACTCTATCATATATAGTAGTCAGCATTTGAAGCGCATCAAGACCTTTCATCAAAGTTGTCCTAAAATCAAAAACAATACATTTTCTTGTCGTAGGACAACTTTGATGAAAGGTTTTGATCCACTTCGAATGTTGACTACT
>JAUYWG010000045.1:17569230-17590178 GCA_034779775.1 Enteromius afrohamiltoni
ATATAAACATAACATATTTTCATTAAATATATACATGCATGTGTTTGTATTTTTATATACTTAATAAATATACACACAAATACATACAAATATACTATGTAAAGAAAAACTTTTATTGTGATTAATCATTTGACAGCACTAATATATATATATATGTATGTATTGTTGGCTTGTTCTGGCTTGTTCTGCAAATACACGGGTCACTTAAGGTTTTGTGCTCCAGGGTCACATAATTGCACAGTACTGCATTTTATATGAAATTCTTGTGTTGTATTTAATGTAGTGAGCCAATTTCTCACAAGAAGAATGTTACCTAGAAGACTCTACTCTAACTTGGTTGTTTTTTTCTTACATTTATATAATAATATATATAATAACCTTTTAAAACAGAAGGTACGAAATCATTTGTTTCTCTTTGTATTTTGTAATTGCGTGTGATAATAGATCCACTGAATACATTTTTAGTTCTTTGCTCAAATGTCACGATCAGCTCAAGTAAAGTGTTTAATTATAAAAAAAAAATCATAGTACATTTGGTCACATTAAACTGATCACGAGTTCTTGAAAACTAGAGAAGAATACACCCCCCTCAAAAGTTATCATTTGACCTTTTTCAGAAACATAACTGCTAAAGAATAATACAAAAAACTAAATGTAAACTGGTACACACAACAACACTAGGCATTCCATACAGTAAAACGAAAAAACCCACGGATTTACAGCAATACAAAAATTTAAGAATGGAAAGAAGCTATTGTATATTCAAATATAACTGTTCATCAAACTTATTGCAAATATATGAAATCTGTGTCAATGATAAAAACAAAACAATGAAGCCTTGATTGTCTTGCCGTATTGTTCTCACATTCATTACCACATAAAACATTACCAACTATGCAAGGGTGTTTTATATTCCTGGACGATTAGAAAATACACAGTTGTACAGACTTTGTGTGTGTTCCCATTCCCAAAACGTCTTAATTCACATTTTTTGCGATAGAATAAATCCATAAATGAAGCACTAATAGTTTCTGTTACACAATGCAAGACATCAATGCAAATACGGCCAAAAAGAAGTTGAAGGTTTTAAACTCGGCTCTGGTACTCTGGGAGCTGTGCAAAAGTAAGGTGCGTATAAAGAAAAAACGCGTAATCCTAACAGACACGCTTCAGATCAAAGCAGTTTCAGGCATCAAAGGAGAGAAAACAATACTAAGGTTGTAATACTGATAGCACCACCAGCGGTGTAAAGTAAACATTTATTCATGCTGTTCTGCTTTGCTTTGGTGCGCAGTGGCTTATTTTGGTTCTGTGGACTCTTTTTGATTGTGGTTTATTGTTCTAACCAGAACAAACTACTTGTGAGAACAAGCATCCTGCTGTAGATTAACTATTAATAGACTTCAAAAGAGCAGTTGACCCTGGATAGGAGGATCATAGAGATCCAAAAGCTGCATTGTTAACAGTTGCAAAAGATAAAGAGTAGCACTTAAAAGTCACCCACTACCCCTTTTACTTTCCTAATGCGATGCACGTTTCAAAAAGTCACCCGCTGTTAAAAGTGCCTGCTCCACACAACAGTTTACAGACTCCTCTCTCTCATGGCGCACAACCATTGGTTAAAATGTAAGTGGGCCTTGGTGATGTCATCTTTTTTTTTGTATTGCAGGTTTACGTAGTATTCATGTTTTTGTTATACATACATTTCAAAATACTATTTATTTTTTAAATACTGAGTGCGCCGTTGAAAAAATAGGGTCTATTTTGAATTCATGTTGACTTCAAAGGCCAGTTCGCAAAAACACAAATGTGTGATGCAAAACATCTGTGCAATAAACAGGACAGTTCTACACAGAGGAGTTCTAATCTCTTTTCCATTGCACTGCACCAAAAACTAGACGAACAAAAATTGTCATGCTTTTGGTCTTGTGGTCGTACACACTGCTGTTAGTTAAAATTACAACTTGGTGGCATTTTTTCACGACGACAATCTAGAACAAGCTTATTTTCTTCGCCATGACAAGCGGGTGTCAGAAACACAAAGTTGTGTAGCACCTTGCAATATGTACAAGAACAGCATGCTTTCAGAGAACGAAACTGTAGTGTCATTCAAACCGTCTGAAATGTTTTTTTTAGAAACAAACTGCATGTGAGATGTTAATGCTAAACGTTTGTGATAGTGTGAACTGGAATACGAGAACACGATTTATTCTAATTCGTACGTATTTTCAGTTCGTATGAATTTGTACGAATGAGCTATGTGTAACACTGTACTTGTCCTATTTTATTACAAAAATCTTACATACTGTGCCTTTAAAGGAACACTCCACCTTTTGAAATTATAAATGAGACAAGTAAAAATATAGCCCCATTTCTTACTTCAAAAAGGATATCCCTTTCATAATGCTTTTAAATGGATTGTTGTGGAGCTTCACAAAGACCTGCATGTGCACAATGTCCTCCTGCAGCTACTTCATCTTCATCATTCGCTATGCAGTTTCCCTGACTGAACCAACACACTCTCATGCAAAACACAAATATGCACTTACACTAACACAAACACCTGCTAGTCCCCAGCTTGTGTCTCTAGGTCTGGAAGTAAAACATTTTCATCTTGATCACTGGCTTGGGAACTAGTCTGTCTGTAATAGGCGCTGCCAAACGTCAGAAGCCTCCGGACGCACAGAGAGTTGCGCTTGTAAAGAACCCACGTTGATCCGATAAGCACGGCAAACAGCATGATGGCCACAAACACAGCCGTCAAGATCACACCTTGGTGCACACCTAAAAAAAGAAAATCACACAACTGATCTTCAGTACAAGATAAAGGCCCGGTTTCACAAACGGGGCTCGGCTTAAAGCATTCGTTTAATTAAGATATTTAAGCAACTTTTACAAAAATGTCTTATAAGAAAATATTCCAGGTGTGCATCTTAACACAGAACAATGACACTGACATGTTTTAAGATATGTCAGAACAAGATATTTTCATCTGAGACAGCTCAAACATACAATTTAGTCTGGGACTAGCTTAAGCCTTGTCTGTGAAACTGGGGGAAAAGCTTTCAATTCCATCCTTTAAAAACATCAGTTTTCAAATGACCCCTGGCTGCAGGTTTGAAAACAGTCACTGGAGACTTTACACTCAACTTTAGGAGGTGTTAGTGTTGCTAAACAGGGTTTTGACTTCTTGAAAAGTATGACGAATGACTTTCTAACCTTTCAGAGGCTCCACTTCTACCTCTTTGGCACCTGTAATGCAAAGCAAAACATCAGAATTAAACGTAAAGTTTGACATGTAAGAGGTCACCGTGCTATAAAAACATCCTGTATGTTTCAGAATGTGGTAATATTGGCATAATGCAGTCAGGCAAAGAAATGGGGCATGGCTTCATTAACCGCAGTGGTTGAGGAAAAAGCACTTTATTTGGCTTTCTGGAAGTAGACGCAGTTAGGAATCATTACTTACAACAGAAAAGCAACCCAGATGTTCCAATTTGTGCAATGCATTTTATGGACAACACTTTTGTGAACATTGGAGAGCACAAGCCTGGCTGTGAAAAAGCTATTTAAAAGTCAGTTCCAACTCCAAACTGGTGTTTCTGAATCAGTGACTGTAAGTGTGTGTTGGTCGTAGTTTACGTATTTGCTAATGACTGTTTAAATGCACGTTTTAAATGTTTTGCACATCCTGCGCGTTTGTGTGTGTGTGCTTTCTCATGACTCTGTTCCTGTTTCTGGCTACAACATTATTTGCTGTCTTTATGTTTACTTTGAAAGACGAGCTTGCGATTATGATAAAGGGCGTTACATTTCCGATTCCAAAGACTCACTTGCACAATTCTTGGCAAATTTACAAAAAGTTTAAATGAAATGTGTAGAAAATATGTTTGACAGTTTATGACAACTAGGTCAGTCATCAATTTACTGACTTACTGTACTGTATCTGAGGAACTAATGACTAGACGTTTAAGACTATAGCACAGAAAGCTATATAAATAATAGATTTTACATTTATATTAACATTTATTCATTTAGCAGACGCTTTTATCCAAAGCGACTTACAGGTGGGGAAAACAACAAGCAACTAGTCCTACAGCGGCAAAAACAACTTCAAATAAGTGCAGGCTAGTAAGGGAAAGAAAGAGTAGCGTTCATATATATATATATTTTTTTTTTTTTATGATGTCAAATAGTGTTGAAAGAGATGGGTTTTCAGAAGTCGTTTGAAGGTTGTAAGGGAGTTGGCATTTCGGATAGCAATGGGAAGATCATTCCACCAGCCAGGAACGGTGTGAGAGAATGTTCTGGAAAGAGATTTTGTGCCTCTTTGTGATGGGACAGTGAGGCGTCGCTCACTGGCGGATCTCAGAGTTCTGGAGGGAGTGTAGATTGGTAGCAGTGAGTGGAGGTAAGCGGGAGCCGAGCCGGAGATTGTTCCATATGCAAGCATCAGTGCCTTGAATTTAATGCGAGCGTCATTTGGGAGCCAGTGCAGGGAGATGAAGAGAGGTGTGACATGGCCCCTTTTGGGCTCACTGAAGACCAGTCGCACATCATGATAAGATAAATGCACACAGTTGCATGACAATGATTTGTTCAAGAGTGGACAAATGACTAGATGTGGAGGAATTTAATTTCGGATCTGAGAAATGCTCCAAAGCGACTGAGAGAAACTGTAATGTAAAAAAGTCTTGATGACATAAGTGGACCTCAGAAAATAGTACAAAACACAAAACTGCTACCCCAAAAAGTCAACTGGCATGGCAAACATCCCTGGATCTCAGAAACAATGACCTTCACGAATCTGTGTAAACTATTACTTTAACAGATACTTTGTTTTGCAATTTGTGAGTCACGGCACGAATGATACAGCACATTTATTGACTGCAACAAAGAAATGTTGCCACTCTACGGCCAAAGACTGTACTGAGCTTCTGCTGGTGGTTTTGGTTTACCTGTTGAGGTTTTGCAGATGAAGCCCAGTCTCTCTGTGCAGTCGGCTATCTGCCACACGGCGTCTGAAACCCGCAGAGTCACACATGAATCCGGCCTCAGGTCACCGGCATCTGGAGCTCTTGAGCGCCAGTTTGTGTAATAGAGCGGTGAGCCATCCAGTCGAGTCAAAGCGTCAGCTAAAATAAGCATTTTGATTACTTTCACATAAAACTTTACATGACATAAAATAATAAATATACTACATAAACTACACATACAAATTTAAATATAACAACTAAACAATGTATATATTAATAATTAAAATAGAAAACAAAAGCGAAAGTCATTTATACATAGTATTATTTATCCACTGGATATTTATGTGTATTTTGCTTAGCATTTTCACTGGCCACAATTTCCTTGTTGGGAAATGACATTTTAAATGACATTATACTGCATCATTTGACCTATTTAAAGGGGATTTTCCCCTTATTGTATTAAATGCGGCATTAATCTTTCAAAGCAAATTATTACATTTTATTAATAAGTTAACTTAATATAATAAGATAATGTAGGGCTGTTTTGTAGGGCGATCATATGAAATCATTCTCTACAAAACTTTAATATAATATTTATATTATATTACATTCTTATTTATGTTATACATATGAAATGTTGGGGCAAAAAATAGGCTACTATGAAACTAAACCGCCAGAAGATGGCAGCATCTTCAATTAATCATTTCGCTGAAGCCTTCAAACTATTCGATCAGACAATTGATTCAAACCAACGCTTATCCTTATGAACGAACCACTGAATCAATCATTGACTAAAATGATTAAGAATTTAAAAATGCAAATCATTCATTAACAAAACACCTTTTTAACATTTGTATTTTTCTTCTGTGTGCAGTTGCTTTCATTCGTTCAGATTTCTCAAGATTCTCTCACATAGACAAGCTGCGTCTCAATGACGTTACCTTGTTGTTACTCGTTATCTTATAAATCGTCGTTCACATTAACTGAATGCAAAATAATCAGAACCATTCTCACCAAAATTAATCACATTAATTGCCCGGTCTCAGCATGCATTATTGTTGAGTTTTACTAGGCTACTGTATATATTTTATTTTTATATATATATATATATATAAAATTTAACCCGCTAGAGTGGCTAGTGCATGGGGTCATCAAACTTTATGACCCCTGGAGGGCCGGTGTCCTGAAGAGTTAAGCTCCAGCTTGCCTCACACACCTTGAGAGTTTCAAGAATACCTAGTTAGACCTTGATTAGCTGCTTCAGGCGTGTTTAATTTGGGTTGAAGCTAAACTCTGCTGGGACACCGTTCCTTCAGGACTGAACTTGGTGACCCCTGGGCTAGCAGGAGTGATTATGTTACCCTCCACAGCTGAAATACACCCGCATTTGGTAGGTTGGTGGGTGTTAATGTCAAGCCCTGCATAGAATATTTAAATATATATATATATATATATATATATATATATATACATTTTTTTATTAATACAATTAACAAATATAAATATATATTTATGTATATAGTAGTTTTAATACACAGAATCAAAACGCTCAGAATCAAACATTAGGGTCTTACTGTCAGTGTCGTATAAAATTCCTAGCCACAAATTCTGAGGCCCCTGGTAATGATGCGACATCTCTTTAAGGAAGAACCGACTCTCCTCATCATCTTGAACAGTCAGAACATCTGAAAAATTTCCTGAGAAAGGAGATAACCTTGCTGAGTTATACCCAGAGATACTCAAAGCCACCGCTAAGTGGAGCGCTTGATCCAAAGTGTCTTACCCTTCTTTTTACACTGATTTCTCGCCTCCTCCAGAGTCATCTTCAATTGAACCGTTTCAAAAAAATAGCAGCTTCCACGAAACTTCACCCAGGTCTCAGGACATACCACATCATAGGAGAAAGCAATGCTTTCTGTGGGAGGACAAACAACAATATTAGTCATTTACCAACTATTTCTGATCAAATTAATCCAAAGACACAGGACTCACTCGGAGGAGGTATGTAACATATTGTTCCTGATAAGAGCATGTCACACTCAGTGTCTTTCCACCGTCCGTTTACATCCATGGACACGCAGCCTCCGTCTCCCATGGGCCCCTCTGGGTAATAATTAGACACTTCCCAGTAAGTGAACGAAAGCTCACTGCCATCAGACCACTGGTATGAGAGACCATCCTATTAAGGTAGAGGGCACTCTTGTTTAATATACAAATATAACCCATCAAACGACATGACAGTGTTTAAAACCTTCTTACATCTGTGCTGTACAAGCCAATCCAGTGTGAGGTTTCAAGCCTGTTGATCAGAACAGTGAGATAGGCTTGCTGAAACGGGTCTGTGATGCTCACGATTGCCGCCCCTTTCTCCAAACATGCCTTCTGGGCCTGATACCAGCTCATGTTGCCGTGGATGATACGGTAACTATGGTTCTTATACTCAGATGAGTCCAGAGAGGAAGCAGTAAAGTAGGATTGTGTAGGACGCTTAGTGATGTCTGAGTAGACATGCACCGATATAAAAAAAAAAAGTTGAAAATTAGCTTCATGTTATGGTCACTAACCAATAGAATGTCATATTATTATTATATTATTATTATTATTATAATTATATTATTTTCCAATAAATTTTCAAATGCTGCAAACATCATGAAAACAAAATCTCAAAATGTACTATTGCCTGAAAGAATAGGTTCACCCTAAAATGAGCACTTGTAGTGAATGGGTGCCGTCAGAATGAGAGTCCAAACAATAAAAATTATCCACAGTAATTCACATCCATCCAGCCCATCAATTAACATCTTGTGAAGTGAAAAGCAGAATGTTTGTAAGAAACAAATCCATTATTACAATATTTTTATCGTCAAACTGTTGATTTTGGCAAGAGTCCTCTATACATCATACTAATTTCTCCAGAGGAAAAGTTGCCTCTTCTTAAATCAGGAGAAAAATACAGTATGCACCAATTAAGGGCAGATTAATCCAAATATGTGGACTTTAATGTGGCAACATGAAATAAACTTTTCCACTTGTAGTAGCATTATTATGGATTATGGACTGTGAAGTACAGTATTTAAGCCAGAAGTGACCAGAAGTTAATATACCCTATTTTATAATTTTGTTATTTCTTTTAAACAAGCAGCTTTTTACTTCTCAAGATGTTAACAGATGGAGTGGTGTGGATTACTTGTGGATTATTGTGATGTTCTTTTCAGCTGTTTAGACTTTGATTCTGATGGCGCCCATTCATTGAAGAGCATCCATTGCTGAGAATTGTGATACAATGCTACATTTCTCCAAATTGGTTCTGATGAAGAAACAAACTCATCTACATGATGACTTGAGTATACACTCACCTAAAGGATTATTAGGAACACCATACTAATATGGTATTTTACCCCCTTTCGCCTTCAGAACTGCCTTAATTCTGCGTGGTATTGATTCAACAAGATGCTGAAAGCATTCTTTAGA
Organism: Enteromius afrohamiltoni; assembly: GCA_034779775.1. Taxonomy (NCBI): domain Eukaryota; kingdom Metazoa; phylum Chordata; class Actinopteri; order Cypriniformes; family Cyprinidae; genus Enteromius; species Enteromius afrohamiltoni. Next base: position 17,577,678 of record JAUYWG010000045.1, read on the forward strand.
AATGCTGGCCCATATTGGTAAGATAGCATCTTGCAGTTGATGGAGATTTGTGGGATGCACATCCCTTACGCATTGAAGCAACTGCCATGTGATTGGTTGATTAGATAATTGCATTAATGAGAAATTGAACAGGTGTTCCAAATAATCCTTTAGGTGAGTGTATGCCCAGCAAATTTGTATTTTTTTGATTGAGGCAATATAAGGTAATATAAATGTAAAAATATGAGGATGCATACCCACAGTTAAATACCGCTCAGTGCCAATGTATTAAAAATTAAAAACCTTGCGGCTTCTGGCAGACAAAGCCATAGACACTCTCAGTACAGACATCATCTTGCCATAGCCCTGTCACACGGAAGTTGTGACTGTTGGACAGGTAAGTACACCGAGGTTCCCCAGGAGATCTGTAATTAGACACCTGCACATGCACAAAGAAAATAAGATAAAAATCAAATTAAACTTATCACACATATATTAAATTCTATAAAAATATATTAGATTCTTCATACCTCCCAGTTGTTATAGCTGACAGTCTTCCCGTTGCTCCACTTGGAGGAAAAACGCCCCTGTGCACCAATCCAAACCCCCGCTGACCAGCCATGAAGCAGCATCACGATGTAGGCTTCAAACAAAAGATTTAAAAAAAACACAGAAATGTCAATACATTGGAGCATCGGAAACTATAATATAACGAAGATGTGATCTTTACCTTGTTCAATTTCATCCTCTATGGACACCAGAGATCCCTGATAAGATGAGCAGATGGACCGAGCGTCCATCCAGGTTTTCCCGTCTCCTGGACGGGCTGGGAGATGCAGAAACAGACACTGGGAACCAATCACAAACAAGCAATTCTCATTGATACAATAAAACCCAAGAACCTAAAATGGTAAACAAATAAGGGTTGTTTTACAATAATGTTCGTTAGTTAAGTCACAGCCATATCACCCTGCTGCCTAAGCCTGATTGCCCACTGAAGCTAAGCAGGGCTAAGCCTGGTCAGTACCTGGATGGGAGACCTCCTGGGAAAACTAGGTTGCTGTTGTTAGAGAGGCCAGCAGGAGGTGCTCACCCTTTGGTCTGTGGGGTCCTAATACCCCAGTATAGTGACGGGGTCTGCCGATAAGCTTGTCAGGTTTTATTCCATGATAACAACCTAGCTGTATATTATGCCGCTTATTACACGGCTTCTTGCCCCAAAATTAAATAACAAAACAATAAATAAATAAATATTATAATACAATAATAATAATAAAAAAAAATAGCCAGGTAGTCAGTCAAGTCCTCTTCTATCCACTGCAGAAATTAATTTTTGACAAATAATGTTAATTTTTTTAATAAACATTTAAAGTTTTATGTTTTAAAACATTTATGTTTACTCAAAAACTGTCGGCAAAAAATGTCCAGCTGAATTACCATCTGTATGATTCAGATGCAAATATTGTATCAGTACAGACAGAAACATCCAAAACAAAGATAAATAAATGATTTAAGTGATACTACTTTGTAAGAGCAATATGAGAGAAGCATGGGCTTTGAGAACAACTAATCTAGTTCACATTCCCTCAAGGCTGTTAAAGCAGCTTCTGGTGTACTGTATGTGAACCTTTTGATCGTAGTAGAACCAGTTCTCTGGGCATCTGCCGATATAGTGAGGGTCGCGTGGGTGCTCCACTAAAGACACCGTTCTTCGCTTGCACACGTAACCATGTTGATCCTTACAGCTTCCTGCTGACCACTGACCTGCATAACATTATTGATAAGCAGTGTTTGAGTACACAGGATAATGCTACTTGTGTGTGCTTAAGTGATTGTACGTGCATATATTGTTTACCGGATTGAGATGACATCTGGATGCAGTTTTGGCCAGCCCTTCGGGAGAATCTACCATTTTCCCAGTTCTCATAATCCAAAGCGGATCCATCGGTCCAACTGCAGAGAGCAAACACATATTAATCCCAAAATGCTTGACACTGTATGCTCCTCTTGTGCATACAGTGGTAAAGTGTGTGACTTCTGTAATGTTTTTGACCAAATGCAATTGCAAATATACTGTTTATTTTGAACTTAAAGTCCTACGAATTATCTTTCACTTATTATAAATAACAGTGTATGAATAAACATTGACTTTTCTTTAAAAAAAGTACTGTTAATAAAAGTAAGAAAAGGCACCTGAGACCACTGTGACCACTGTTAGCAGACAAACCAATCCACCAAAATTCAGAATCCTAAAAACAAAGAAACAAATAAATATGCCCTTTTATATAAACACCTGTAAATGTTATATTATGCATAAATGTACTGCATATAGACACACACTGCTCCAAATGTTGTGGTCAGTAAGATTGTCTCTTATGTAGACCATATACTGGCGAGGAACCATATATGGTAATTTCATTGACCTAGATTTACAACATAAAATGATAATTATTTTAAGTCACAAAAGATTAAAAGTCTTGTTATAGCCTCCTATAACATTCCAGGGTTGAAATGATGAATTTCCTATTGTTTCAATGAGTGCCTTATAAAGGGTTAAAACCGTAATATTTAAAAACCTAATTCAATAATCTATGTATTAATGAGACATAGTTAACATAGGTGTATGTTGAAAGGCACGTCTCCCTGCCTTTCACTCTCCGCACCCCAACCTCTCAAGCGTGACAATAGGAAAGCAGATGAGACTGGAATATAACAGTTACTGTATGATGTTTTTTTTAAAGGGAAAGCACTTTATATTCTGACTTCATCTGCTGGCCTGTACAAAATATACATCATCAATTAGGTGTTTACTGAATTTCACCTTTTAATGTCTGCTTCACTACATTACTACTCAATCAGTGGAGCAAAGCTTCATTTTGCCCTCCAAGGAGTGTGATGTCAAGTGTACATAAACAAATGCATGTAATACCTTGTTAATGTGTTCTCTGATGAAGCTGAGTTCCTCACTAGAGTGAATGGAGAGCAGATCAGCGCCCATTATCTTACAGGCGAAGGAGACGGACTCCCAGGGAAACTGCTTACTGACAAAGTAATATTCAGCTCCTTTGGAAAATATCCACGGCTCATGTTCTGCACCATGAACACAAAAGCGTCATCACCGTAAACATCAGCAGAGAAGATCAGCACCTTAAAGTGTTTAACTGTTCTGTACTTACGGTCGTTGTACCAGTACGGATTAACCAACTTCACACCTGAGCAAAACAAAAATCGAACACTTTGCAGTTGTTGTTTTTGCAATTTTTCCAACAAAGTACAAAATAATGCAATGCAACTATTAATTGAAACCAGTCTAAGCTGGTCCTTTCTGTAAGCTGATGATGAGTTTTTCATTGCATGTTATTTCCATACACCCAAAGCACAAACCTCTAGGGACTTTGCAAATCCACTCATATTTGGAGTCACACGAGTGAGGCGTGAGAGTGTTTGTGAGGTCACTGTACACAGCACACATGCGAGAGTCCACTTCATTCATATCCTCCATGAATGATGTCACCACCTGCAGGATGCCATCATGACAATTATTTTTAACCAGTGGATGAACAGCTTCTTCCATGTCTTTCTGTCTCTCTATTTTACATGGATATTTTACATATCCAAAGCACACGACTCTTTGCTTTCTCTTTTTCTGGCTTTTTTGCCTGCTTCTCTTTTTTTGAATTTTTACCGGTGTGCCGTCGGACCACTCCCAGGCTCCATTAGACCAAGGGTTTCTCTTAGTAAAGCCCACCCAAAACCAGCGACCGTCTGTGCTGAAAACAGACAAAAAAAGAATGCAGAGAGAAAAATTTAATTAATCACTTAAAAAATATATATTAATTACTATATATATATATATTAATTCACATTTTTAAAAAACATAAATAATATATAATTTTTTTAAAACATTAATAACATATATAATTAATGTTTTTAAAAATGTAAAACATTATTATTAATTATATGAAATGATATTATTAAGAAATATTATAATTGAAATATTAATTTTCCACCTATTTAAACAATTCTGAAAAATAAATTTTGAATTCCAGGTTTTCAGTGTGCCAGACATTTGAATAGCGGTGTATGTAGGTGGCCATTAAATATTTTTTTTTTCTTTTTCTTTGTCAGTAAAACTTTTTATAGTTTTATTCAGTTGCACAGTGTTTTTTGACCTTGCATGCATGTCAACCTGTTGTTTGGGACTGAAAATATGAACCTTTCATAACCCATAATAATGGCACTTTAACTTGTGAATGGTGAGAAAACGTGTAAACCAACATTTGGAACATCTTAGAGAGGAGGTTTTTGACAAAAGCCTGATCTTCATAGTGATGGAAACTGGCCAGATCAGCGCCCAAAGCCCGGCAGAAAAACTGAGCCTCGGTCCAGGTGCGTTGCATCAGGATCTTCTCGCTGTGATACACCTAAACAACAAACAAACAAACTCAACATGAACGCCAGTAACATACTGAAAAGTAAATTATAAATGTAAAAAATAAATGATTCAACGCAAGACAATGGCTCTCAATACAGTAGTAAATGATATTTGAATCTTTGTACTACCTTGTAACAGTGAGACAGGCCTTTGCGGCTCTCCCATCCCATGGGACATGGTGCATTCAGGTCTAAATGAGGCACAGGCATCAGTGTGTCACGATCACTGCTCACTTCCTGTTTACACACAGCCAGGGCCTTAAAAGCATCACAGTTTTTCACCTCCCAGTAACCCAGAGCCTGACCTCCAGACATAACCGCACAGCCTCCTCCAGTTACTGCAGACAGAGGGTTTTTTTTCAATGGTTTTCTTACCAGAATTTTTGGAAAAACTTAAGGGTGAGTAAATGATGAGAGAATGTTAATTTTTGGGTGAACTGTCCCTTTAAGGACTTACCAGGCTGGTGTCGGTTCCAGTTGGTGTAGGTGAGGGGTATCGTCGAGCTGTTCTGTGTCAGCCAGCGGTACTCGCCCGTCCTCTTCTGGTCTTGCAGAGCTGTCCAGTAAGATCTGGACTCAAAGCCTTCCTTTTCACTGATCAGGCTGTTTAGGAAGGCCTGCTCAAACCTGCCGCAGAGAAACCACACACTATGATTGTGATCTATGCGTCTGCCTCTTTCATGTTGTGAACTTCTTAATTATCCTTGTATAGAAAGCGTTTCCTGACTACTCATTTTGTGACCCTGAACCACAAAACCAGTCAGTTTTATACATGAATAAGCTTTCCACTGATGTACAGTTTGCTAGGATCAAAAGAAAATTTGGCCGAGATGCAGCTATTTCATAATCTGGATTTTGAGGGTGCAAAGAAATTGAAATATTGAGGAAAATCGCTTTTTACGGTAGGAAATTTAAAAACATGATGAACTTAATGTCGTAATGTTTTTTGACATTTAAAAAAATATATAATTTTGATCCATACAATGGGTCTATTGCTACAAATATACAAATATGACTGGTTCTGTGCTCCAAGGTCACACTATAAAACACATTTCCTATTTACTCCAGGTTGGTTAATGCTTCTTTCTAGGTCCATCATATACATACATTACCATCAAAAGCAAATGAACAAAAGGAAGAGGTACGTTTTCCATTAAAGATGCACTCAACTGATAAAAAAAGTAAATTAAAGACAGATATAATGGTACATAAGACATGTCTATCTAGAAATTAGTTGTTTTTTGACATTTCTATTGTTTTTCTGAAACAAACGTATCCTAATTTCCAGAAAAATACAAAGCAACACTACAGTTTTTTTTTTACTTCGATACAACTCAGAAATATTACAATGATTTCTGAAGGATCATGTGACACTGAAGACTGGAGTAAAGGTAAAAATGTAGCTTTGTATCACAGATTGGGCGTTTTTGACATACCTGCTTTCTACAGTGACAAGAGAAGATTTGCAGTAATATCCTTTCACTGCATCCTCAAACGTCTGCTCCTGATCTGTGATTGTGTAACACCAGTTGTCCTTCCTTCTCCAGCCCTGCATATACACACAACAATACACAATCTTGACACTTACAGTAGAGTGTAATTTTTAGAAAATATTCTTAATTTAATACTACTTCAAGTAGTATTCATTCAAGTCATTTGGGATGCAGCATCAGCTAGACTTGACATCTGGCTGTGTTTTCACATCTGTCCTCTAGTAAACCTGGACCAGATTGAAACAAGCATTTGAACAGCTACAAATAGACACAGCTCAAATAATATTAAACTAATATTAAACAGACAGGATTTAAAGTGTTCACCCTTTTATACACACTATTGTCATTTAGTAGAATATAAAACCATTTCAGCACACAACACAGTCACAAGGTGAGTGAGTGTGAGTGTGGGTGTGACACACACGTCCGTGCACTGGCACGTGTGCATCTCTGAAAAGTGCCCTTTCTCTGTTTGGCCATATTCATAAAGTTCATCCTTCTTGCAGTCATCTTTTTTCATAGCCGAAAGCAGAAACAGAGCAACAGAACAGATCTGAATGTGTCTGTTGTTCTCAGGCCGTGACCCGCTCTCACCCTCGCTGACGGTTGCTCCGTCCTCCAGACACACGGCCTGTCTGCCCTCCTCACCCCATAAAGCCCATCTCAAGCACAACCAATCAAATATGCAGGAAAACAGATGAAAGGAGAATGCTGGTAATAAGACAGGAAAAAGCAGTTTTCAGCGGTACTGGATTGTTTTTTCTTCTTTTACAGTTTTCCACTGAATCATTATTCATATCTTTCTCACGCAATATATTTTGAATGAGATGTTCTGGGGAACCTGTGTTTTCTTTTCTTTTTCTTTTTTTCTTGCTGTGCTTTTCAATCTAAATTTGAATCATGTTAGTGTGGTGGTGTTTATTTTTAATAAAAAATAAAATGAACTGTATGAATGATTCACAAACCAATTCAGGTTATTTTCGCTAGCCTATGCTGCAAATAAATCACTGAAACAAATCAAAAGAATGATTAATTAATACATAATACATTTATTTATTTATTTATTTTTTATTTAATTTAAACTTTTTCGTAATTTATTTTGTGCTTTTTTTATTTTAGTTATATTCAAGGATGTACAGTATATAGTCAGAATAAACCTTTCTCACAGAAACCGGAAATACGCAATCGCAGGGTATGCAGACTTTCAGTGTAATGTCAACACAGCAGAAAGTAGGGTAATTTAAAAATGGAGAGATACTACACAACTTCCATCACGGGTTTGCCAAAGTTTACCTTTGCCGACCTGACATGAGTTACATGTTACAAAGGGGATCAAACCGGATAAAGGATATAAATGTTTCCATGAAGAGTTTATCCATAACTTTCAAGTTAAGTAACGGCGACATTCTAAAACGCTTAACGTTAAAAACGCTTAACGTGGCTTACGCACCTAAAACCTGATGAGGGAAACCCAAATTTCTCTCAAACCTTTCTTGTAATAATCACTAACTATTGTCCAAAGAACGAGCACATATTCGACAGATAAATTGAATAATATCACGTTAAGCGTTTTCTTATAATGAATAATATAACGTAATATTATTCACTTTATAAGCTGAATAAGAGCTTGTTCTTTTGACAGTGGCAAGTCTTTACTTAAAATAAAATTTGACAGGAGTTTAGTTTCTCCCGGTTGTTGTTAAGGTAGCATCCGATAAGAGTTTTAGAATGTCCCAATTAACGTAGCTAACGTTAGAGAGCAATCAGGCTAACAAATTATTAGTGTGTCCACTTAGACCTGGTCGTGATGTTACAAACAATATGACATTCACTGCCTGCCTTTGGTAAAAGTGAATGTCTTGTGTGTAGCAGCTAGCAATGTTAGCCTAATGTTAACGTTGCTGTCATCGTCAGTTAACATATTTCTTTCTCTGGCAATATCTGTGTTTATGTTTATGTGTTTGCTTGTCATAGTATCAAATGTAGTAGACGGGCAGGTTTTCCTGAGTGCTAGATGATACCCGTCTCAAAGGAAAAACGAGTAGCCTCATTAACTAGAGTTTTTCGTCTTCCTTCTAGGTTAACAGGAAAGGTGTTATTAATAAATAAGGCTGCTTTTGGGCATTGCAAGAACAGTCCGGTACGCTACAACAACACTTGCTCGATGCTTGCGCTATCTTTGTTGTTTACCTGGTTACCGGTATACCGGGGCGGAAATAGGTTTACACAGCAATTGCGTATTTCCGGTGCAAAATATGGAAGTTGTGAGAAAGGTCTATACAATAAGTCTGAGTTTTAAAATAAAAGTCCCACTCAAAGGAGCCTTTCATCCATAATGTATTCATATTTTATTTCAGGTTTATTTCAATTAATTAGTTGACTATAACACGAATGGACATAGTTCTGATTCAGCCTACAGAAAATAGGCATATTTGCCTGCAAAACATAAGCAAATATGATTTATCTTTGATTTATTTTGTTACTTTCCTATTTTCTTTCAAAAAGACCACCCTTGGGCTTCTAATTTTCTTTTTCCTCCCTGAATATGTGCTTTCAAGTACGCTCTCACCTCTGGACATCCTACATCCCATTCTCCAGACGGATGCAGTGGGACGAGACCTGATGTCTTACAGATTGCGGCATGCCGCTCTTCACAGTCCTCAAACTGCCATCTGCTGTCCTAGAACACACACACACAAAGAGTCCTTCATCAAGTAGGGAAGAAAGTTCAAAAGGGTTAGATCTGTCATGTGACCCGGTGGATGCCTAGACTGCTGGTTTACTACTATGACTAACTGGTGACTGTGCATAAAGCTGTCTCTGAAATAAGAGCTTGCCATTTTAGCTTCCACACAGCGGCGTCTGACCACATACTGTATGCTCGCTCGTTTTATGACATTTCTTATGACATTAATCTGACCTCTGACCTTACCTTCCGGTCTACGTTGACGCAGATTCGTTTGTCGCCATGGCTATGGGAAGGCTCCTGAGAGTGCCAGGATGTGAATGTGACCGGAGAGCCATCTGACCACTGGACTGATGAATGTTTGTCCTCCTTATGCAAACCGATCCACACCTTAGACTCGGATCCTGACACAAACAATATATAACTTTAAAAAAATGACACTATAAAGTGAAAAAAATGTCATTTCACTCTAGTACCAACCATTGGAAAGCAGTTTCAGTAGTTGCTCTTGTTGGGAGAGGGAGTGGACACTGACCAGCTCTGCCTCGAGAGCTTTGCATGCGCTGGAAGAGCCGTTCCAGCTCGACTTCTCATTCAGGTATCGGTAACAAAACCCATTATGGTCCAACCAACCATCAGGACAAATCGTCTTCTTATACTGCCAGTTATCTTGTACACAAACAGAAGTAGAGAAGATTTAACATTAGGTTTAAAAATAAATACTATAGTACAGGCTACTATTCTTTTCATAAGACCTTGAAAGCATTGTTAGATTACATCAAAGACTCCTAATGCTAGCGATGATATGCTATAAATAACTCCTAATGACACATACTGGGAACATGATATAGAAGTGATGAATGTTTGTTGATAATGGTTTTTCCTCTTTTCATTAATATTTAAAAATTTTGTATTTTTGTATATATTGGTGAGGGTAAGTGTTTTTTAGATTATATATATTTTATTTTGTTTTTTTGTTTTTTTGTGTGGGAGTGTTGGGTTTAAACTGAATCCATTTTTTTTCTTTTTCATTAAATGTACAATTTAGAATTTATCTTGTTAAATACCAATAAAAAGAATAAAAATTAGCCCATATTAGCACATATTACAGTTTTTCTCCATTGCTAAAACACTAAAACCCATTGGCTGAAGAAAGTTCTCAGTTGCCTGACCTCATTTAGCTAATTGTGCAGTCTGTTGTCAATACCTTAAACCATTTCACATGGTAAAACACAATATGTAGATCTTACTTACACTTTTCAGCAAAACTCTAAACACATTCTCATTCTCAAAACACATTCTACACTCTAATGCACGTCATCCATACTGGTAAATACAAGTGGCAACAATCAAATACAAACAGAGAACACATGTAATTGATTCAACATGGCCACTCAATTTTGAGCTACTACAATAGAATGGTTTCATTGATCAAAAGACAATGGTGGAAAAATCTTAAATTTGTTTTGAGATTAAAAATGTAGTTCTCCTTGAGAACTACGTTTTGAACAATGCGTTTTTTTATTTTTTGGTGTATTGTTTATGATAGTGTGTATCGTTTTGATCACTCTGTTTATGATTTGAGAGCAGTGCTTGATTTTGAACACAGATAAAACTGTTTTCAGGTGAAAGTTTCATTTTGCACGAGGAGTCAGAGGTTTTGTAAATAGTGCTTGAAGATAAGGTTTTGTGTCTAATGTTTTCAGAAAATGGAGCAAAAATTGTGTTTTAGCAAGTGAGAAAAACTGTAATTCCCAATTCTACATGACCATTTTCTACATCCCTAATCTTACCCAATGCCTAACCTTAACAACTGCCTTACTATAAAGCATACAGTAATGGAAAAAAGTCCTTGGCATTATAAGAATAACTCTTTCCAGGAAACATAAAACACAAACAGATATACACTAGTCCACATTTGAAGTGGATAAAAACTTTTCATAGAAATTGTCTTAAAACCTTGTCTTAGGACAACTTTGATTGAACATTTTTGATCCACTTCAAATGCTGACTACACACACACACACACACACACACACATATATATATATTGTTGTTGATGACCCCGACCGTTTCTATATTTACACACACTGTGAGAATCTGTGTGTTTGTGTGTTTTTCACAGCCAGGGCCAGGAGTTCAAACTCTAGATGGGACACAGCTGTTGTGTCTTTGAGCAGAAAACGCCCTCATTTTTCCCTTTGAACCAATCCCAGTCAACACTAACCATCACTGAAACAAAAGTCACTAGTCTGTATCTGACAGCAAACTCTTTCCTTTAATAACGAGCATTGAAAAATGACACACGTTTTACGTAATACTGATTGTTACATACTGGGGCCGAAGCTTAAACTAGACCAAACTTGAGAATGCCAGGTGGATGGAGAGTCTGGGAAAAGTCAGACAGTTAGTGGAAAAGACAAAGAGCTATTAGAAACGGATGGATGGACAGACAAAAAAGTGGGATTAATGAATGGGAAAGATGCATGAGCAGTCAGATCACTCATGTATTTACCCATCGGCTCGGCATTCCGGCTGTGTTTGGTGGCTTTCTTGCAGATGTAAGGCAAGGCTGACTCACAGGACAGACTCTGCCAGGAACCCTGTGTGGAGTTAAACACCCCACACTGCTGGTTTTCCTGCATCGGGCTGGATGTCAGATCTGGACAGGAAGATGAACAAACACTGAATAGGGGATTTAAAGGGAGAGTTCACCCAAAAATGACAATTCTGTCAATTATTTAAGGCCTTCAATTTGATAAACTTAAACGCAAGACTTTTTATGACCTCTTTTGTGATCTTATCTAACAGCTTGTAACACTCCAAAGAGAAAGAAAGACTTGAAATCACATCATATGACCCCTTTAATATATTTCTTGTCTGTGTTCAACAGAAAAAAGCAACTCATCCGTTTATACTTTAGGGGCCGGTTTCCCGGATAGGAATTAGATTAAGCCAGGACTAGACCTTTGCTAATTTAGAGAAACATGTCTTACAAAAATGCATTATCTATGAGCATTTTAAGACCAAACAATAACAATAATTTATTTTAAAATATCTCAGTGCAAGCCTTTTCCAGTTTAGACAGCTCTTCACATTTATTTTAATCTAGGACTAGTCTTAAACCCTGTTCGGGAAACTGCACCTAGATGTTTAGATGTCGGCTTATTAAGAACCTCCATGTAAATTCACTTAGTGAAGACTTGCCCTTTTTAGAGTAAACTATTTCCTAAATAGGTAATACTGGCCATGAATAACAAGTTAAATGATAAGTCAGCTGTACCTGTGGTGTAACTGACGAGAGCCAAAGGAGATGCATCAGACCACTGCCATCCCCCATGTTTACTGAGATGGTTTAATCCCATCCAGACCATCACACCCATATCTGTGAGTCTTTCTGGTGGAACACAATAACAGCACTGACACATCAACAAAGCACAACATGGCATTTTAGGAACAATGTAATAGTAATAGTAGATAGCCTCATACTGCTAAGGTCCGAAAAAGCACCATAAAAGATGTCCATACGACTATTAAATGCATCTTACAGCTTCAGAAGACTGAGTATGTTAGTGGAGTCACATGGACTACTTCCTTTGATATTACATCTGACAAGTCATGGTCATGTTCTCACAAAGAGAAAAGAGAGAACAAAAGAAGGCAAAGCAGGTTACCTCTAAACTTTGTAATTTTGTAATTTTTTTTAGGAAATAAAAAAATAGATACAATTTTGTGCTCTTTAATGTGTGACAGATTGCTGACATGTGGAACAGTTGACAGTTATAGCATGAAGTAAGCATGAATGGACATCAGATGGTATCTTATTTTAACCGTGGAAAGAAGTTAATATACAGTTTTGCAAGTTCAAGGCCACCAATGTTAATCTACTCTCCACTCTGGTATAATATG
>JAUYWG010000045.1:17590850-17616254 GCA_034779775.1 Enteromius afrohamiltoni
ATTTATCCACGCATAGAGATTCATAATTACCCGCTCATGTCACCGATGTAAAACAAACCATTTATTTCAAAATACTTTTCTGTGCAAACAAACACGAATGCGTGTTTACCTTTAATATAGTTTTGCTCACTGGACTCTGTGATGGATAGAAGACTCCCACCCTGTGCTTGACAGGAAGAAAGAGCTTGACTCCAGGTTAGGATGGAGTACAAGTTAAACTGATAACAGGCATTCAGCTCAGGATGGCTCTCCCAGAATTCATTGCAGCCTGACACTGGAAATAACACACATAGACAGGCTCTGTTTGGTTCCTTTAATTAGTTTGAATATTAACTCAGTTGTCACTACCATTTTTGTTCAAATATGTTTTTAGAAGATTCACCAAAGCTGTACTTATTTGATTAAAAATAAAGTAAAAACAGTAATGTTGTCTTTTACTGAAAGTTAAATACTATTTATTTGAAATACAAATCTTTTGTAAGAGTATAAACGCATTTACTGTCATCTTCAGACCATCAGACTTTACAAAACAAAACTACATAAAAATCCCTTTTGAATAGTAGTATACAGAAAAGTAAGGACATATATAATTTACTTAATATGTGATTTTACCTTTATTGGGGCAGAAGCCCCATTTCTCATCCTGATCGTAGTGGTTAGTTGTGGCACACCAGAGGTGACGGTCCTCTCTGCCTTCAGAGGTACAATCCCAGAACCATTTACTGTTGTATTTGAAGGGTATGGAGCAGGTCATGCCATGGGAGTTTCCTTGTAACGTGTGGATGTCTGTCAACATCAAGAAAACAGAAGCTGTAAGACTGCATGCAGTCCCATCAAATAAACCTCATCAAACTGGTCGTAGTAATAAACCAAAATGTGACTTCAGTTGTGGATCCTGATATTTAGACAGCAGGTTGACTGCATTTTAGTAATTGAAGTAATGTGGTGTGACCAACATACCAAAGAATTGATGAAAATAAAACAAAACAAAATGGGAAATTATATCACAAAGAGGACCCCTGGCAAACATCAGTAAAGCTCACTGCACACTGAATTTGAAATTTCAGTTTGTAAACAATCCATGACCTAGTGCCAAAAATACTGGCAGCCAATCAGAAGCTGCCTAATTTTAGAAAATACAAACATTTAAAGAGGCAGGCACACTAATTAAAAACAGTTCTTTCCAAGCACGCAGATTCGTCCGCAATTTAAATAATAGGAAGTCTACCTATAGATGGTTTCAACGACAACAACATAAACAAACTTTTGATTTATCACTGATATTAGTTTTTAAAAAAATGTGTCAGAAGACATCTTGCCTTCATATGGGTAAGAGCATGGCCCTTCACCGGCTGCCCCGTAAATCCGCCACTGATGCAAAGCGGCCCTCTTCACCACCACTTTAGAGTCCACCACCGCTAACTTATTATTCATCGCTCCGTACAACATGCTGCCCCCACAGCGCCACCACATGGTTGGGAGGGACACGTCACAATCAAAGACGCCCACATCAGGCTGCAGCAACTTGGTGGCGTTGATCCCTAGACATCGATTGGTACCCAGATTGTAGAGACGATGCCGGGACACCCATTTCCAAAGCAGGGCGGCAGATGGGGGCTCACAGCTGGCCAGAGACAGACCGGACAAGTCCGTTGTGAGACAAAGCTTCTTCGTCACGCTCTCCAACCGGAAAACTCCTTTACCTGCGTCACACAAACACAGATGCACAACAATGCCATACATGTTAATTTTTGAGTTGGTCAAGCTAAAAGCATATTTTCTTGTCGTATCAAATACACTTGAGAGATGTGAGGCCCTGGGGTTTTTTGACCAGTGGGAAAAGCCGTTTTTAGGAGTATTATATAGCCATTTACATGCAGAGCCATGTTAGATTATAATGGCGAGTGATATTGGAGATTCGAAGGCATTCAGAGGCACTGAGGTATCAGACAGGTCTGATTATACAGCGAACAGATAGAAAGATAGAGCTGCTATCTCCAGTTTCACCTTCACAGAATGGGGCTTAATATTTCAGAGTTCTCAAAGCCGTCAAGGCTGAGGGTCTTTTGTGGGCGTTGACACGAAAGAGTAATTGAAAATACAGGGCGAAGACAAAGATATTCTCAAACAGTCGAAAGGGTATCACACAAAAGGTATCGTCAACCTTCAAAGGGAAGCTACACATTATCCTCGCCTTATGTCTGAAGCAGGAATAACCTTGAAAGAATAGGAAGTATTGGATTTTCTTCTCAGGTAGTGATATTTATATTTAGATTATGCTGGGAATGGGAATAATAAGTTAAGGGTAACACTTTATTTTACAGTTACAAACATTAGTTGCTTTTTAGCATGCATGTTACTAGACTATTAGCTATTTATTAGTGCTAATTAAGCACATGCCTTGTTCTACATCCCTAATCCTACCCAATAAATAAACTTAACAACTATCGCACTAACTATTAATAAGTAGCAAATTAAGAATTTATTGAGGGGAAAGTCATAGTTAACAGTTAACAAGTGTTACCTATTAAAAAGTGTTACCGATTTAGGAAATTAAGGGTAAATACCAGTAAAGATTTAGATGTTCGGATCATTTTTTGAAACACAATATGTTAATAAAGCGGTTTACTCCCTCGCCTCTTTGGAAAAGACTAGCTTCACAGACAGAAGCCTAAATTTATTTTTTAACATTTGTAGCCTTATATACTTTAATAAGACAAATATGAATTGGGTTTTTTTTGTAATTTTTATATGGTGTGTATACATATATCACTCTAATAACTATTAAGTATGACTTTCCCTCAATAACCTCCTTAACAGTTTTTAAAAGTTAGTGAGGTTTAGGTATGAGGTACGGAAGGATTAAGAATCTGAAATATTACCATGTAAAATAAGGCATTTTATCCTTTGCAATAGGGCTGTGCAATTAATCGCAATCGCAAAAAAATCACAATTTAAACGCATGCAATTTCTAAATCGCATAAGGCTGCAATTTTATCTATTAATTTATTTAGATTTTTATTCCGAATTTTTTATTCAGAAACGGCACAAAGAAATTACCGACGCAATTATCTATCATATGTGCACAGATATGATGCGTGCGCACATTGTCAGTAAATGTTATTTCATTCATTGAGAAATGTTTTGTTATGCACTTCTTATGCACTGAATACATTTAGAATGTATGCATGTTGCAACAGTTGGCAAAAATCGCAAATAAAATCGCAATTGCAATATTAGTTCATTAAATCGCAATATGATTACTTTGTCCATATTGCACAGCCCTACTTTGCAAGTACTAATAAACAGCTAATATGTTCGAATGCAATCTAATGAACAGTTAGTTTTGGTCCATAATCTAAAGTGTAACACAAAAAAATGTTTGCTGTCATGATTAAAATTGTCCATACTGAAAATCAGTAGGGTCCAGTGTTGTCTTGAAACCCATTGTCTTAACAAAACCTGTGGGAACTCTCTTTAAAATGTCTTCTGAGATCAAAACACACAGAGGTTCATTTTGGGGTGAATGTGTCCTACCTGCATTCCTCCTCCTCCTTGAAATAAAACTGAATGTGTTCCATGACACTGAATATCTCAGTGACAGATTAATTATTTGCTATGTGATATCAATAAACCCTCTGGAACCGCACAGCCCGAATAGGGTATGTAGAACATGTTGTTACCGGTCTGAGCCAGGGTGTAGGTGTGTTTATGTGTGTGCTGACCTCAGCTGACCCTGTTTATAACTAGTGTGATGACTCACAATGTTGGTTACCAAGTCACACGCATTATGATAAATGCATACCTGGAATGAAATGCTATTCGCTTTGGTTTAAAGCATCTGTCAAATGCATGAATGTAAATGCTAATTTTCTGGGACTGCAACGAATTAGGCTCTTGGACAAACTTCAGAAACCCACTGTGTCCTTCAGCGGGGGTAATACTTGTGACATTCCTTTTATTAGAGGAGAAGTCATGCAGTATACTGTATTGTCTGCAATATTTGTTCAGTTTTTTCAACTTTTCAATCTTTCATTCTTACACAATTCTGTACAGATTCAGTACATTCTACACTGTAGTCATTTCAAAATCATTTTAGGCCTATTTTTGGTACTGATGTGCATGTTCGTCTTCATTATGTGCCTTTTTAAATTCACTACAGGAATTAAAAAATTATGCACTGTAATGTGTACTATTATTTTCTATTATTTGATTTATCCAGCTACTGTTGTATTTAACATACTAAAAAAACATGCTGATATCATTTAAAAGAACAAACTGATGTTTGCCTAATATATGTATTTATGCCTTTCCAATATCTCAATTAAATGATTTACATTGCAGTTATTTACATTAATTGGCTTACGTATCATTCAATAAATAAATATTACAGAATAAAACAATACATGAGAAATAAAGTATGTTTTGCCCAGTTATGGTAGATAGACAGATATGTCTTTAATTGTATTTTCATTTATTTTTTTACTTTAATTTCTAAACATTAGTTTAAAGTTTAATGTTACGAGAATAATAAAAAACACTAACATACACATACATATATATTCAGCCAATAAGGGTCACATAATGAAAGTAAAACTAAAAAAATATATATATTTTTTCTTTTTTTACGAAAGATCATGTGAATTTAAACGTTTTCATTGATTTTTTAATT
Organism: Enteromius afrohamiltoni; assembly: GCA_034779775.1. Classification (NCBI taxonomy): domain Eukaryota; kingdom Metazoa; phylum Chordata; class Actinopteri; order Cypriniformes; family Cyprinidae; genus Enteromius; species Enteromius afrohamiltoni. Next base: position 17,595,523 of record JAUYWG010000045.1, read on the forward strand.
TTTATTTATTTATTTTTTCTAGCAGTGGTTTTGTTTTAAATGTAATATAAATTAGAAAGCCACTATTCAGCCACTGTACCTATAGTAAAACCTTACTTTATACTGTATACTTTATACATTTTTATTTTATTTATAGCAAAGGTTTTGTATCCAAACTGTTTAACTGTGTCCTTCGCAATGGGTTCGTGTATGTTAATTTATACTGGGGCAAGTTGTCACAGCATTGAAATGGTGGCTGTGATTTCTTTGAGTATTGTTTCTTGTCACTGTTTTGCATTTTCATGAGTTGGTCATAATCGTTTAACCATTTGCCTTTACCTGAGAAGCCTTCAGATTTCATTGTGCCAAACACATTCTGTCTGGGTCATGCAGTCCCAAAGGTCAACATGTGTTCGATAACTTTTTCTGAAAAATACAGCTTCTGTGTCCTTGTCTTTAAGGAGGTATACGCCTGTACAAAACGAAACCTTCAGTGGAAACGTTAGTTGTCCAAACTCAGTAGAATCATGTGATGAGCAGCCGCCTATCGGTTTGTTTGGTTGCAGTAAACTTTCACTAACACAAGGGCTTTAAAACGCATTACCAGACACATTTAGCTTACTCTCCCGTAATAATAGTGTTTACAGTGTCATCCCAGACGAGAAATGACACGCTACGGCTAGTCTTTCACAGAGAAGAGCTGGACTATGCGCTCTACATACTAATGCAATCAGCAGATCACAGCACACTTCATCTACACGACAAACTCCTGCTCCTGACCAAACACAGGCGCTCATACCGTCGAGGAATGTATCGTTTCATAAAGACGGAGACGTCGCGCGGGCCGCTTGCACTTACTGTACAGTTCGAAAAGTTGAGTTTTGTTCCAAACTTCAGTTTTGTCCGATACTTCCGCAGCAGCACGCGCTAAATAACTACCATGAAACAGCATATAAAGGACATAAAGCGCTTCATGGAAGCGAATACGAAGAGTTCGAGTGCGTCCTTGCATTTCCACAGGAGATGAGTGCGCCCCAGAGACTGCAGCCTGTTTTCACCACACTTTCCGCGAGTTTGGGGATTCTCTACGTCACTGATCTCTCTAAAGCTAGTAAAAGGCTAAACATATTCCTGTCCTCTTACAGCCCGTCTGCTCTGAACGCGACGCGACCGAATTCGGACGTCGCGTTTTAGATTCCCTGTGCGTCGCGGCGCGAATGTTCACTGTCTGACAAATCCATTATTGCGTAACCTTGCATCTGGCCAGAAAGCGATCAAGGTGTGGTGATTAATTAAGTGAAATATATTTATTATTATTTTTTACATATTTATATAAATAAATAAACATACAGATCGTGTAATGCACCGAAGTTGCATTGCACAAAAAGCTGCTTAGGGCTGCACAAAGCATTACATATGTATTTAAGTCATTAACAATTTTAATCACTCTGCATGCAGCCTTAAAAGGTTTTCTTACTTAAGCAAAGGAAAACCAGTCTCCTCTTGGCTTATAACGAAATCCTCCGAATGTTTCTTTACTAATACTAACTAATTTGTGACCGGCGTTTCATTTTGTTCTCTCTCCGCAGTGGCCTGAAGTGTAAACAGCAAACACCCGTTTAGTCCCATTAAAAGGCTTGGAGGGGTCTGGACAGTTTTTAATATGACTTTGACTGAATTCGTCTGAAAGAAAAAAGTCACATACACCTAGGGCCTAATTTTAGTTTTTGGCTGAACTAGCCCTTCAACGTGACTGTGTGTAGGAAAGTAATATGAAGCTCAACATTTTCATGAAAAAGCATGAAATATATTACAAAACACAAGTAAACAGACTTTTTTTTTTTTTTACATTTGATCCAGCAAAACCATACTTAATCTTATCTAATTACAAAAGGCTCAGCCTCAACTAACTAAATTTGTCACAAATAACTACATTTTGCTGTAACAACCACAAAAAAACGCTAAATGTAAAACAAGAAGATCCAGTGTTGCCCAGATTGAACAGTACCTTTAGCACGTTTAGCAGCACAACACATTGTTTAAATTATTTACAGTTTGTCAAATAAATTCCCTGCCCCCCCAGCATACAAGCACACGGTTACACACACACACACACACTCACTTACTTGTACAGTACAATATTTTTTTTTTTTTTAAGTAATCGCTCCTGGTAAATAGAAGCCTACATTTTGTGCTTTAACACAAAGTTGGTCAGTAGCCCTAAGAAATATTACTCTTCTGCTGCCCTGCGCTTTTGTAGGTCACATTTTTAAATGTTGTCGTCGAGCTCCTAAAAAGAGGATTTGTGCCCTGTAGATAAAAGAGGGAAAAATACGTAAGTATATCAGGATTTTAACACATTCAAATCAACAGAACACTCTATAATGTAATGCTCTCTTGATAGTGTTATCATACCGACTGCCATTTTGCTTTCGCCTTCTCTGCCTCAAACTTGGCCACCTCTTTCCGGTCATGGACAGAAACTAGAAACTTCCAGGTCACAAGGAGAGTAATGCCAATGATGAAGACAGACATGGACACGCCCAGAGCGATCAATGGTGCATTTGGTGGCTTTGGGCAGTCTGTAGGAGAGTCATGCACACACAATTACAAATATAACAACTTAATTTTAATGTGTAATGCCACCATGTGTATGTTAAACTTTACGTGTTTATGTATTTTAATGCATTAAACCATGAAAATTAGTTTTACCGTAAAGCTTGGGGTTGTAAATGATGCTGCCGTGATCACTGTCCACCAAGCTGAATGATACTAGACAGTTGTCCTCATTCTGTAAGACGCACAATGCCGTCCGACTCTCTTCAAAATCTGAAAACAAAAATATATTACATTTATGCATTTAGCAGAGGCACGTAACACACCCATACACACACACGTTGGTTTTTGTGGTTTATGGGGACTCTTCATAGGTGTAATGGTGTTTATACTGTACAGACTGTATGTTGTATTGCCCTACACTGACCCTACACCTAAAACTACCCTTTACAGGAAACTGTGCATTTTTAGATTTTCAAAAATAGTTTTATAAGTCATTTGAAGTACGGGGACACCGAAAATGTCCTCATAAAGCACCTTCATATGGTAATACCTATTTCATACCCATGTCATTATACAAATTTGTGTCCTCATAAATCACACAAACATGCACACACACACACCTACACATATATATATATATACATGAGAAGAATATATGAATGCATATACAACAATTATATGCATAGTACATACATAGTAAATACAGTACACACATACATTATGTAAACAAAACCTTATTTTGCATGCAATTAATAGCAATTATTCATTTTACAGAATATATATATATATATATATATATAAAACAAATCATGTATGTATGATATTATCCCACTCAACTTTTTTGATTCCCTTCAGTCTCATTATATCTCTTTCCTTTGTCCCTCTCATGTCTTTATTAAAGACGGACAGTGTTTTGTGTCCTCTGATTGTCTTCCAGTCTTCAGAGCACCAGTTGAGTTGTGATCTCAGGGTTCATATAATAGGCTGATCTTGTATAGACACTCAAGGGTTTTGAAACCCAGTGGGCCCTAACAATAGGCTCTCTACAAAACAAGCTAAGTAGCTTGTTTCCCTTTGTGAAGGGTCAAGGGGGTCGATCTAAAGGATGTCTGCTTTGTATGTGCTTATAAGAGTATATCAAGACACATTTGAGGTTTTGGAAGGAACCAGCATGAAAGTATATATAGTATAGTGACTACTTTTCTGTTATTCTTTGTAACACTTCTATATAAATCTGACATTAAGATATCAACTGTACTGTTCTAACTAGTATGTATTGCAATTGAGACAATTATCTTTAAAATAGTAAGGGTTGATTAGATATTAGTAATTGTATAATAGATGTAAGAGTTCAATTTGTACTACTTATTTCGGAGACGCTAGTATTTTTTTGTAATTGTTAATTCATACAAAAGTCACAACTTTTAAAATTAGTTTTAAGTCAGAATGAGCACTGTATAATTCAATTAAAATTGTTGTAATAGTAAAACAAAAAATATTACTAGTAACGTTCTAGTACATAATAAATAAAAAAGTTTAAGTACTAGTATCTAATAATAAGGCATTTCCACTGGAGATGAGCACGCCTGATAGGCTGCAGCCTGTTTTCATCATATTTTCTGGATTTTTTAAAGGATTTGAGGGGCGTTTTAGGATTTTCTACATCAAGAAAATAAGATATTAGTAAATTTTATAAATTAAATGTTAAAAAGTATCATACAATTGTCTGTAAAGATTAGAGGTTTAGAATCACATGAAGTGAGTAAATAATGACAAAAAGTTTATTTATAGCTATACTGGTCCTTTTAAAAGGCATACATTAAATGAAACAATTTGCCTGACAGACAACTGACCATGTGACCACTGATATACGGACACTGCAGAAAACAAAACAATGGATTCTGACCTGTGGAATTGCTGACGATGGCATGTAGGGAGTTGCATTTCATGGCACACTCGTTCAGCGGGTCCTTAGCATTGAGGTGACACTCCACACAAGACCTAGGGGACACAAAGACAGCATTACAAAAAATCCTTTCGACCCCACAGAGAGTTCGTCTCTAGAGGAAGCTTTGTTTTGTGTTCTTTGTGAGTGTTTTTCTCAGAGATGCACTCTCTCATTTTCAGTCTCATTCTCTCTGTATCGCTCTATCACGGAGTCAAATGACCCGCAGGGTGACAGGACCTTTAGTGGGAAGGAAATGTAATACTGCAGAGCTGCCACATGCCTTTTGGTGTTCATATATGCCCTCTGGAAATGAGTGGACAAGGAGACTCATAAAAACACACAGAGCTGCCCACACACACACACACACAGTAGTCATGAGGAAAACTGCCTTGAAAGCCGGAGGTCAATTTAAAACAAGCAATAAGAAACTAATTTTTTAAGTATCGATGGCTCCATCTGTCATTAGAGTGTTAGTAGACTTTAAAAAAAAAAATACAAATCAGACAGTAGCTAAAGCAATGCCGGATAATGCATGTCTTTACCTGGGGAAGCTACAGATGTCTTCACAGGTTGGGCACCTTTGGCACCACTCTCCTGAGGCTCCGGGGACGGTGCACTCACACTTCCCACACACACACTTGCCCCGTCCGCTGCAGATGGAGCCATCCGGAGATGCGCACGAGCTGCTGTTGGTGCTGCAGTTACAGAACTCTCCCATCCAGCCGCTGTCACACACACACTCGCCACAGTCACATTCCCCATGACCTACACAAACAAGCATGAACAAATGATACCTTAATTCGATATGGAAGCATTACATTGTGTTATAAATGTATTCACTTTTGAACAAAGATTTTTAATTAAGTGCATTTTTTTTTACAAAAAAAATTTTATAAATAAAAAGTAGCATGGGTATATTTGTATGATTGGTAAATTGGTAAAAAATGTATATTATGTTCTATGTAGAAATCTTTCCTACTGTAAACTTCCATTCTGATTAGTAATATGCATTGCTAAAAACTTCATTTGGACAGCGTTGAAGGTGTATTATTATATTATGATTTTTTTGCACCCCCAGATTCTAGATTTTCAAATAGTTGTATCTAGGCCAAATCGTATATCAATGGAAAAAGTATTTATTCAGCTTACATAGATGTTCAGATGTATGAACAGACTGGTTTGTGGTCCACGGTCACATATTTTTTATTTTATAATTGAACATTACACTTTAAAGGTGCTCTATGCGATCTTGCAAAACACTAGGGGTGCAGGATGTGCGCCAAAGCAAAAACACACTTCAGTCAACCAATTGGCAAGAAGAGGTGGGGTTTAATGTGCCCAAACAAACTTCGGCCAACCAATCGGCAAGAAGAGGTTGTTTTTTTATCACACATAATAATTGTGAGAATCACCCTAACTTGACAGTCCTGAAGTAAATATAAAAAGGTCAAATAGCACACTTGCACGGATCTACCCAGTCTATGCAACCCAGTCTCAGTTTGTGATTTAGTCACGTAATTTAATTTAATCTATTTATTCGTGGCAGGGACATGTTTATTTCGTTATTTTCATACTTTTTAAACTAAGATGCATCCAACTGAAATGCATTAGTTTAAAAAACTTGCTGGAAAAATAATGAACAAATAGATTAAATTAAATTACGAGACTAAATCACAAACCGAGACTGGGTTGCACTGATATGCATTTATGTTCCCTATACACATGGGATGGCCCGCATTAAACCCTTCCGGCCATGTCCTCCCGAGTATAGCAACTGTTTTAGCAATTATCGGCGTGTTGTTCTTTCATTAACATTCCTCAGATCAAATATCTCTCCCACTGTGTCAGCGCTTTCTTTCCCCTTGACTCAAAGGGCTACAATGGGTACTGACCTCCACAAAGCTCTCCTCGGAACCTGAGGCAGGAGAAGTCGTCGCACTCACAGTACGGCCCGTACACGCGTCCGAAACTGGACGGGTGGCACACACACTGTCCGCAGAAACACTCGCCCAAGCCGCTGCACATCTCCGCATCTTCATGCGCCCTGTCACACACATAATCTTACATTACAGCATTCCTGCATGCCTCACAGGAAACTCTGTTACGCTTGCTCTCACCTGCAGTCGCTGATATGTTCCTGGCCCTCTGTGCACTCACATTTCGGCCCCACGAAACCTGGATTGCACAAACAGGTGCCACACTCCAGCGTCCCGTGCCCTCGGCTGCAAAAGGTGCTGTTCGCTTCGGGGCTTTGATGACAGTTACAGACACATTGAGAATCCAGTTCAATCTCCAGGGCATCTTGGAAACCCACCGGCCGCAAGGAAAACCGCCGCGGACCGTCAAGACAGCCGTTTAACTTGATCGTAACATTAAAAGATACCTGAGTGGGAGAAGATCGGTTTTGCTTTAATCGCTTTGATAAATTGTGTGCGATACAAATCATCTCCACAAGACATATTTCGCAACATATTGCGTAAATATTTTCAAAACATGTTTGACGAGGTTTGTTTGCAACTGTCAAGAAGTTCTTGTTGAAATGCTGTCATGTCAGCACAATGAGAGCCACAAACCATATCAATATTATAAATATAAAACATGATGTGACACGTTGTTATTTCGTCGAAGATATGAATGAGACATGACTCGTTCCTGTTTTAATCTGCTAGGGTAGTGTTACTGTATGGAAGGAATGAATAAAAAACTGACCACATCACCAGCTTTGACATTGGAGCAGTTTTTATGTCCGGTGATGATGGCCCCATCCTGACAGAGCGCCGTGAAGGAAAGCTGCAGGTCTTCAGTGTTGCCCAGCACTTCCAGATCGATCTCTGACCTCAGCTCCTGTCAATCAAACAAATAAACAGTTTTTTAATGCTTGAAGAGTATCATTTTTGTGGTTACACTTTATTTTAAAGTACAGTACCGACCCAAAAAAGTACTGGTAATATAAGGTACCTATACGGGGTAGGTTCAAGGTTAGTACCTAGTTATTACCTAGTAATTGTAAATACTATAAAAAATACATAGTATCTACATGAGTAACAGGACTATAAAATAAAAAGCTACCGTTTTTAATGTAAAAACTTGTCTTCGAACCAGTCATTATGACAAAATAAACCTTGACAGAGTGACCAAGACCGCAGTGAAGAGGTTGAACATTTTCTACACAGAACAAGAAAAAAATGAACTAGAAGCAAAAGAAAACTGAGCGCTGTCAAAAAGGCGCATACGCATGAGCTGGAGGATTAAACTGAGTTATCTTTGCTGCTTTATAGACTTAATTGGATAAATACACACACTTGTGTGTGTTAAAATGCCTGTCTTTGCAAGCATTCTTGTAAACACAGTAATTTAGGTCTTATGTGAAAGCAAACAGCTAAGAAAGAAAGCATGTGTAACAGTATATTGCTCTTAAAGTGACAGCGGTATAATATCCCGCTTCCTGCCCTTCATGTTAATGCAAAAATATCTAAATAATCACTCTCAGAAAAAATGGTACAAAAGCTGTCACTGGTGTGGTACCTTTTTCAAAGGTGCATGTTTGTACCTAAAGGGCCTATTTTAGGTACATATCAGTACTTAAAGTGTGCATATTTGAACCTAAGAGATACAAAAGTCTCTTTTTAAAAGGTAGCACCCCAATGACAGCTTTTGTACCTTTCTTTCTTAGAGTGCGAAATAAAATGACCATATACTAGCTTTATTTATTGAGGTTTTACACTTCAATAATACACCACTATAGGGTGGGGTGGGATGTGCAGGGCTCAGGTCATTTCTGGAGGGGTGGGATGTAAATTAGAGTGCAAGCAGAGGTAAGAGAGAATGGGGGATGGAGAACAGAGATGAAGAGATCAAACAACAGCCATAGAACAAGTGCAGACACGCTCCTTGAACACTGCCAATCTCATGAAAATGAGCAGAGGGGGTTAAAGGGAAGGGAAACACTGAACAGATAAAATATTTGTCAATAAATAGTTCTCTCCAACATTTGGTAACCCCTTGTGAAAAATAAATACAGTAAAATGTATTTGAACATTTATTTCACGACACATACACTACAAATGCATTTACATGTTTATACACTTAATAAAATACCCTGCAATTGTACTTTTAGTATACTAAACTGGTATATTAGAAGTCTTCTAAACTGGAACAGCTTTAGTTGTGTGGAAGTAATGCTGATATTGATTGTACTAATGTGGAACTTGCAAGTGTACTGTACTTCAGGTACACTTTAAATGTCTTGCATTTAAAGTACAGTATTGTTTAAAACTATATATTTCTCATTAACATGACATTAAAGCACATTAAGCTAAAAACACTGTGCACAAGCAGTACTCCAAATATAATTCATTATCATTTTTTTATATCAGTAAGTCAAGTAAATTTTTAAATACGTTGATAGATTTGAACTACACATGTCCCATGAAATAAATGTATTTTAAATATATTACTTTTTTGACTAAGGAATGTACGCAACCTATTGTTTTCTGGGGTTTTTTGTGTGTGTCTACCATTTTTAATTTATTATATTTTTCTGGTTTCTTTCAAAAACACATTTACAACAACAGAACATCTCGTTCTTTATTTTTCATTTGCAACTGTAGCTATTCATTTTACAGAACTCAAAAGCTCAACCCATTTGAACTAATCGCTAAATCGTTAACATTTTAGGAAACTTCATTTACGTCAGCTGGCAAAATAACATTTCCACAAAAAAGGGAAAATTTGCAAAACATTAAACAAAACACAGAAATCCAAAGTTTGCGAAGCATAAAAACGTGCATGCTCATCAAATGTATGACATTTGGCTTAATAAGGCTATTATTTCCAGGAACACTCTCACATTACCCTTGTTACACAGTCTCGTGAAGACTAACTCTACCTTATATGAGGTCATGATGAGTTCCAGAATGTTCCTTGAATCGTGTGCCAACACCCCCACAGTAGCACCAGGAATCAGACTAGCATAATTCTATCAGAAAGGCAGAAAAAGGTGGTTAAACATCAACTGCAAACTCCTGGAGAGCAGCCACAGAATTTGAGATGTGGGAGAGCGATATGGAGAAAGGGAGGGTAGAGGGAAGAAAAGGAGAACTCAGAAAACATAAAATATTTGTGTCATGAGAGGTCGGCATGGATGATGTGTTAAATACTCTGTTCGAACATGTTGTAGAGAGAACCGAATACACTAGTGATTCACGCAGGCTATTCACACACTGATATATCTTCCATCAGGTCCTCTCGGGTTCCACATGCACAGAAAAACACATGCCTTTTTGTTTCCCTTTTTGTGGCCTAATATGCATAAACATGAGAAAGTAAATCCCTTACGCTTTTCTCACCTCATAGTTCTGCCTCAGATTGTCCGTCACTGCAAATATAAGGAGGATATTGTTTTCAACCAGTTTGTCCACAAGCTGCCCTAATGTTGGGTACTCCTACAAATACAGATGAAAGAAGTCCCAAAAACAAGACTCAGTCAGACAATAAATTCACAAGAAATACTGCAAGAGAAAAGACCGTACCTACATTCATTTGTTATCAGTATTCAGTTAATTTAGATTTACAATATAGTAATTAAACAAACTCCAAATAAATACGTTGTGAAAGAATATTCCAGGTTAAATATAAGTTACATCTGAAAAATAGTACTCTGAATAATTACTGTAAATGCTTTCGAGTCATCTTTATTTATATTTAGCAATACATATAGTATCAAAGCAGCTTTACATATTAAATAAGGTAATTGTGTCAATAATGCATAGACATAGATTATAGACACTTTTTGTAAATACCTTTTTGTTAAAGGCAGTTCATTGTTGAATTCAGTTCAGTTCAATTCAGTTTACACAAAAATCACTGACATAACGTGTGTTTGTCTTCATATGTAATGTGCACAGTACACACACACCTTATGTAAACAAAAACATTTATTTTGGATAGGATTAATCGGGATTAATCGTTTGACAGCATATATATATATAATAATATATATATAAAGTTAGAAAACGAAGTATACATTTTGTGAAAGCATTTACAGTAATAATACAGTAAAATTTGTCCAATTTTAAACCACGGCCTTACATGATATCTGTACTATTCTTGGTATTCTCTCAGTGTCACTATTTTTGTATTCTTTTCATAAAAAAGCAGATGGAGCATTCATTCGATGTCTTTCATACTTTTCTAATGGGACAGACAAGCCTCCTGGTTTTCATCAAAAATATCTTCAATTGTCGGAAGAAGTCGGACAAAGCTTTTACGGGTTTGAACGACATGGGGGTAAGAGATTAATTACAAAATGTTCATTTTGTGGTGGAGTCCCTGCTGAGAAAAACAGTAGGACCCAGGCCAAAACACAGTAGAAAATGTAACGGTTTAATTGTTATAATGGGAATTGTATTGGTTTTAATGGAAAGTATAATAGTGTCTACTGGTATGTGAAGTATTCTGTTGGTGGAAGGTTAAATCCTATTGGAAAAATTTCAAAAACACACTACAAAAAGGGATTCTGTAATGGTTTTACTGGAAAAACATAACGGTTCATAATGGCATTTTAATGTAAACCATTTGAATTTCTGTAATGGTTTCTACTGGGCTTCTGTTGTTTTTTAGCAGGTAACCCTTAAATTTCTAGTCACTATAACCTGGAATATTCCTTTTCAGTGATTCAAATTTCCTGATTCCTCAGGAACTGAAGCTGCAGACTTCACCTTACCAGATGGGCAGTCATGGAATATTCATTATTGTCATCCAAGTGACACTTTCCATCATTGGGCACTACGATGCCGGACATTTTACTATCCATCCCAAAATGAGAATCTGCGTCGCTCACAAACACCAACAGCTTGATGGAATCGTTCCTCCAGCCAATCCTGTCCTGAGTTAACAGGGACATTTCCAGAAGTTGGAACAAAACGGTGTTTCCTCCATTAAAGCCAATCATTTGAAGGGAAATAAGCGACTCACCCCGCACACCGCCGCCTGCATGATGGCGTCAAAACCGCACTCGGGCACGTCGATGTTCGCAGATACCCGCTGCTTCGAGATGATCTCATTGAACTTGTCAGCACTGCTTGTTAACGACAGTAGGTGTCGGTATCCAAATGTGGGGAGACATTCAAAATCAACACTCCTGCAAAAGAGAAGCGTGATTAAAAACGGCTTTCTATTGTCTAAAACGGTTCATCGCTCATTTCTAAATGGACGATGATGTCATGTGACGTAGCTCAGTGGTCATAAAAATGATCAGTTGAAATTAAATCACCCCCCCCCCCCCCACACTGATGTCGCATTCATTCTTCTTTTTGGGTTTATACTGGCAGACCCCTCAGATCTGGTGTATTATGGGAATCACCTGCAGGGATTGGTCAGCTCTTCTTGCGTTATCTTGATGAAAGGCAGAACTGGTTTCTCCACAAAGGAACCGAATCCTAGCCTGAATTTGCTGGTAAGCTTAGCCATCTCTTTTGAGAGCGTCGTGCCCAAGTCTTTGGTCATTTTCAGATCATCATTCATCGACGCTGACAGGTCCATCAGGTAATAAATGTCCACCGGGTGGTCCTCCGGTTCCTGCACTTGAATCTGAAAGGTCAGCTGACTTCCTGTGGAAGAGAAATGACAAACAGAGCTCAAAAATGGCACTTTGGTTTACATTCTGAGATTCCAGTGTGGTGCAAATGTTTTCCAGGTCAGTGTGATGTTTGGCACAAGTAGACATTGTGTAGTTCATCTGCATTTAGCTTTCTGTCACTGAATGACTAAATCTTTCTAATCGTTCCATCAGGGGAAGTTCCTCCCCAGCAGAGGAGCAGCTGTGGGCTGAGAGACATTTCTTTGATTTTCAAATCTGTGTCACCCATTTTTTTTTTTACCTGGTCTAAGCTGGAGGCGCATCTTCTGTGGTGAGATGTATGAAGCATTAGTGAGGCTGGCGTTCTTTCCTAAGCCTTGGTCCTTGAGCACTTTGGCGTTCGTGACGGGGAACTCCACGAATTTCCTGGAGCATCCCTTCTGAAGAAGAGCCTCGGGTGTGTCGCATCTCTCGTCGATTGAAAAGAAGTCAGTGAAATTCTGGATAAACAATCATTTTAATTATTTTTGCTAACACTGCCAAAAAAAAGCCATGTTTTTTTTCTAATTTAATTCTATGCATACTTCAAAACCATTAACTTTTTGTTGAAATATTGTGTTATTTGGAATATTTATTTATTGCACAGTGCACGCTTGCTAATATTATGCCTAAAATGTGTTTTAATATCAGCATTAATAAGGATTGTATGATCTGAAAGTACAACTGCAGGTATTTTTATTAAGCTCATAAATATGCAAATATGTTGGTAGCATACTTTTTAAACATTTTTGCTTTTTTTCACTAGGGTTATCTATTTGGCTTTTTTTCACCAAACATAAATACGTCAAAGAAAAAAAAACATTAATGTCAACAATTATACAAAATATGCCCACTGAAAATAAGACAAAAGAGCCCTTAAATATATGTTTCAGTGTGTGCCCAATCACGCCTTCCTGTTGGCTATTTTTCAATTAAAAAGAGGATGTGAAGTATGATTTACAACCATTGTTACTATATATTGTACTGTACTAGTATAATACTTCCTTTTTGGAGTCAACTATCCCTTCAAGAAGAGTTTGTCCCAATGCATTCTGAAAAAATGTTAAGCAAAAAACAGTTGTGTTACCTGTAGTGTGCACCAGGCGCACTGTGGGCCCAGCTGCAGACACTCGTCACAGGAGAGAGCGTTAATTTGAGAACACGTCCCTGCACACGACACAGCACAGCGTGGTTTGTGGATGCGGTTTGCTTTTCTCAATGCAACAAAGTTTCTCACGCAACATCAAAACCATAGAGAGTCAGCTGATAGTTTTGCTCTCTGTCTGTCTGTAGTCAAAGCAGCAAGAAGACTAAACTGACATTAAAAGTTCATCTTAAATCAAGTTGCTGTATTTCATTAATTGCGCAGACTCTGTTCTGTTACAACTATGTGTGCCTAGGTCTTTCTAGGTGAAACCAATAAACAGCAGATGAGATGGACTGACGCATTTGTGAGTGCAAAAATGCTTACACTAGAAAAAGAAAATGGGTTTGTGGTTCGATCCCAATCTGTCTTCCCAAAATGCACCAGGGTAGCATTTTTTTTAACTGGTTATAACTTGCATGTATTATTTTTTATGTTAGTTTTGTTGTCATGTCTTTCTTGTTCTAAATACCTTGTTTAAAGGTCTGTAACATGTGAAGGTGATTAATATCTTCACATAATTAGCATTTACATAATTGTGACAGTAACAAGAACTTTATTTACATAGCTGCAATAAACACATGAGATGAGGCATAAATATTAAACAGTTTAAATGTAATTAAAGAGAAACTATGCCCTTATAGGATTTAAAGTGACAGATTTGCATACTCTAAATAGGTTTTGTCATATTGATGTTCAAAATGAGTTAGGCTACTTTTTAAAACAGATATAGTTTAATAACGTGGGTTTTTTTTATTATTCATATTGTCTAAATGACTGATTGATAGGCGGAATTAAAACGCTGAATGAGGAAAGAAACCGCACGCATGTTCTGTATTTGTGATTGATCAAAATTTCTTCAGTCTTACCTCCGACAGTGCCGAGCCAGAAGTGAAGGACAATGCAGAGTGAAACAATCCCCATTAGTCCTCACGGTTTCTGATCAGAGGAGGAAAAAATAAAGTTCATATTCTCAAGCGAGCGAACTCGGGATGCGAGCATGTAAGCGCGAGCAGGTCTGAGCTCACCTGGACAGACAGACTCAGCGCGTGCGCCTACCTGCCCAACCTTTATATGCACTTCCGCGCAAGTGCGAACACAACAGGTAAGTCTCACAAGGGCACATATCACACACAAAAACTTGTGTCAGAACACAACGCGTTTGACATCACGTTTATGAGTAAGACATGAATTGAATTACTGGAACATTTACTTTTTAGTGGTTATTTTAATATTTTATTAAGAGATATAACTCTTAGTTACCTTTTTCGTTGTCTAGACATGATGAAGTTTGTTTAAAATATTACAGACGTGTTCTACTCACTTCTGCAAACGTTTTTATGTGGTTATACAATTGCGAAATTGAGAGTGAGACTGAATTACCTCGAAATCTGGGAAATGGGTATCGAATAAAACGTCAACGCATTAGATATGACGTGAAATCAAATAGGCCTATGAAGTTGTGTTATAGAGCATATATATCTAATAAAAATGTTTGTAGACACTCTCTGGTTGTCAGATATTAGACAAACATGGTCATAGGACTCCTTGAGGGGAAATGACTTCCTACATTCACTAAAAATCACCCTGGAACTATTGAATGTTGCTATCAAGGTAAAAAACAATGAAGGACTTGATTAAAGCTATATCTTTTTATGAAATGCAAATACTGTGTATATGTAGGCTAATAGATCATTTGTAAAGGAACGTTCCCAGCATTGCCTGAAATATATATGTCTTCCAATGTACCTGATTTGTTATTTTTGTTAGTATTTTTGGAAAACAATCAGTGAGTTTTCTCTTAAGTGACACTGATATTTTGCGGTGTATACAGTTATGCAGACTCCAGTCCGTAACAATATTTAACACTTTTTTTGGTGATACAGTTTTGATTAACTAGCAACTTCTTAGTTGATTGTAGTGTCGATTTGCTTTAGGGAGAATCAAGCGTTACTTAATTAAGCAGGAGTCAGGCCCTACACTTGACACCCTGACTGACACTGAATAATCACTGAAGGCCCTCAGGTAAATACTGTTGGTTGTAACTAGGCATTCCTGTTTGACTATCTTGCCAAGCATCACAGGTGCTTCGCTGTTTAAATTGCCGTTGGCAGTCACCCATAGCATCACTTGCACATAAAACATCACTCGTCACTCATGTCACCACCTGTAAATATGAATGATTTCTGGTTGCACTTCTTCTGCAAGTAGCTGTCTGTGTGAACGGCATATAAACATCTTTACATTCATTGTTAAGTTGATACAATATTTGTCGTCACACTCTTCAGTGAAATGTAATTAAACAGAGCAACAAACATTGAGGTTAACCTCGGGGCATGGCTCTGAGATGAATCATGCTTTATCAGCACATTACTATAGATATCAAGCACAATCATAATAGAGATTACTTGGGAAAACCCACCCCTAAATAGTTTAAAAATATATGACTTTTACTATCTATTGGAAATCTGTTCAGTTACTATCTTGTTTTCTATAGTTTATTCTGATCGGGTGACCTTTTGACTTTGTCGTATCCATTTATTACCGAATATCCAAAGGGAACAGTCTGATCCTTCAACAAAGCCTGTGGGAATCCCCATGGCCTTGACTAATATTAATATTTGCTGAGCGTGGTTGCATGTGACACATTCCCCTCTACATGGCTGAAAACAGGTGTGTGTGTGTGTGTGTGTGTGTGTGTGTGCCACGCCTGGCTATGAAGAGCCGTGACTCAGTTTCTGTCTGAGACCACAGAAAGCACAGACATATATAGATAAAACAATGTCAATGTTTAACTGGTCAAGTTCTACAAAATGAGCACAGGACATTGTTTTCATAATTCAAAAGAATGACCCAATGTAATGATTAACATTTGATCGTAAATCTGATCACCTGTGTGAACCAGTGGATGAGGCCTCATAATAGGTTCAGTTGTTTTCATTTTTACAATCAGAATTCGAGGTCAGCATGGATATATTGTAGCTCAAAGTATCACCATTGTTTCTTCTAAAATTCCTTGGCATCTTGGTGCAGTTTTGAGACATTGTTGAGGGGTCTTCTGAGACTCTGGACACATGTGAGATTACTGGGGACTTTCTTTGGAGAGTAGTTGAAGAAGCGCTATATTTCACCACAGCTCCTAATTTTCACTTAGTTTTATACTAACATCTACAATTAAAATCAAAGACCTACTGCCCAAATCAAAAGCGGGCATTGTTATGCTCTACTCACCCAGAAGGGTCTTGTTTGTGACAGATTGTATCGTTTATAAATGTGTTGAATTATATTTTATGTAATTTTTATTAATTACATCACTATTGAATGTATATGTGTGTTTGTATTTAATTACTAATTAATATTTTTTTAAATACCAAATAAAGAACAAGGATGTGCTAAAGTCACCGTCTCACAAGGATGTGCTTATAGGAGAAGGTAAGGATAAAACGGGGCAGGACGGAACAGGACAGGATTGGAAAAGGATAGGACGGGATGGAATACAGTAGAATAAGCAATGTTGTAATACTCAAGTCTAGAAAAGGTCATTTTCAGACTCAAGTTCATCTCAAGTCTCAAGTACAGTTTTCATCTGGTCTTGACCAATAATTGAGAATTACCCCATCATATTAAATTTATCATGTCCTGTCCCATCTTATATTCATCCTAACTTGTCCAGTTCTATATCCCATCCTATCCAATCATATATACCTCCATATCTTAGAGCCTATTATACATCCGATAATATCCCAAACTATCCTATTTTATTCTACAGGTGTGTCCGTATACTATCTTATCTTTTCCCATCCCATCCCATCCTATTATGCCATGTCCTCTTCTAATATATCATATTGTATATCCAATCACAACCCATCCCATCTTCTTCTATCAAACCATATCATGTCCTAATCTATCATATATGGCATCCTATCCCATCCTACAGGTATATTCCATCCAATCTTTACCTAGTATACTATTTCCTGTCCTAATCTATCCTAACCTATATTCCATCCCACCTATCCTACGCTATCTTATCCTGTCTTGTTGTATTTGACATGTATATCTTATCCTATCCCAGTCTATCCTGTATACCATCCTACATATCCTGTTCTGTCCAATCATACCCTATCCTACCATATTCTGTCACATTCTATATACTATCCTATCGTACTATGAGTATAAAAAGCACTTAGCGTTAAATTTGATTTTTACTGTTTGTGTGTCTCTGGTTTGAACTTTTTAACCTGCTCAAAAGCCAACAGCACCATTATTAAACTATACAAACTTTAACCTTTTCCCATTACAGCAGATCAAATTCGGACATTCAGGATACCATGCTCAAAGCACATTTTGGCTGTATCAGATAGGAGTAACTCACCCCTGAAGGCCTCGGCAGCTAGCATGCTGTCCTCTCTCTCAAATCCACAGCAACAAGTGGCTGGAAGTGTGTGTCGGAAGCAATAGTATGCTCAAACTATCACAGCGGCTTTATGGAGCATGACGCCTGCACTCCCTTCCTCACCCCCTTTTCTCACATACACACACACTTTTCTGCCTGAATGACGGCAGCAACTGCAGGACTACGCATACACACACACACACACACACACAGCGTGAAGCTTCTTCATTAGTGAGAGAGAGACCGACGGGCCAAATGGTCTTGTGTGACTGGATTTTGTTGAATGTGTTCAGCATGTAGGTCAGTGGGGTTTTTCTATTGTCTGTCAGACAGCGAAACTGATTCTGTGGTAAGTAAAATCCACCATCAGCATCAGGTGCTTTTTTTAGTTTAGTAACAGGTCTTAGCATGCCCAGTATGCGTGCAGTTGGCCAACACTGGGGCCTTAAAGGCATAATCCATGTTAAATACAAGCAAATTTTGTGACGTGATGTTTTACAATGAGGTACTTTTTAAAAAAGGAAACATTTTTTGAGGTGATAAACAATATGCCATTGACTCAGCTTGTATTGAACCCAGAATATTCTTTAATTTAATATCCCAACAAGCACAAATCAACTACACTAGGAGACGCAGCCAAAGGTTTCCAATAAGAAAGATTTCTATAGATACTAAATGACATTTTAATGAAATTTCGAAAACACAGAAAGCGTACTGTGAGGGTTGAGATATAGAAAACATCCTGAGCTCAATATAAAAACAACTGAAGTCAGTAGAAAGTCCCCACTTTGCAAGAAAAACAAGTGTGTGTGTTGGAGGGCTACAGTCACACTCACCAGAAATGAATGGCACCAATTCACTCCTCATTCTTCCTCACTGAACTATGAATGGAACGCAGAGAAACAGAGAGAGAGAAAGACGAGAGAATGAGAAACACTGAGGAAAAGTGTCTCTTTTATATAAAGTCAAAGGGAAAATAATGTGGGCAGCGAGAGCTTTGTGGTTGTTCTCTTTCACCCGCACACACACACACACACACACACACACAGCTTCTGACATGTTTTACTAGATTTGAGAGGATGTTTTATTACTAAAGACAAAGACATTTTATTTTATTAAACAAAACAATGCAACAAAACAATACAATTATTTTATTTTATGCAGATTTGGCACACTATTTTGCCCCCTAAGTGGCAACACAAAACCAGAAAGACTAGTTCAAAATGTCAACCAATGCACACGGCTTTATAATGAACTTTGGCTTTTCAAATGTTTTATTTTAGGTCTACAACTGCAAAATTTGCAAAATTTACAATCTCTTTCCATCGTGGGGTTCAGCCACTGATTAGGTTTGACTGAGAGGGTGCTGTGGTGGTGATGGAGGTATTTAGATTGAAAAAGATCGAGACAGATCTCCTATCTACTATGACACACACACACACACTCGAGCACATACATGCACCTAACTTTCTCAGTCCCACCAGGATATAGGGTGTGTGTCCTCTCAGCTGTTTAGGGGGAGGGAAAGAGACAGGTGTACATGCTATTAAATGTGAACTTTGTCATTAATATAGATTAAGAAACAAACCTCTGACAGAAATAATATTGAAATGGGCCAGACGGTGAGTGAGAAAATCAGAGACTGATTCAGACTCACTCTTTAAGATTAGAGTTTTGAGTCTGTGGTATTTAGAAAGCGGAAAACACACACACACACACACACACAGTGAAAGACAGACACATGCAAGGTGCCTGAGAGTCTTAGACATAATCTCCTGGATTTATGATAAAACCCTGCAGGCTGATATTACAAAGAGCCCATCGGCAGGACCGCTTTCAGCTGAAGAGGTGCAAAAATGACCTTCCAAAGATATGACATTGAAATTTAGATGCTATCTAAATATAAACGGAAATTTAACCTACCCTCAAAGAAAGTATAGCTTAAAATAAAGGCAAAATGCTGAAGAGTTTTGTGGCCTTGACTATATCGCCATCTGGTGATCAATGACAAGCAAGTCGATTCTACATGAAACTGGTAACACATTAAAATAAGGTCTTATTTGTTAAAAAAAGTTAATGTATGAACTAACATGAACAAACAATGAACAGTGCATTTATTACCCTTTTTATTAAGCTTTATTAATCTTGTTAATGAATATATAGTTGTTCATTGTTAGTTCACAGTGCCTTTAGCTAACACAACTTGTGATTTTAATAATGCATTAGTAATTACTGAAATCAACATTAACTGAGATTAATATATTCTGTTGAAATATTGTTCATTCTTAGATCATGTTAACTAATGTTAACATCTGTAAAATGGTCAACAGAGAACATTCCTTCATATTAACGCAGTAGAGCCTATTAACCTATTAATATGCATTGTTCATTGTTCAAATTTACTACCCTTTCGTTATGTTCGGGATGAAAACATCCACTAAATTAAACTGCTGTAAAAATATATCAGATCATTTTTTTTTACTTTTATTTTTTGCATAAATCAGGATTTTGACTTTTTAATTGCCAAGTTCATAAGTGATGTCACTGATTTGGGGGAAAAACACACAAAATTACTTTTTTTGGTGGTTTTCTATGTTGAGAAGAGGTACAAGTTTTAATTTTTACAGTTGTTTACCAGGTGGCACCATTAGCCCTTTAGATAGGCCTGACTTTTTATATGGAGTTATATGAAGTATAATTGCAAATAATAGTTTGTGTGCGTGAACGTGTGTGTGTCAACATAAAATATTAATGCTTTAAAGTGTGAAACAGCGCCTCCGTCTGGTCATGGATTGTAGGCGCTGCATTCGTAAAGAAATATCACACTTCTTCCAGAGAGAGGCGATATAGGACCAATCATTTAACATGACATACAGTAGTGTTCCTGAAGTTAACAAACACGTGCAACGCCCCAAATACAAAATACACTGCTGATTTTATTATTATTATTATAGATTTTTTTAAACGTTAATCTCTAAACCTTTCACTGTCTTTCACTGTCATCGTGCAGAAACAAACTCAAAAGTCTGGGTCTCTCTGTGTTGCTCAGGCTGTGCTGCAGTGTCTATTCTCAGGCGCGGTCCCGCTACTG
>JAUYWG010000045.1:17616354-17640730 GCA_034779775.1 Enteromius afrohamiltoni
CAAAGACTCGGAGACGAACGGTCTCTCATGCGAGATCCCATATGTAACGTCGAAGTGATTCGACTGAAAGGGTAACTGATGATGACGTCATGGGCTCAGAGTTGGCTGACCAATCGACGGTAAGGGAAGTGTATTTGCCACTGATCTATATAGATCAGTGGTGTTTACTCATTTCTGAAGATTTCAAATTTAAAAACAAATGAACGCAACGTACATGGTACGTGTATCATCTGATCATTTGTTATTTTAATTAATATTAATAGTGGAAAAATGAAAAAAGCATAGTCTATTTTCGTTTGTTCAAAAAAGCTCAAAAAACAGATTTTAGGTAAATTTTCAATTTTTGATTCACGTTTAGAAAACGGATAAACGACTTCATAATTCGTTTTACCTTGTGGGTGGTCATGACACGCCCCCTTTTTGCAGATTGGTCAACCAAATCTGAGCCGGTGACGTCATCGATCATTCCTCTGTTCCGTTCAAGAATATAATATAGTCTATTTTTGTGAAAATACAAAAAGGAAATAAAGCATTGACTTGGGTATAGGCCTATAACATGCATGCAAGAAACTGTAATGACTGACAACCGAAGAATAACAGAGATATTAAAATACATACTCTCTTGAGTTTTATAATGTAGTCTTGTTGTATCTCTCAATGCGCTCGAAACCGCACAGAAATAGGAGACTTTCCAATCTGCCTTGCCTCAAGGTCTTGTGCTAGTGTAAGGCAATGTGTGTTGAATCTTTTTCTTTTCTTTTCACCAAGCAGCCATTAAAAAAAACATAACACTGGAATTGGATTTAATTTGGTTACTGTATGCTATTTGCGTTCGATACGATCTCAGAGTTTCAAAAGAAGATCTCTTAGTGCTAATTAGAGTTCACGTGAAGCATCTTTTAAAGTAATTAGTGGTCTCTGTAAATGAAGACCGATGATTTGCGAGCACACATTTGTGTGCCATTGCTGACCTTTAACCTCAACCCCAGAACAGAAGAGCTCATGACCCAGGAACCATGAACACTTTATTCCTCTGCATGAGGTTTTTAAATAAAAATATGAGTTTTAAATGGACACCCTTAAATGAAAATGTAATTTTAATTCTCAGAACATCAACATGCGTTTTCCTGCAAATGGAAGTCTTCAGAAAACAAAAGACCTTTAGAGGGAAATGTTTTGCTGTTTAGTTTTCCTCTCTGTGTCATTCCCAAAAAAAGCACCAGACTTGAGACTTCAGTGTTTGTTTTTCCAGAAGAGCTCATGGTGAGGGAGAACAGCTCAAGGTGCACCACATGTAGCTCTGGGGTCTGCCAGCTGGAATTCAACCCGCGTCTGTGGATGCAATTATCAGCAAACAAGACTTACTACATTAAACACACCAACCCAAATGTGCAGAGAACATCTATGATGTAAGAGTTCTGAACGGGAAACAATTTTCAGCCACGCAAGATCAAACATTATATAGTGCTGTTATATTATCCTAAACGTGATAAATGGCAAAATAAACAAAGCAAAATCTTTTTTGGCAACACTACAACTTTTTGCTTTCAATCGGTTTTGCAGGCAAATATACATTTATAAACAGGAATTTATTCATAAAAAAAGTGTTCAGCATGATTGAAACTCCAGTTTTGTTTAAAAAGCATCCCAGGATGCACCTCGTGAAGCCGTTTGAGACAATGACTGGACTGTGCAGAGCTGGAATTAAAATACACCTTAATACATAATCATATTATTTTTAAGACTCCACTATTATTCTAAAATGTGTAAAAAACAAACAAAAAAAAGTTGAGCCACTTTTATAGCAGTTTATAAATTCACATTTCTTCCCTTTGTTTAAAGGTGTATCATTGGTGATCGTATATAGGGTCATATATAGGGTCGGTTTTGTTTAATTGAGGTTTATAAATCATCTGAAAGTGGAATAAATAAGCTTTCAATTGATTTATGGGTCGTTATAGGACTACATTTGTCCGGGATACAACGTTTTGAAAATCTGAAATATACGGGTGCCCCCCCCCCCCAAAAAAAGATAAAAAATAAAATATATATATATATATATAAATATATATATATACATAAAGTATATATATAAGAAATTGAAAAATCTCTTATAAAAGAATAAAAAGAATAAAAGAAAAAAGAAATAAATTTTGATACAATGCTGGTTGCTACCAATATACCAGTGATACTAATATTTTTGTGGTTCAGGCTCACATTGGAGTCGTAACTGTATTTTTTATAGTCATTGTAGGGTTTTTGTCATATTGTCACAATGCAGAAATGTTTTGGTGTTTTTTACACTTAGATCATGTTAGCAAACCCCATCTGGATACACTTATAAAAAGTGTTCAATGTTTAGCTCTATTCATTTGCATTCTCAGTGTGTGTGTGTGTTGTTTTGTGTGATTACAATTCAAGGCTGTTACACGTGAACCTCGTGAAAGGTGTGATCTGTGAAGAGCCAGACTGTGGATGACGTCACTGAGGTGGTATAAAAGAGACACAGACACACTCAGAAGCTCAGATCTGTGGTCCTCCTGCCTTCACTCAGCATGCTGTGGACTCTTCTGTTCAGCTGCAGCTTTTATCTGCACGGTGCTCTGGTTTCTGCTCAAGGAGTATCCAGAGGTGAGTTGACTGCTGCACGTTTGTCAGCGAAAGAGCAACATATTTACACACATTTAAGGTTTGCAACACTTTTTGCATTTCTATCACTTCTCTTAACTCAACATAACATTCATGCTTTTGTACATATAAAAATATATTTATAATGGAGGTCTTTTATTTATGCGGTTTATTAACATCTTCACAAGAAAGTACACACTCAAACAGATATTACAGTTTAAACTAAAACACAGTGCATTGCAAGATAGTTCCAGAGAGAATATTCATATTTATATTTTTCTGGATTATATGTAATGTCCTCATTGCCTTTTCTTAAATGAACACCTTTTTTTTTATTCAAGTAGTATTTAAAAAAAAGATTTAAGCTGTAGAATCTTTTAACAGAAATTGTGTGACTTGTAAGATGAGAACATGGGCAGATTTTTAAAACACGTAGCACTGCTGAAGAGAGCATTTACGTTTTGTGCAGTTGAAGTATAAAGATTTTTAGTGACCCACCAGGCAAGATGAATAACTGATAACCTGATCTTATAGAAGCCTGGAATGCATATGGAAAACACTGATGGCGCTAATGGAAAGAGCACACTTCCTTTCTGTTTCTCTGGGGAGGGAAACCTCTGACGAAAGCTCCTCCTATTGCATTTAAAACTTGGATTTTTCATTTATTTTGTATTTTTTTTATTTAATTTGACCACAATCATTAGTGTGGAAAAGCTAACCCTCAGCCTTACTGGGACCCAAAACTGCAGCTCCAGAGCCAAGATAGAAACGCACTCAGGTTGATTTGATAATTCTAGTGTTGCTGCTCTTGTGGCTCATAAAACCAGCTTCATAAATCACAACCGCAACAGTTTATCTGCCGTCATAACAACATGTTCACCCATCAGATTAATCAAAATGAAGCATGATATTTGGATTACATGTTACGGTCATGTCTAAACACAGAAAATGGGATCCAGCATTAGCCACGGCCAAGGCAGCAGACTCCGACTGGGCTTTGCTATTCACAAAAACACAGCATAAACAATCAAAGCGAGTGAGTTCCTCGCTGTCAGATGCTGAAAAATCATCCACGGGGCCTGCAGGAAAAGCCATTATATTCTGAGCGGAGATTTACTGTATATGCGTTAATCATGACAGCGTCCCGTTGTTTGTAGTTTACAGTTTGTACACTCTTAAAGGGAAAGTTCACCTAAAAACAAATGTTTTTTTCACCCTCGTGTCATTTGCTTCTGCAAAAGAAAGATATTTAACATATTCTTTGAGGTGCTGCAAAAATATAAATAATAATAATTCTAAAAGCGCTTCATCTAAGACATTAGATAGGTAAACATCATGAACCGGAAAACAACCTGTTTAGGTGAACTCGGCATGTTGCTTTAAATCATCTTTGTGATTCTACATTGTTACCACAGATGGAGAGATTATCAAACACATTAAAGGCACAAACCAGGAGCTTGCTGAAATCAAAGAACTGCTGAAGCAACAGGTAAATCATCTAAATTACTGAAAAAGATGGAAGAGTATAAAATATTTGTATAAAACCTCTTCTATCCTCTCACACATATATTTTCATAACATTCCGGCCTGTTGAAGACCTATATTAGTTCTTATACATACAACTCTTTGCTCTGTAGATACAGGAAATTGTTTTCCTGAAGAACACGGTTATGGAGTGTGAAGCCTGTGGTGAGGAATTCTAAGCTTATGCTTGCGTTAGATTCATAGTTGAGAGTGTATCTGCTGAAGGTTGCATGTTTTTTCTCTCGGGTCCCTCTGTAGGCATGAGACCAGTAGATCCAATAGAGCCATCATGTGTTCCCAACCCTTGCCATCCTGGTGTGGAATGCATAATGACTCCCAGCGGTGTGAAGTGTGGTCTGTGTCCAGATGGCATGACAGGAAATGGAACTCACTGTACAGATGTTGATGAGGTGAGCGGGCATTTTAGACACTATATTGACTTGTTTGATGTATTTTGCACTATTCTGTAAATTAAATGAGTTCCTATAACTTTTGCATCTCTGATCAACATAGTGGCGCTTTGTTTATTAAAGATTTAGGGCCAGTTTCCCAGTTAGGAATTAGAATAAACCAGGACTAGACCTTTGCTAATTTAGGACATTTAAGAATTTTTAGAAACATGTTTTACAAAAATGCATTATCTGTGAGCATTTTAAGACCAAACAATGACAATAATGTATTTTAAGATATCTCAGTGCAAGCTTTTTCCAGTTTAGACAGCTCTTCACATTTATTTTAATCTAGGACTAGTCTTAAACCCTGTTCGGCAAACTGCCCCTTAGTGTTTTTGAATGAATCGGATGTATTGATGATTTAATGACACAAAAACAGTCCTGAAGGAATGAGCTGTATTTGATATTCAGTATTTTATATTTAAAACATGAATCTCGTTGCATAGCATCAGTGCAGTGTGAATTCATAGAGGTAAGGGAAGTTGCCCATATAAATGTAAAAACACCATAAAATGTATCATTCTTTAATGGAAAAGTTCATTTCTGTCACTGTTTTGTCTTGACTGCCCAAAATACATCCCCAGATGTACTGCAAGTATGGTTTCCGAGTGAACAGTCTTTCCTTGAAATGGACTTAAATGTAATTTTCTCTTTTTTCAATGTTCCAGTATTCCGGTGTACCATTTTCATGGTAGATGTACTCAGAGCTGGAATTTCTTTGTATTGAAATTTTAATATGAAATGCATGCACTAGCGCCATCTATCTTTAAAACAACTGTCCTTTCCGGCTTTGAAAACACCATTAGGAAGTATTTCTGGTGTAGTCTGGGGTCTAAAGAACAAAAATTGGTAACACTTAACACTTACAATAACACTTCAGTTTTTATAATCCACTTTAAAAATACTGCTTAGTTATATACAACTATTTGGAACTATTAGTCTGCTAGTAGTCTCATAATAGTTAGTTGATTTGTAGTTGCAAAGGTACTTAATGTTAGTAAAGTGGACTGTGGAAAAATTGTAATCCAGATATTTTATTTAAACTTCAGTGTGGACTAATATTTTTGTTCTTTACTGTTTCTTTGCTTTGTACAGTGTGCTCTAATGCCATGTCACATGGGGGTGAGATGCATTAACACGTCACCTGGTTTTCGCTGTGGCCCCTGTCCTGCTGGGTACATGGGCCACCAGGTGCAGGGGGTGGGACCTACCTATGCATCTGCCAATAAACAGGTAAAAAGTGTTACTCCACCCCAAAATGTAAATTTTGTCATTAATCACAAACCCATGAAGGCTTTGTTTATCTTCAGAATGCAATTTAAGATATTTTTTGATGAAAACTGGGTGGCCTTTGACTAATGAATGAACACTGTCAAGGTCCAGAAAAGTATGAAAGACATCGTCAAAATAGTCCATCTGCCGTCATTGGTTGAATCGGAATGTTATGAAACAATTCTTTTTGTATGCAAATAAAATAAAAATAACAACTAATAATTTGTCTCACCTGTGCAAACTACGGATGCTCTTTGGTCAGCCACGATACATTTTCTACATGTGCGTACTCTAAAATTTAAACCATAGCAGTGCATTCTGGTGGCGCGACTGACACAACACAGCGTATGTAGTGCGTTCAACAAAATTGTGCTACAGTGATGCAGAGAGAAACAGATGAGACAAATTATTTACTTTTCTGATGACATCTTTCATACTCTTCTGGACCTTGAAAGCCTTCATTACTTGGCAGTAAATGGGACAAACCTCCTGGTTTTCATCTAACATATCTAAAATTGTGTTCCAAAGACAAACAAAGCGAAATGGGTGTAAGAGATTAATTACTAAATTTACCTTTCGGGGTGGAGTAAACCTTTAAATGTAAATCTTTTAAGTCAAATATGAGCACTCAATGGATAAAATGGTTCAAATGTAAATTCTTGTATGCAGGTGTGCAAAGACATTAATGAGTGCGAGAACTCAAATGGAGGCTGCGTGGAGAACTCCAACTGCATCAACACACCAGTGAGTGATGAGTTATGGTCTCTCAGTACCATCTGTTCTGGTTGCGTAATCCAAAAAATGGTTTTGTTCTGATACACTGCAAAATGTGACTTAGCCAGTAGTTAGTTACCTCATGGAGCTATATTTTTATCCTACCTAAAATAACAGTTATGACTGAATGAGGTCTCATCAAGGAATAGTTAGCTTGAATAAAACCAGTTAATTTAGATGATAAGGAGATGCTAACATGGGCAGCTTGCGTTACATTCCCTTATTAGCTCCGTGGAATACTCGATTCTGATTGGTCAGTCGCCTCTATTCCCAGATAACAATTGGTAAAACTAATAACACAGACTCATCCGGGGACAGTGCATCATCTTGACCGTTAGTAATTATATCACTCCGCTGTGTGTTGGTGTTAAAATGGAGGACTTCACCATTAAATCCAACATGTAGCTTACGGGAAAAGCAAAAGCAGCGGATTTCAGCAGTGAATAGAAGATGACTCGACTGACACCCCGGTTAAAACAGTAATTTTTATTATTGTATTATATAATTTTATTATTTTTGGGCCGCCGATAAGCCTATCGGGCTTTATTCTGCGATAACAACCTGCTAGCTGTATATTATCCATTACTTATCTTAAAAACTGTGTACGTAACTGTGTAAGATAACAAGAAAGGACCAAGACTGCATGAAATACTGGTAACAGATTTGATGTAACGTTAATGTTGGATCAACACATCATACATAGTCTACAGTGTTTGAAAAATGGAAGCTGGAACATCATTCTTTTCATTCTCATTGTTTACGTGAGTCTTTGTGTGTCCACGGCAGGGCTCTTTTCGCTGTGGCCACTGCAAGCCTGGTTTTGTTGGGGATCAGGTCAAAGGTTGCAAACCTGAGCGGGCCTGTGGTAATGGTCAACCCAATCCGTGCCATGCCAGCGCAGAATGCATTGTTCATCGTGATGGACAGATTGAATGTGCAGTAAGTCAATAATCATACAGTACATCAGATATGAAACTCATAGTCTAACTGATAAAATCCGCTTTAGTGTGGAGTCGGATGGGCTGGGAATGGATATTTATGTGGAACGGACACTGATATTGATGGCTTCCCTGATGAAAAACTGGACTGTGTGGAAAGAAACTGTGCTAAGGTAAAAAATCTAATAAAAACAAGTATAACAATGTATTGAATTAAGCATTATACTAATTAAAGTGCAAAAGCATTCTGTCAGAGTTAAGATCTTAAAAAAAATCTGTTTTCTAGGACAACTGCCTCACCGTTCCAAACTCTGGCCAAGAGGATGCGGACAGGGATAACATCGGTGATGCATGTGATGATGATGCAGACGGAGATGGGATACTAAACACAGAGGTCAGAGGTTATAACACATTAAAGGCAGTGTTATAATATCACCATATATAAGAAAATCAAAACCCTGCGTGTGAAGCACACAGGAGACTCAATTTCTTCTCCCTGCTTTCTGTATCGACGATATTTGTGTAAAAAAAAAAAGTATATATATATATATATATATATATATAAATTTATATATAAGGATAACAATTTTTTTACTTTACCAATATAAACAGACAGTGATTACATGAGAATAATAAACTAATTACAAGTATACAGTATGTAACAAATAACTAAAAAAAGCTTAGTTAGTAATAACTGCACATTTTTCACTGTATGAATTAAATATACATTTCATATCAACGTTACTTTAAAAAGTGATGTAGTCAAGAGCAGTGAGCAGCCCTAAATTATTGTGTTTACAAGGATACTTTTATATACAGACATTTTGACACAATCAACTGTGTGTATTTCAACTGTTCAAGGCCTATTAAGTGGCAAAAATGAACTCTTTCTCTGTCTTCATGTGCTTGAGCCTCTCTGATAGCACTCAGTAATGCATAGAGTGTTTAAAACACGTGCAAACCATACCCTTTTCTGACCACGCAGCATAGCAATGTCATGTGAACGTGCGATAAAGACGATAGTCCAAAATCTTTACCGGTTGACAAATTTATACTGGTTAACCATGTCTACTTGTATCCTTACTCTGATAGGACAACTGTGTGCTCGTCCCCAACGTCAATCAGAAGAACACTGATCAGGATGATTATGGAGATGCTTGTGATAATTGCCGTCTGGTAAAAAACAATGATCAGAAGGACACCGATAGCGACGGTCAGGGTGATGAATGCGATGATGACATTGATGGGGATGGTAAGACTTCAGATGTTTCCTTCATAAGGGTAATATAATTATTTGCGTGGGTCAAACTGAGATGTTTTTTGCGTTCCAGGAATCAAAAATGCTAAAGATAATTGCAAAAAGGTGCCAAACCGTGACCAGAAAGACAGAGACGGTGATAATGTGGGTGATGCTTGTGACAGCTGTCCCTACATCCGCAACCCTGATCAGGTCTGATTAACACACTACACTTTCTAGCTCGAAGGGTGATGGAGGTGGAATCTGGACTAAGAAACTGAGGCATGATGTAACCCATAATTCTCTGTCTTTTTGCCACAGATGGATGCGGATAATGACTTGATTGGCGATCCTTGTGACACCAACAAAGATAGGTATTACATCTCTCCAATTGGTGATTCTCATTGGTCACACCCCAATGAGTTTGAATATGTTCAATTCAATGCTTTGGTTTCTGTCGTCAGTGATGGAGATGGACATCAGGACTCTCGAGACAACTGTCCTGCAGTTATCAACAGCTCCCAGCTGGACACGGACAAGGATGGCATCGGAGATGAATGTGATGATGATGATGACAACGATGGCATTCCCGATCTCCTTCCACCCGGTCCAGACAACTGCCGTCTGGTTCCAAACCCTCTGCAGGAGGACTTTGATGGTCAGGCTTTAATGTTTGGAAACCTCACTTTACATCAAACAGTGTATATCAATCCCATTTTTCTTAAAGGGTCACAACACCCCCTCTTGGATGATAAGTAGAATATAACATAACATTAGCATTCACAGTCATGATGAAATGTGCAAACAGAACAAATTATACAGTACTTTGCAAGTAGTAGACTGGTAGACTATCATTTGATAATAGCACTCAAAGAAACAAAGCAGAGGACACATTAAATAAATGGCTAGTATAATAGAAATGTAAATGGTCATGTTAAAGGTCACATAGTTAAAAGTATCTAAAGGGTGAAACATTCAGCACAATAAGACAGTCATCAATTGTAACTGCCATTACTAATATTTATTTTAAATAGAATTTAAAACTATAAATATACATATAAATATATCGTTTAGATGAATAGAAAAAAAAATTCTAGAAATAAATACAAATAAACAGTACTTAAATGAAATTTAGCAATGATTCTGCATTTTTGTGAACATCAGCTGGCTGTTCTACACCATTCTGATGGATTTGAAATAATATCCTGTGCATTTACGCTGTGATTGGCACAAATAGCTTTCCATTCCATTACTGTATAAATCAAATCAGTCACCCGCTTCATTTTCTCGACTCTTTGGTTTACAGGTGATGGGATTGGCAACGTTTGTGAAAATGACTTTGACAATGACACCTTCAGTGACATCATTGACGTTTGTCCTGAGAACGCTGAGGTGACTCTCACCGACTTCAGAACCTATCAGACTGTGGTTCTGGATCCAGAAGGAGATGCGCAGATCGATCCCAACTGGGTGGTGCTCAATCAGGTCTGTCCACTTCTTTTTGCCTTGCTAAGATTGTGCACTCAAACGATCTCACAGTATAAAATTTACCAAGGAAACATCTTGTCTTTTTCAACAGGGTAGAGAGATTGTTCAGACCATGAACAGTGATCCTGGCCTGGCTGTAGGTAAAAGACTATAGCTGGGTTTCCATGCAAAGTTGTGAATTCAACAAAATTGAAATATTTCACAAAATATTTGCGAATAAAGTATAAAAGAAAACAAAATCGCCACTCCCTGATAATCTAGCGCTATACATGATTAAAAAAAGTGTGCATGTTAATGTGAGTATAAAATGTTTTTTTTCCCCCCTCTAAATGTGGAATTTACATCACTCGTTTCTAATGTGATGCTTCAAAATGTGCATAAAACACATTTACAACGTACCTTACTTTTAGACAAGAAAAATATTACACTACGTGTACACTAATAAGTGTTAATGCAAAGATAATACTGAATCAATGTATCATTCACAATTACTAAGCTATTCATTAGTGATTGCCACATTCGCTATTAATAAGGAGTCTGTCTGGTTATATATAATATATTAGTTAATATATATGAATTGTTATCAATTAAATATGTAATTGTGGATTAATTTCCCAATAATCCCAATAATAATTCCCTTATTATTTTATTAACTAATAATATTAACTTGTTAATTACCACAGTCAGTCAAAGCCTTGTATTTCAACTACCAGGCAAAACAGGTAAAAATAATATGCATTATACATAATTAATTTCTGCATTATTTGTGCAAATTCATGTGTAAATAACTAATAAATTATGAGTTAATGGTGTGCCTCAAAGAGTAAAGTCACAGCATAATGAAATATTTGCAAACCGTCATCTAATAACTACTTAATAACCATCTCTGTTTTTAAAAGTTCTTTAATAATCTGCAAAAAAATGGGTTTTATAAACAGTTATGGTAATTTTTGTTAATGCTTTGTTAATAAAATAAGTTCTTAGGGAATTAATCTACAATGAGATATTTAATTGATCACAGTTCATATCTGAACTAATATATTAACCTGACAGACTCATTATTAGTTTCTAATGTGGCAATCATTAATGAATAGTTTATATAATCATGAGTTATACATTAATTGAGTATTATCTGTGCATTGGTTAAGCAATACTTATTAATGTACACATATTGTAAACTAAATGTTTCCTTCTGGTTACTCTTAACAGGCTACACAGCATTCAATGGTGTGGACTTCGAAGGGACGTTTCATGTGAATACTGAGACAGATGATGACTATGCAGGCTTCATCTTTGGCTATCAGGACAGCTCCAGCTTCTATGTGGTGATGTGGAAGCAAGTGGAGCAGATTTATTGGCAAGCCAATCCTTTCCGAGCTGTAGCTGAGCCTGGCATCCAGCTAAAGGTGTGACATGGCTTCTTTACAGAGTAACAACATATTTGATTTCTTATGTGTAATATGGTACTTGTTTCTGTATTTTGTTGCCAGGCAGTGAAATCCGACACGGGACCTGGAGAAAACCTGCGGAATTCGCTCTGGCACACAGGTGACTCGACAAACCAGGTCAAGCTCTTGTGGAAAGATTCCAGAAATGTTGGTTGGAAAGACAAGACCTCCTACCGCTGGTTCCTGCAGCACAGACCCCAAGAAGGCTACATCAGGTAGAATCAGACTGGACGATGCAATATTGTTCTATGCATGTTTAGACAAATACTCTGCATATCTTGCATACAGGGTTCGGTTCTATGAAGGTCAGCAGATGGTAGCAGATACAGGAATTATCATCGACACAACCATGAGAGGAGGCAGACTGGGAGTTTTCTGCTTCTCCCAGGAGAACATCATCTGGGCCAACCTGCGCTATAGATGCAATGGTCAGTCCTTTTAATCAAATCCCTTTTGCATACATTCAAATTGGAAACAAGTGTACACTCACTCAAAGAGCTTAGTGTCAGGAATACAAATGTTCACGTAATTATGAACTCTCAACATTCACAAAGTGTTTCAATCACATTTCCCATTCCCACAGATGTATCAAATGAATTGCCAAAATATGCAGTCTGTATTTACAAACAGAAAAAAATGGGTTATTCTGAAGAACTCTGTAAACTCAAATCGGTATGCCACCTTTGTGATAAGCCAGGTTGTGAAATTTCACCCCTGCTAGATATTCCACGGTCAACTGTAAGTGGTATTATTGAAAAGTAGAAGCAGAAGACCATGTTAAGTTGCAGAGCGGGGTCAACAAGTGCATATGATGCTTCCATTAATAGTTTATAGTCTATATAAGACCTGGAGGGCAAAACATCCATAGAACCGCTGCACAAGCGTGTACATTTTTCATCTGGTTTAACACAAAAATATTTACATCACCTCTCAATACAACAAAAAAATATGAAGGTATGTGAACAAAACTTTGCAATCCAACAAAACATTGTAGAAACACTTAAAGTGCCTTAAGAAATTTAAAACAGTAATATTAAAATATCAAATTTAGTAATCTCTGTATTAATGATATGTAGTTTACATAGGAAAGCATTTATTGATACATATTCCTTATAACAGTTTTCTGAGTATATCTCAATAAATTAGAACATCGTGGAATAGTTCATTTATTTCAGTAATTCAACTCAAATTGTGCATTAAATAAATTCAATACACACCGACTGAAGTAGTTTAAGTCTTTGTTTTTTTTTTATTGTGATGATTTAGGCTCACATTTAACAAAAACCCAGCAATTCACTCTCAACTATTTAGAATATGGAGACATGCCAATCAGATAAAAACATTTGCAAAGGTTTCCTAAGCCTTCAAAATGGTCTCTCAGTTTGGTTCACTAGGCTACACAATCATGGGGAAGACTGCTCATGTGACAGTTGTCCAGAAGACAACCATGGACACATTTCACAAGAAGGGCAAGACACAAACATTCACTTCCAAAGAAGCTGGCTGTTCACAGAGTGACATTACATGAATTATCATGTACTAATACTTAAATGAAAAATGACTAAAATGACTATAAACTAATGATGAGTTAAGACATCTATTAATCAAGAACTAACTTAATTACGACATGAATTACTGCATGACGCCACCTTAATTACATGTTAGTTACTGCATGTTAGTTCATGTATTAATTAACAATTTGAGGTAAACTAAATCAAATATGCTTTAGTGGCACAAAATAGTTTATAGATTTGCCACCTGCAGCTGAATTTATAAAAATTTTGTACCATAAAAGCATGTTCGATTTAGTTTACCACAAATTGTTAATTAATACATGAACTAACATGCAGTAACTAACATGTAATTAAGTATTGTATTAAGTTTTGTAATGTATGTTAAACGTGAGCCTAAATCATCAATTAAAAGAACCAAAGACTTTACAAGTTTTACAATTTGAATGGAATTACTGAAATAAATGAACTTTTTCACAACATTCTAATTTATCGAGATGCACCTGTATATCCTGGGTTTATATTTATCTGCTTGCCTGTACAAAATATATATCATCAGTAAGGTGTTGATGTCTGAATTTCACCTTTTAATATATGCATTTTGCTACATTACTACTTCATGCAAACTGCATTAAAATAACTGGCGGTCAGTGAAGCAAAGCTACGTTTTGCCGGCCAGAGGGGCATTCCTGTAAGAGTGGAACTATTAATAGCCGAAGAGTAACAAACTTCCACTGACATTAATATCACCACGATTAATTGGTGGGTGCTAAATGTAATGGATTTCAGTGTTAGAGCAGATGTATGCGAGCATCCCATCACCAGGCGTCAGATAGAGAGCTACAAAAACACCCCTACTGGACCCTGAAGCAGTGGAGACCTGTTCTGTAATGAGTGACGGATCACACAGTCAGATCTGATGTTCGGCTGATGTCAGGTGAATGTCATCTGTTTGACTACATTGTGTTGACTTTACACTTTGGTGAACTAGGACTAGGCTTCTTAAGTCGATTGAAAGGAAATCTTGACATTTCTGACAATGATATGCCCCCGTGAACGAAGCAAAGACCAGAAAGACGTTCTTGGATGAGTTTAGTGTGGAAGACCATTGAACACATTAGGGATGAACTGGAACAACGTAGGTCTTCTCATCCAGAATGCTGTACCTGATGAAAGGTCAAAAATTTTCACAGACACTTTCTTGTGGAAAGCTTTCCAGAAGAGCTGTTGCCACTGCAAGTCCATATGTCACCCTGTACCACAAAACCAGTCATAAGCTGCAGGGGTGTATCTTTTATGCCAAAATCCATGAAGATATTTAGTAAATTTCGTACTGTGAATAATTTTCGATTAGTAATATACGTTGCTAAGGACTTCATTTGGACAACTTTAAAGGTGATTTTCTCAATATTTGTCAATATATTTACTATATATTTATTCTTTGCACCCTCATATACCAGATACTCAGATACCAGATTTCCACATGAGTGGAAAGCTTGTTTTTTTGGCTTTCAGATAATGTATAAATCTCAATTTAAACAAATTTACCCTCATGATTGGTCGTGAAAAAGTGTTAAAAACTACAAACATGGTGGATATGCAAGAAGGGTGGACCGGTAGAGAAAAAGGTTGGAGTGATAATGTCTAACCTCATGAAAATAATTTATTTATTATTTCCACGTTATATATCATCTGCAGCAACATTGTGAACTGTTATAACGATATGTTCATTAACTTTTAAATGCATCATTATGCAAACACATGTTAAAGATGAATACTTATGAGTTTGTGTACTCCAGAGTGCACGAAAAGAGTGCATACTTTTAGGTCATAGAATTGGATCACTTAAACCTGATCACATAATGATCAGGTTTAAGTATAGTTTTCATATAGTGTACTTCAAGCTGCCAATAGGAGTATAGCACTCCCAGATCTGTTGAACACATAAGTTGTCACGAAATGGAAATTCTATTTCTATTTTGTTTTATTGATATATATTCCAGATCTTTTAGCATGATTCACTGGAGCATGTTATTCCAAATTTATGACAGAAAGTATTAATTTCCCAATCCATCTTCTTTAGGTGGTCTTGCTTTTCACGATTCAGTTCCCAATTGATTTTCTTAGAATTTTAAACAGATGTTAAAGCCTCCAGCAGATTTTCCAGAATTACCTCACCTGGGCCTGTTCGTTTGTGTCTTTTATCTATTTCGAGCATACAAAATTCACAGTCACATCTAAAGAGAGAATGAATAAATCAGCTGTATTGTATTTGTTCTTTTTTTATGCAGATACAATCCCTGAGGACTTTGAGACATTCAGAAGCCAGCAAATCCAGCTTTTTTGAACCCAGACTCAACTGTTCTTTTTTTTTTTACAAGATTAATGAATGCGAGTTGTATATTTCTGTTGTGTGTGTCATATTTTGTACTCCATTTTTATACTTTGTGATCCGTAGTAGAGCTTTCCTCATAACCCCCTAATCACAGACTTAAATTGATGACACTGCATTAGCACTGAGAATTTAAATATATATATATATATATATATATGTATGTATTTTAAAAACACGTACAGAAATACAGGTTACAAAATATAAATGATATAACAAGAAGGCTCTGATATATGCAGCGGAGACATCATGCACATCCATATTTAGCATTTTTTTTCTTGGAAAGCAAAAGGACCAGCAAAAACGACAAAGACGAAATCAGTTCCTTCTACAATCAGTTACCACAAATAGGAGACAAAGATGACCACACCAGCACAGCGACTACAGAACTGGGCGTCTGGATAGATCCAACCCAATAAAAGCTCTAGACAACCACAAATTATATGTCCTAATATACCGTTAACCCCAATAAAGAGCGAGCACTGTTTATGCTCACGAAACGAGAGATCACAAAGATTCGATGCGCAATCTGTAAGCTAACGCTCTCTCTTGAGCGCTTCGTTTACAGTGTCTTTTTAATACTTATTAAACCTGCCTTAAGTGAGATGACAGTTGGCGAAATCAAAAATAGATTATCTTTACAGAAAGAAATCCATGTAGATGGCACTTAGTTAATGCTAATGCTATGATTTAAGGGGAAAGGGATGTTATATTGTTCAGCTCTATCCTACTATCGGTGCGTCTATCAAGAAATACATCCCATCTAGTCAGCTACGTCCTTATTAGTCTTAATGGTACGGACATGGTAATCATGGTCACTAACTGCTCAGCAGTTCTATTAAGGCTTAAAGGGGAATTTACGCTAAAGGGGGTTTGCTCTCACACGAATAATCAGGACACAAATGAACGTAAGTGCTGTTAGCTAAAACCGCTCCAGTTTGGCTGCATGCCGCATGTGCACCAACAATAGATTATTTGTCCAATAAACACATGCAGTCTGCCCACATCTCCTAATGTTTCACAGGTTCAAGCAACAGACAGACTGAGCCCTTTTTTCAGTTTGCATTGGGAAGTATATGTATATATACGCTTCCATAATTGTTTTCCCTCTGAATTATCAGTGCAATACATAAAATGGTTCACAAGGAACACCTTCATGATAAACCAGAGTGGGGGGGGGAACGCATGTACAGGGTCGAACAGTCGGCATTCTCAGAAGGTAAAACAGTCCCAAGTTTCATGAGCAAAAGCTGCGGCAGAAGTTTCCAGAAGCAGCAGCCAGAGGATTTAGAAGATATGCACATATATCAGTATGAAAGCTGCCTTATCTTTGAGATTTCTGACAGGATTTCAGACGGAAACCCAAGATGCAAGGGCCGAGCAAATCAACAGGGCCGGGTGGGGGGGTGGTTAGGGCGTAGGGGGAGGTGTTGGGGGCTGGTTGATGACCCAAACATGCTACAATCGTGATGAGCGGGAAAAAATGCTACCGTGACCGAAAACGAACAGAAAAACCAGCAACGTAACAACGAATCAAAAAATCAATAGTGCTTTGGTCAAGCATCATCAAGCAGGTCATTTGGTGTAATGCACTATCATAACACGGAGCCCCATTAATACATTCTGTTTCTAAACATGATCAAAGACGTGGTAAAATGACACCACTAGCATTAACTAATACATGCACTGTGTTTAAGGGGTTTACATTGGCTTAGGTGCAGTGAATCTTTTTACTGGAATCAGCCAAGCTAATGAAGACTTCATACCAAAAAGCTAACGGAGACCTCGTTCTAAACATTTTTTTTTTCTCATTTTGACATGCAGTCGTCATATTCCAGTGATAAGCTTTATGTACACTATTTTCAGGAGAGAAATGCGCTCATGGTAAACATATAAAAGCACTATTCTGAATGGCACAGTTTGAAGAAGAAAAACCGAAGCGAGTATTGCAGTTGTTACGTTTAAAAAAAAACACCATCTGAGCAAATCCCCATTTCTCAGCCTTAAATATACTGTTCATATTAAACCAGAAATATTTCAGATTGTTGGTTGATTAATGCTTTTAGATTGCATAGGAATCCCAAATTGGATTTGCAGTTTTAAGAGTTATTATTTCCTTCAAGGACCCAGATGTCCAAAATATATCTGGCTGAACCAAAATGACTAAAACTTTAGCAGGAAACATCACGTTCAATTGCCAAAATTCAACTTGCTCTTCATCCCCTGTGTTATAAACATGTTGTTCTAGATTGACAAGTTACAGTGGGGTCCAAAAAATTATTTATATATATATATATATATTATATGGACGCTTGTTTTCACCATGGGATAAATAAAAAAAGGTAATTGTGACTTAATCTCACAATTTTCACATTTATTCTCTAAATTCTGAGTTCTGAGAATTGTTTTTTTTTCTTCTGCAAAATAAAAAAAATGAATTAAAAGTTAATTGTGACTTTTTATCTCACAATTTTATCTTTTACTTGCTAAATTGCTAAATAAAAAGTCGGAATTGTGAATAAACTCATAATTGCATGAAAAAATGCCGAGATTAAAACAAAAAAAAATATTATTGCATGGTGGAAACAAGTCTATGTAATTATCAATTCACCAGTTTGAGATTCACATTTTAAGAATCTTAAAATATCTTTTTTATCATCCCCGTTGCTTCATTAACAGTATGTACACAGTTAACATGTTATGTTATAATTTTCTTTGTTTCTAATAGATTTTACTGCAGGTTTGAACTGAGAAGTGTGTTTTTGGACCCCACTGAATATGGAGATCATAACTGTGTCACTGAATCGTAAAGTGACTCCTTAGTTCCTTCCTATAGCCCTCGAAGGGAAAAACACATCACTTGATCAAAGTGCGACAGGGCTTGAACATACGTATGCGAATGACAAAAAACAAACTCCTGTAAACAGCACAGAATAAGGAGCATTACTCTCCCCAAGCCAGACGACTGACATCAGCTTCACGACAGAACCTTGAGTTAAGTTTGGCAGTACAAGTACAAACTATACAGCATTCAATACTAAACAAAACGGCATTGTTAAAACAAGAATACGGAGAGGAGAACACTTTGGAGACGATTAGAAAAACACGTTAACAGTTAAAAACAGCATTTTGTTCATGTAAGGCAAAATCAGGTCCTCTCACAGTGAAGTGTTCAGCAGGTTTCTGCAGCAGCTCGAGGGTCACATATTTACTGACCGCCGTTGTACATTTCAGCCTTCAATTCGAATAAATAACATGCGTACAGAAAGTCACGCAACAGTCCACAGAAACACCAAAAGATGGGTCGCATTTCTATTTAGAGACTGCTGTCCTCCTGCAAGAAAACTGATAGCGAACGAATGAAACGGAAACACCATTCTTGAGATGTTTGGATGATACGGAAAATGCTAGCAAAATGAATTGTCATGGAAGCCATTTTGTAAAAGCAAACTTCCCGGCGTACAATGAGCAACGCTCCCTTAAACCCTTGATACACAATCTGGGGGAGTAGTGCTCCTTACGTAAATATGATTAAATAATAAATATTTATAAAAAAATAATTATAATAAATACAATCTAAATAAATATGTTGATTTCACACACATCATCACACGGATGGATCAATCTTTTCAAAGACATGGCATAGTTACG
Source organism: Enteromius afrohamiltoni (assembly GCA_034779775.1). Lineage (NCBI taxonomy): Eukaryota > Metazoa > Chordata > Actinopteri > Cypriniformes > Cyprinidae > Enteromius > Enteromius afrohamiltoni. The sequence continues at coordinate 17,635,670 of JAUYWG010000045.1, forward strand.
TAAACGTTAAAAAAATAGATGAAATTTGGCAATTCACTTATAATGTAAATACGAATACACTGATAAACACAGGACAATCCATGAAATCAAAAGGATAAACAACTGAAAAGGAATAGACACCGCGCCTAGCCAAAACATGAATACGTGAAGAGAGTGGATGGTGGATGGTATTGCGCATTAGAAACGATCCAGTGTGGATACAGCACTTCCACCTCCACCACCCCCCCCAAACCGTGGCCCCTGGCCGCCACCGCCGCCGCCTCCACCGGCCCCTGGCCACGAGCGGTTTGGCAGCATGCTGTTATGTGGGTGGTTGGGGGGACGTGGCTGGCCACTGACCAGATGGTGAACAGAGAGGCCATGCAGCAGAGTGTCTGGCTTCGAAGTGCATTCATTCACCGCTTCACAGTCGATCCATGCGGAACGTGTCCTCGGTGGCCGGGTCGGCGAGAACCATATCCGGGTCGTTAAGCATGTGCAGTCCGTCCAGTGTCAAGGGGTCGATCTTCAACTCGTCCAGCGGGAACTGAGAGTCCGCGTCAAAGCTGACGTCACCAACGCTGGCCAACGAGCTGGTGAGGTCTTTGGAGAGACTCGGCGGAGATTCTCCCGTCACTGATGGGAGACAAACCAAACTGTCAGCTCAAATGCTTATTCCTGGGAACCAGTGTTGGGATGGTTACTTTCCAAATGTAATAGGTTACAGATTGAAAATTGTATTTATTTGCATTTGTATTTGTTTATTTACAGAGCAATTTTCAGGCTACGCATTAAAGGTCATTCCACACAGAGTCATAACTTTTTGTCCGAATATTCACACATTGTAAAATAAGTACGACCTCACGTTATGTCAATCTTGTATGGTGGCTCTGAATTGCACACTGAGTCCGAAATTTTCAGATGCATTTTTGAGGGTTTCTTTTCTATTCATCATCCGTTCCTATTAAAATGCATTCTATGGATGTGCAAAGGTGGAAAAAAATTCAAACTGATATGAATTGTTTAAGACAGACAAAAGTTTTGGAGGCAGCGTGTTTGGAACGACACGAGGGTGAGTAATTAATGAAAGTATTTAAATGTTTTGGTAAACTAACCCTTTAAGCAAAGTTCCAACTAGTTATAATAGCTAATAAGTGCAATTACAATATAACTAGCTACATAAAAATACATTATATACATATATTATTATATAGATGCACGATAGCTCAGCTAAAACGATAAAATGTGAAACAAAAAAGCCAAACAACAAAAACATTTCAAGTAACATTTCACGTTACTTTGCAAAAAGATGATTTCACTAAACAAACTAGAAATTTAAGTGAAATCCTGTTGGAATAATTAACAAGAATGCTTGTGTGTGGGCGTTAAAGGACCTGAATAATGGATGGACTCAAAAAAGGTTGAGAGGCACAGGTACAGATAAAGACCCTCAGTGCAATCATAAATGTACCTCTCTGACATCTCTTGGAGAGATCTAGAGAAGTTGGCGTTGAAGCGAAAGACACACAATACCTGTGAGAATGATGTTGGGGATGTTGCCATGGCGACTGTAACCGAGCTGCTGTACGTCTTGCTGACCGCTGTGGCTCCCAGTTAGACCCATCATGGCTGCCTGTGTGTAGTTCAGCGTTGAACAGTGACTAGAGCCACCCGGGTTCTCCATAATGTTCATGTTGAACTGCTCCAGCTTCACCGTCGGCATAAGAGAGTTTTAAAAGTCAGCCTTAATTTTCACATGGAAAATTTGTTTTTGTTTTTTTAAATGTATTTTATCCTAATCTCTAAAAACAACAAAACAATAAAAACATTTTTAAGAGTGATTTAAAATGAAACGCATCTACCTGGTTTGATAAGGCATTGGTCTGTCTGGATGGAAGTTGCTGATCATAGAATGAATCTCCAAATATGCTTCCAACCACCTGAATATGCTGTTAAGACACACATTATGAGCAATGCATCTGAAGAAAATTAGCCACATAGTGAATACTGTTACTGGTCAATTTTTCAATGTTATTGAAAGAAGTCTCATGCTCACCAAGGCTGAATTTATTTAAAGTGCCCCTATTATGCCTTTTCAAATATGATCTTTCATGCAGTGTGTCATGTAGCTGTATGTGAACATAAACTATCTGCAAAGTTGTGACGCCGACAGTGCACGACAAATGAAGTTTCTGTCTATCAAAGAAAAGAGTCGGCTCACATCCGCCTAAACGAGTCGTCAGCAATTCGAATTCATCGAATCCAGGCCATCTTTTCGATGTATTGACAGGTCTCCAGAGCTGTCATTCAGTTATGGCAATGGGCGTTTCGTTTTCTGACACACGCTGTAGTGGTAGACCAATCATAAAGGACTGCGCCATCTGACCAATCACAGCAGTGAGGGCTCCCGGGAGGGAGGGGTTTAGACAGAACTGCTTCACACGAGTCATTTACAAATCATTTAGAAATGGGGTAAAATTAAATCTATTTTTGGAGAAAACTAAAGTGTTTTTTGACCTCGAATACATGTAAACCTGTTTTAAGAGACTCATAAAGCAATATTAGCAAGCTTTAAAATGGCATAATGGGGGCCCTTTAATACAAAAAAAACTGTGAAAATGTATTATTACAGTTTAATTTTACAATGTTCTATTTGAATGTATTTTAAAATGTAATGAATTGACTCTCATACAATATTTCTAATTTATTCATTATTTAATGTAAACAAAAGTAAAGACATTTGTATTGTTCCAAATATACATATTACAATGCTTTATTGTGATTTCCACAAAAAATGTAGATAAGATATGTTTTTTGAGCAGCAAATCGAAATATTCAAATAATTTCTGAAGAGCACATAACACTGGAGTAAAGATGCTGTGCAACACAAAAACACATTGTAACAGTTTAAGGTAATTTTTTTTAATCAATTAAATTCATCCTTTGTGAGCATAAGGGAAAATCTTTTTTCCCAAACATTTGTCTGGTAGTGTATGAAAGACTGAGTGTACTGAAATGGGTGGAAATTCAGAGAGAAGTCCACACTGAGATGCCAATAAACTAAAAAAAAAAAAAAATGAAGAATTTAACCACAGAAGTGCCACGCTTACTTGTGGTGAGCCGCCGGGTGAGAAGCCCTGATTGGACACTGGGGATGTGGGTGACTGATTGGCTGAAGAGCCGGTCTGACTGCGGTACTGTTGGGAGGAAGAGACACACTTAAATTCTTACAGAAATAACCATATCAACCTGAAGCAAACTGTGTAGAGCAGGAGAAAAACATACAGAGCTGGCAGTTCCGCTTGTGACTGTCTGTGATTGGCTGGCAAGAGAGGGCTGGGTGGTGTTGGGGGTGGAGCTTACGGTGAGAGGTGGGAGGCGTATGAGACGAATGTTCTGAGGGAGGCTGTGTGGCTGTTTCTGCAGGTCGTTCAGTAAACTCAGCAGTGAGTACTGAGACAGCTGCTGCTCCAGGGACAGGCTGTCCATCGTGATCGGCTGTGACAGCAACAGACATTATATTCATATTCATACATTTACACTAATTCACTGTCAATGGTTCATTAAAATAGGAACTAAAAATAAAACCATAAAAAAAATCTTTGTTATTTGAAGTAAAATAAGCATGAAATGAGGTATGGAGGTTAAAGGTTTATGTTGGCAACATTTCTCAGTTTCATTAAGTTTAACTTGATATACTAAAATAACTCAAACTGAAATTTACATAAAGATTAATAAAAACTATTTAGACACGTACAAACAAACAAACAACTAAAAATGACAAAAACTTCTAAATGAAAACCAAAAATGTTAATAAATTGTAATTATTGAATAGAAGATAATAGAAATTCGAATGCAATTTTATAGCACTTCATTCAATTTTTATTCAAATGCAATTATAAAGCACTTAATTAAAACTGTCGTGACAGATTTACTCAAAACATACATATATACACACTCTTGCTTTCAATAGTATTTGTCAATATTAAAACGCATTAAAATATTAATTCTGCGTGTCTCTGTCTTCACTCAGAAATGAACATTTTATCATGAATTACTCACTCTCATGTTGTTCCAAACCCATAAGACCTTTGTTCATCTTCAGAACACAAATTAAGATATTTTTGATGATATCAAAGAGCCATCATTTTTGGGTTAACTAACCCTATAAGTCGCAGGGGTAACACATTATATGGATCAAAATTATTATATTTTCCTTTATGTCAAAAATCTTTAGGATATCAGGTAAAGACCATGCTTCATGAAGGTATTTTATAAGTTTCCTACCATAAATATATCAAAACTTCATTTTTGATTAGTAATATGCATTGTGAGGAACTACTTTAAATGCGATTTTCTAAATATTTGGACTTTTTGCTACCTCAGGTTCTATATTTTCAAATACTTGCATCTGAGCCAAATATTGTCCTATCCTAACAAACCATAAATCAACGAAAAGCTTGTTTATTCAGATTTTCAGCTAAATTAAGCAAAAATTCTGTGGTCCAGGGTCATATATTCTGAATTTGAACATAGGCCATGCTGTTTAGGGTGTCTGGCTCACCTGTGCGATGGGTATCTGAGGGGAGACGGCAGGTGGCAGCGTGGGAGTGGGCGGCTGTGGGCTGATATTGGGTGAGGAGGCGGGTCCAGTGTGCTGGGCAGGAGGGGAAGGAGGGACATGACTGGCAGCACTGATGCCCAGGTGTGTGAGGTTGGTGGTCAGGTTGCTGGTACTGCTGGAGCTGGATGTAGGGAAGGTAATGGGGTCGTCTGGATCCAGCGGGGTCGGAAGAGGAGGAGGAAACTGGATGTTTGTCAGATCAGGTAAGGAGCCGCCGGTGCTGTGAGCAGCTGGCATCAAAGAGCTACTCATTTCTTGATCAGGAGATGGAAATATGCTGGCAAAATCAAACAGAATAGGCAGTGAGATGCTATATGATGCAACACTTTAAAAGAGAAACATGTAATTGAATAAATCTCTTACATAATATATATGTGTGTGAACTGTGTATATTTATGTTATGTATATAGAAATACACACTCATACAGTATATATATATATATATATATATATACACA
>JAUYWG010000045.1:17641454-17667837 GCA_034779775.1 Enteromius afrohamiltoni
TGAATCTAAAATATATGAAAGTTTAATGTTTATCAGTACATTACAGAAAATAATGAACTTTATCACAATATGCTAATGTTTTGAAAAGGACCTGTATATATATACACACATATATTATGTAAAGAATATTTTTACCTCAATTTAGCACTTGATGAGTGTCATTTTAGGATCTAAAAGTTGCAGCCACACTTTATTTTCTCTACTCATGCAAATTCAAAGGTTATTTTTAAAAAAGAAAAAAATATATTTTTTCCAGCACATGGGAAAAAAGTTTTAGTCATGATGAACTTACTTAATCCCAGGAACGTCACAGGACTCTGTGTGCAGAGATGCTTTGGGCTCGTCTTTCTCCATCTCTGATTCAGTGTCCTCTGTATCTGGAGGGGTGAGTAACAACACTGCAGAAAGACACAAGTGTTGATGAACTCCTACCAGGTCACTTTACATGAGGAAAAACATCATCTTACATGTAGGTCAATGACAAATAAGTGTCCACAATAAAAATCATACATTGAAAAAATCTAATAAATGAAATAGTAGCTTTAACTTGCACCATAATTCATCATTTCAGTATTAATTCATATCAATACATAGCCTTATGTTTATTATGAGGAGTTATCTGATATTTTTAAGAGACTTCAAATAGGTGACCAAGGGTTAAATGTCTCAAAAACTAATGAAGAAACAAACTCATCTACAATTTAAAAGCCTGAAGATGTATTTGAAATGAAAATTCATTTTAATTCAATGCAGCTAACAAAAACCCTCCCAAATTCTTACATGTTTTTACTCCTTTCGACTGCAGTTCCTGAGATCCACCAACAAAAGTGTCCTGTGGAGCTGGATTCACAGCGCTCTGATGTAGAGCTGAGTCAGAGTTGGTTCTGCAGCAGACCGGCAGAGGTGTGAACATGTAAAAACACTATGATTTATGACCTTAATGCATGTTTTGTTGATTAGCTTATGAAAAAAGTTGCTTTACCTTCTCCAACTTGTGTCGGGAGGTGGTGACAGATATACCGAGCCATAAGGACAGCTGTCAATGTAATCAGAGTTAAGGACAATGTCTTGCACACACATGAAAATACACACTGTAGCGGTTAAAGGTTTAAATTCAAATATCATTTACTCACCCTGGAGTAGTTCCAAACCTGTATGAGCCAGGCTGTTTTGGGACACCATTGACTTCCATAGAAATTTTTTTTATTCCTAGCATCTTCAAAATATCTTCTTTCGTGTTCGGCAGAAATTCATACAGGTTGGGAACTACTCAAGGGTGAGAGTTTTTGGGGAACTCTGCATTTAAGTAAACCTTGGCTGCGTCTAATAAAGCTGAAGGATATCTGACGTCCGTGCTTGTCCACAGAGAGAGGTCTGCGATGCGGAGAAGCGATGCGATTCCTGTCACGATACACGCGGTCCACCAGGCCGTGATGTCGGGATGTCCGGCTGGTGTCTAAAACGGTTGTCTGTAAACGAATCGGATTTGTTCAAGTCATCTTCAAATGACTTCTCAAAAAGCATCATGACTTTTGCTGCAGTGTCGGGTAAATAAAAGCACAAATCATGGACTAGCAGTATGAAAGCTCAGAGCGATGAGAAACATCCTGTACATCCTTATGCTAATGTGTCATAAATGAAGAGCAATGACAAAGAAGGAAATGACGCATGTTTTCATCAACTTGGCTACAAATGACCGATTCATAAAAAAGTTGTTCCGGACAAAAACCCGAACTTTTGGTTAATGCTTTGCTTTATAAAGCTGATCATTCCTACTAATTTGAACCTTTAATTCACACTTAAAGATGGATTGAAAAACATATCAAAGTGTATTTCTTTAACAAAACGTATTATTTTTCTGTCTCCAAACAAAATGGTTAAAAAATATAAATAAAACAAGCTTTTAGCTTTGATAGTATCGCTTATACATTTTTTTCTAAGCCCTTAAGATCAGTTTCTATCTTGTTAGACTTTTGTAACATCCTTTTAATTAACAAAGGTCTTAATTACCACAAGTGGCGACATTTTGGTGGCAAAAAACAGCCAGACTGAAACTAATTTATATATATATATATATATATTAAAGCCCCACTCTAAACGCTGTTTTTAACTTGTTTGACAATATAAAAAATAAAAACATTAAACACCCCCTCTCATGAGCTAACTCTTCATTTCTCTTTAGTGATGATTAACTTTAGCTTTTATGTGCACTCTCTTAGGCTCAACATGGGTAACATTGGTCACATTGAAAATAGACAGTTTTTTGCCTGCGTGTTAAATCTGCACTATTTCGTCCTACTGAAATAAATATAATTTGCCCGTAAAATTTCACAGAGCACCTTACAAGGTATGACCCATCAAATGCACTATGAGCGCTCTCCAGTTAGGATGTTTATGAAACTGTGATTGGATCATCTGAACTGAAAGCCATTCATAAAGTGACAGCATAGTGTGTACGACAGAACTTATGAAGTTTCTAAGGTCTCACCTGAAAAGGGAGGTCAGTGTTGCTATTTCCAATCTGATTGACATTGGGCAGTGACCCTCCATAGCACTGAGCTCGATTCTGGCCTAGTTGCAAATACTGGGTCTTCTGTAACTGCAGCTGTGCAAAATAACAGTGCGTGAAAAGCAGCAGTGAATGACGAAATGAATGCATGAATGAAACGTAAACCAACGTAAAAGCAGACCAGTGCGAGTTAATAAAAAGTAGCAAAATATGGGTATCGACTTTTGTGCCGCGTACTTTAACATGTTCAACGCCAAGGGACTGACCAGCCTTTTAGTAAAAAAAGTGAAAACGGAGGCTGGAGCAAATTCCTCAAGCACTGAGGGTTAGTTTATTTTTTCATTATTTCATTTCATTTTATTATTGATTGATTAATTGGCTTTTTTCTTCAGGAAAAAGATTCAGCTCACTTAACATATGTTGGCCAATATGTTTATTGACACTGATTTGAGAAGAATTGTTTTTCTTTAGAAATACTCTGAAGTAAAATAGCACACTACAAATGAATGTGTAAGCTAACACATATCAGAAACCAAATAATAACGTAAAATACAAACAAAAAACATTGTTTTGGATAATTTGCCTTGACCTGACATTGAAATTGATCTAGACTATATATCACTTTATATCACTGATACACTATTACAGATTTTGCTCATATACTGAATTAAACTAGATTTTCTGTTGACTTTTATTTTAATTAAAATAATTTTTTAATTATTTATTTAATTAATATTTTTTTGTAATGTTAATACTAATTTTTATTTTAGCTTATCGTTTTTGTTACATTAGCACTTCAAACTAAACCTTCACAAAAAATACAATTCAATATATAATTCAGTGTTATTGTTTTACTGTACTGTTTAGGACATTTTCATTTTCTAAATGACAGTTGTTTCTACACATTTTTTTTCAGTGCAGGCAACTAGTTTTATATATAAATGTAGGTTATGTATTTTACATGATTTTAATGGATTTAGTTTTTGCATTTGTTTTAACCATCAAAAACATGACAATCCTAGTTGGATAGACTTTCTCAAAAAACAACACCTTTAGACTTTCAATTTAAAATCTATGGTTACTACTTGCCCCCTCAATGAGATTTCGTCATTAAATAAGTAGCTTCAGATGCACACAACGAGAGCGAGAAATAAAAGAGCGAAAAGCAGCCGCGATGCATTGAAGGCCGGAACAGGTCTCTATGCAGATGTGCATGACATCTGTCCAGCATCTCTCTCCAGCAGCTTCCTCGGCATCTCCCGCTACGCTCAACTACCGGTACATTATTACCGTCCTTCACTGAATTGTCGCGGCTCTCAGGCGACAAAAGAGCTATTAAATTCCACACGGGCTACATCCTACATAGCAGCTGCGATATGCGCGTGCTTAGCCGCCGTTTCTGACACACGTACCCGCGCTGCTCGCGTGATGCTCAGGTCTTTCATGACCTCCTCAAACGCCGCCGTCTCCTCCGCCTGCTTCTGGTTGTGGAGGGCGATTTTCTCGCTGAATTTTCGCGGATTGTTTGAGGTCGCCATCTTTCGTTCTTCTCCAAAACACAGAGCGTTGCGTGAGACGCGTTGTGCGCTGCCGCGGCGCGGCGTCATCACGGGAAGAGTTGTGGGCATTGGAGTCCACCGGAGGAGTGTTTGGTTGATAAACACACACACTCCAGCTGAATGAAATGTCTTTATGCGTCATGTCTTGAGATAAGACACCTGCTATTTATGCTGCAAAAAACGGATAAGAGGCGCTTAATATGAGGCCACTAATGCTAAAAAAGGAGGTTTGTTGAAAAAGCTTAGTTTTTTCTTTATCACAGGCTACTACACAACACTGAAACAGTCTTCTCTTGCTGACAGTTATTTAATAATCAGGTTTTATACATTTTAAAGCCAAATTTAGGAACAGGGTTTATTAGAAACCTTTCTAAGACCAAGTAAAGAAAACATACGATCAACATTTCAAACTTTAAAAATACAACTTCCAACTATTCGCCATTAGGCTACTTTTTAATCCAGAAAACAGATTAAGGTTTGAAAAGCTCTGCTCCAAATCACTAGAAACCAGTAGCTTTTGCTGTACCTTCTGCAAACAATTTCTGTTTTGTTTTCCAATGCAAATGTGTCAAAATACATTTAAAGGAGTCATCCGGTGCCGCATGCACTTTTTCAAGCTGTTTGGACCGAAATGTGTGTTGGGAGTGTGTGTACACAACCACCCTGCAATGATAAAGATCCACAAGTAGCCTAGTTTTCTTTTAATGTAATAAAAATAAGTTCTTCTGAAATCAAGCCATTCTCAAATGCACTCCCACAATAGTTGATTGACAGCAGCGTGTCACACAGACTGAACTGGTGTCTTACCTCAGACCAGCCCTGAGTGAGCCGTCATCAGACCGAGATGCAGAGACAAGCAGGACTCCTAAGCAGGACCAGCCCATGGCATAGACAGTATAGGCAAATGCTAAGGGTGCTGTACATCCAGGGGGCGCCAGAAGTGGAGGAAGAAAAAAAGGGCAAAGCCTACTAAGTAGTAGCAGCAATAATAATGCCTACTTGCCTAAGACGAGTGACTAAAGACGCAGAGGATTAACGTTACGTTTGGTTCTGAAGGAAAACACGCTCTTTAACAAGCAAAATGAGTATATGTTCGCTCGTGAAGAACAGAACATATTGATTTCAAATGAGCTTTTTTTAGTAAATAATTAGTAAAACACTCTCGCTAAAACTAAAAAAATATTTTTGCAATAGTACATCAATGAAAAATGCAGAACGACACACTTTAATGTATTTTTATTTAGACCACACTGTAACAGACAACATAGAAAATGAATAAAACAAGAACACAAATGTAATTACACACATGGAAGACAAATGTGTAAAAGGATAACTGCAATAAATGTTACCAATACATTCAGTGCTATTTATTAACTACACAACACGCTTGGAAGTTCAACACGTAACTTTGTACATCAAAATTACAACAGGATTTGTAATAAATAAAAAAAAAAAGAGAGAAAGAGAGATTCAATGTTTTTTTGTGATTTAACCATATGCTATAAATTTCAGATGTTCATAAATGCACTTATACAAAGATTTTACTTTAAATCTAAGATTGACAAGAATGAAATAAATTGTAAAAACGTATTCAAATTCCAAACTTAAATGGTTGTTAACATAGAACCAAACAGCACTTTAAGTGCTTTTATCAGGTTGATTAAGGCTGATCTGTGACGAAAGATTAAAGGCCATTTATTCATAAGACCCAGCTGACTTGCTCAAAAGTCTTACCAGATATTGTCCATGTTTTTGTTTACATTTTATATCAGCACATAAATTAATCCTGAGCTAAGGGTGACCGTCGTTTACTGCTGTAATCAAGGTAATTTACCTATCTATATGCATACACAAAATGTGTTTTTGAACACTTTAAAAAGGAATCTAAAAAAACATTAACAAATAAATCTAATAAACAAATCATACTATTAAATGAAAAAATGAATTGTTTTAAATACATATTCATACTTTGAAAACATGCCAACATAATATCATTACAAAAAGTTTGTGCCATAGTTCCTTGTACGTAAAAAACAGTCCCTACTGTATAACACTCTATATACGGTATAAATGACATTTTCAGAGAAAACAATGTACCTTGTGAATTGTTCAGTGGTCAAATCAATGATTTACCACATCGAATATTAAAGTGCATAATGAAATGTGCTCGTTTAGTGAGAGTAGGTCAATTTTTATTCAGTTAAAAACTAAATAGAGATTAAAGAAAAACAAATCTTACAGCAAAGTATCAATATTTTAAATGCCCCCTAAATTTACAGTAATAAAAAAACAAACTAACAGACAAACAAAAAAAACTGATTCTGCTTCTTCATGGTGGCAAAGATTTCTGATAAATAATTTGCCAGTTTTCAAACACAAAACCTTTAAAAAAAATTGAATTATGATGAAAGAACTAATGTCAGGAACCTGCCACAAAATAGCTTAAAGCTTCACAAAATATATTAACACACCTGCCACTACATCTTGCTAGTGGTGTTTCTACAAATGATCACAAAACAAACGCCTGGAAATTGCAACATATAGATAAGGTCTTTTGTTTTGCTCTCAGAGGAATACAGGTTCAAAGCTGTGATATGGAGATCTGAGCTGTACCCAAGAGATTCAAACACTGGCAATCTACTAGAAGAACCAGAGCTTTAAATCTTGAGAAGAACATGCTACGGCTCATTATTTTAAACCTAGAGCCTCTTCAATGTGCTGGCAGAGCAGACAATTTTGTCAAAATTGTAGCTGGCCGACCAAATTCTAAATATCATACCACACGTTCTGCCAACTCTTTCCTAGAGGCAAAGATTTTTTTTTAGATGTCAACCATTTCAGTCAGTAATCCAAAATGAAACAAATTGGAATAAAGTTTTGTTGTAATAATTGAATAGTTTTTGCCTTTGTGTCATTTAGTCACACCATGAGAACAGGCCATAAATCCCACAGGCACTTGTGCGAAACCCTCATTAGTATGAAACGGGGCAATCTACAAAGACAACATTACTGCAAGAGAAGTGTGCAGAAAGATGCTTCACATTCTCAAAAGTCAAATGTAAAGACAATATATGCTTAGCTCAGGTTGGAGAAGTACTATAAGTGTAACAAGCCATTACCACAAAAGATTAAGGAAAAATTAAGATCTCTTTCCCACTCATCTGTCTCTGCATTATAAACGTGCACTATACCTCTGGAACGTATGCGTTGTGAATGCATGTAGGAAATTTACAAAGATGAAGACGTGAAGACATTGCTCCAATGTTGTGGGTCAATTCAAGTCTGCCGTCAGTGCAAATCCCATAGGGAGTTCATTAACCCTCATTAGTATGAAACGTGGCAATCTACAAGAAAAGGCCAAAGACGACAATACTGCTTGAGAAGTGTGTAGGAAGATGCTTCACATTCTTAAAAAGTGTGCTTTCATATAGTTGTGAACAAACCTTCAATCATGCATGCTTCAAAAACAAAGACAAAACATTATGGCTTTTCAATGAGGCAAAGCCAATTAAACCATTATTTTCACTGCAGTCCAGTTGGTCACTACATCTTATATTACACAGTAAATGCAAAATGTGCTTAGCGCTGGGTGGTTGTTTGAGGAAGCACAATAGGTGTACAAGCTATTCCCGCAAAAGATTCTGGAAAATGAAGATCTCTTTCCCACTCATCGGTCTCTGTATTATAAACTTGCACAATACTAGTGACGTTATTGAGGTGCCAGTTGTACCCTCCGACTATATAGATCTTTTTATCCAGCAGACAGCAGCCAGCCTCTGATTGACCAGCTCGCATCGGTTGGACTGTTGTCCATTGATCGGTCTCTGGAATGTAATACTCGACAGCTAGTACATCAAAGCAGCGGTCAACATGGTCCATTCTGCCACCAAGAGCATAAATACGGTTGTTCACACTGATCATAGCATGCAAGACTCTTGGCTCGTTCATTGGACACTTGAAGTCCCACTGATCCAAGGTGGGATCATAGCAATGGAGAGTCTTTTTATCCTCCACAGACACCCCGTAACCTCCTGAGACGTAGAGTTTCTTGCTGCACGTTGCTCCAGCGTGACCCCAGATGCGCCTTTTGAGGGAATCCACAAAAGTCCACTCGTTTTTCCTTGGACAATAGCACTCTACAGAGGACAAGCTGCCAGAACGGTTGCGTCCTCCAGTAGCATAAAGTTGTCCATGCAATATGTTGAGCTGGAACTGAATGCGGCTCTCCTGCATGGATTGGATTCTAAGCCACTGGTTAAGATGGGGATCGTAGCGGAAGGAGACGTCAACTGCACCCTCTCCACTGCGATACTGCAAATGCTGCCCACCCACGACGTACACAAAATTGTCGAGAACTGACACGCATGCATGGCTGCATCCCATCTCCATTTCGGTCAACTCTTTGAACTGTCGCACTGTGATGTCGGGCAGATAGTAGACTTTGCTGCTGACCGTTCGATCGTTATCGGTGTAGGGTGTTCCACCGAACGTAATCAGTGATGTGACGTCTGAGCGAATGGAAGTGCGCGGTGATTGCATTTCATGCTGTCGGAATGGAAGGATTTGATAATTGAAGGCCTCTAAGAGAAAGTGTCGACACTGCACATCCTCCACCATGATGTCGACAGTTTGGACGCTGTCCACGAGTTCAGACGAACGCATTAGCGGGAAGCGCACATGGCAGAGCACTTCACTGGCCCCCGCTCTTCTGGACGCGTTGTGCTGCAGCCAGCGGATTGCCGCGTGGAACAAGTCAATCTCGCTACAGTTCTTTAACTTGTTGCTCTGAAGGAAGAAAACCAGTCGTTCCTTTGGAATATGAAGGAAGTCGTCCTCCTGAGCTATCTGCAGGAAGTGGCGGAAGGTGAAAGCGTCGACCGACTGCTTAAGGGACGAGAGACTAAAAGTAGTGGCCATCTGGCCGATGTTTAGGCAAGTCTCAACGCTCATGGCCGATTTCAGGAACTCCTCACAAAGTTCCACCACAGGCACCATCTGCAGAAAGACAGCTGCACCAAGAACATCCTGAATGCAGTCCAAATCCAAAGTGACCTCAGAACTGTAGGCAAAATCAATAATGTGCTTCAGTCCTCTGGCTGAAAGACCTTTTAGCTCTATGGTGTTCTGGTTTGACTCCTTCATTCCTCCAGTAAACATGGCTCTGTATGGATCAAGAAGAAACAATTTCACACCTTTGTTCAAATGCGTGGCAAATGAGGGGATCTCTCTCTGGACTCTTAATATTATTACTCTCTATATTATTCTACCTGATTTAAATGAAGCCTTTGATACAATCTATCATCAAGCTCTTTTAGATAGACTACTCTTTAAAGGTATTATTGATGTTCTTAGTTGTCTCTGATCTCATCTCGCTGGGCGCACTCAATTTGTTCAACAAATTTTAGATCATACGTTTCATCTGTTAACACTGGTGTTCCTCAAGGCTCTGTTTTGGGCCCTCTTATATATTATTTACTTTTACCCCTTGGTAACCCTTTTTGGAAATATGGCACAAGTTTTTATTGCTATGCCGACGAAACCCAGCTCTATTTGTCTTCAAATTATACCCTTATTTCTTCCTCTCTTTGGATTGGTTATAAGAGATTAAATCCTGGTTTTTGCAGTACTTTCTCAAGCTGAAAACAGATATTTTCCTTGTTGGCACATCTAATTTGTCCAAATCCAAAATCCAGAATCCAGTTTTCTATCTTCTGTTGATTACTATAAAATATCAGTCTTTTGAAAAGCATGTGAACAACATTACGTGGTCTGCGTATTTCCATCTACAGAACAATTCAGTGGTCTTTGTCCATTACTCACACCAAATTCCAGAGTTATTCTTGTGCATGCTCTAGTTACCATGCACATTGATTATTGTAACTCTTGTTTTTGGGCTCAAAACTCAAACTCACCTTCATAAACTTCATTTAGTCCAGAATTCAGCTGTCCGTATAAATCACTAGAACTTCTTTCATCAAGCATGTCACATGTTTTTCATTGGCTTCCTGTTAAATATTGAGAAGAGTACAAGACTCTGATTCTCACTTTTAAAGCTCTTCATAAACTTGCACCCCCATATCTCTATGATTTGCTTCATATGTACACACCAACGCATACTTTTTTTTTTCTCTGTCCCTTGCTGTACCCTCTGTTTATTTAGCCAATATGGCATTTAACTGTGCTGCTCCTAATCTCTGTAATTCTCTTTCACAATCCTTCTTGTTACATTAGGTTTCTCTGATCAATTTGAAATGATCTAATGTCAACAGTTGCCGTTTTGTTATCTTGATTTTACGATTATTACTCAACTATACCGTGTCCTTGAGTGTTCTGAATGTATAATAATTTTTATTTAATATTATTCCATACTTTTAAGCTAAAGTTCAACAGTGACCATTCACTTTTTTTAGCACCCTCAATTCTGGAAATATTTTCCCCATTCATTTTCTACATAGAGATTTTTAAAAAATCTTTAATAAATAGTGTTAAACTAAAACAACATTACAAACTGGATCAAGAAGAAATTCACTAAAGATGCGTTCATCCATTTGTACATCCATATATAATCTCTGGCCGTTCAAGTGCTTTTTAAAGTGTTTTTAAGAGATGACACATTTTTTGAGATATTAGGAAATATGGACTTTAAGAAAGAGCTGCTGATAGAACCGAAGAAATCTATTAACCGTTTTATCAAAGTTTCTGTGAAGAAAAAAAATACATTCTTCATAATATCTTATTTTATGTTCAACAGAAATATTCATACGGGTTTGGAACAACTTTTTTCATCTATACAGAACTAGTCATTTGGATGTATTTTAATAATCTGGCCATTTGCAGCTCAGTTGGCTGGTTTTAACAAACAGTGCAATGTCTCACCTGAAGTAATCACTGCAGGAGGCCAAAACCGCTTTGTGAACCTCAAACCGCTCGTTGTCAATGGCCAGAACCACATCCAGCAACTGACCTTGATCGCGCAGTGCAGACAGTCCCCTCAGGAGAGTGTTGCTGTGGCTGGGGGCCGAGAAAGTACAACGGAGCGAGCTATTCTTGTTGTTAGCCATGCTGGAAGAAAGAGAGAATCAATTTACTAGGAATTGTATCTCTCACCACTCCCTGATCATTGTCTCTGGCTACAGAATCAACAGAACTTCACAAGTAGCTTGATGAATCTGCTGTTTCCTGACGCTTCACCAATAGGTCTAGGTTTCTACACTGGTGCATCAACATGATCCGTGTAATGGCACCTACTTTTAAATTATTCAACAGTTTGGATGAAAAGTCTATTTGGATACAGAACACCTAGGCCTCACAAATATCAAGCAACAAGTGACCCAAACAATTACCCAAATGTCAAATGGTTTTTGTAAAGCCAGTGCAACACAAGCTAAACAAAAGAAAGTTTACTTGTCATTGATCATAACCCTCATGTTCTTTTGAGACAGACTCTACATACTTTAATGTTTGGGTTCCTAGATGTACAATGCTAGCTTCTGCGACTTTAAAGCTCATAAGAGCTTAGTCTGGCCAAGCTGAGCAACGATTGTTGCTGCTCAGTACACGCCATGTTTGAAAGCTGGTATGGTTTCGGGTCTCAGAACTGCTGCTTCATCGCGTAACACCCGCCTCAGTTGTGCTGGAGCTCGTTTCTGATTGGTTCCCACTTTTTGGGGAATCTGAAATGCTGTAAAACGGCAGCTTGGCCAAACTAACTTTGCTCCCGAAATGAATGTAGCGTCAAAGGAAGTATGGGCGGGCCCAGGCTAGTGCAATGTTATATCCAGGCAAATAATGGTACTTTTAAAGCCAAATACATTTAGAAGAATTATCCAACCATAGGCCTGGGCGATAAGGCTAAAAACTGTATCACGATATCAGTTTTTCATATCGGACGATATCAATAATTATAGATTTTTTTATGACCCATTTAAAATAAGGAACATGTAAACATAATGCCACGGCCTCTGTTATATCTTTGTACGGTTTAGATTCTTTGTCATAAGGTACGACGGTCTTGCATAATTTGCAGGCGACATTGGTCTGACTACAGTCAGACTTTTCAAATAAAAAAAACTGCCATATTGGTGAGCTGACTATTCCGCTTTTGTTTACAACTTCCTCGCTCGCTGCAGCACTCATTTTCTGCTTATGAAGAGGAATCCAGCAGACCAGCGTGAGACAACGATATGGCGCAACCAAAAACATACTGTTACATGATTGGCTGTTAGCGTATCACTCCCTATGTTGCTAGGTTACCAGAGAGTGTGTGCTTTTGTTAATACAACCAAACTAGCTTCGCAACCTCTGTTGTCTTCCGACGAAGAATAAAAAATATAGAGCGTTTTATCAAACACATTTTTTATTGATTTCGATCACGTGCCTATCGCAGTACATATCATTATCGTTTTATCGCCCAGCCCTATCCAACCCTATAATAAAAAGACATGTGCTTTTCAGAAATGTGATATGTCCTATATAATGCTATTTTTTTCTGTTTTAGATTAATCTGGCCCAAGTAAATAAATAAACATTAAAATAAAAATGCTAGCATCACGTCACAAATTTATGCATGTATTCTTGTGCTGTATATACATAATAAACTTACACATGTAAACAAAAACTTTTATTTTGGATGCGATTAATCGTTTGACAATACTAAAGTATTATATCTTTCATAATTGGAACACAGTTTTTATTGCAAAACGTCAAATTGAAATTGTATGTGTTCTCATTAAATTACGGGTTGTAAAAACCCTTAGATTAACTCTTAAAGGGGTAAAAGCTTTTACATTGACCGATATAAAGCCTAATGTGATTAGTACATTTTATGCAGTACAGCATGAATAATAGATATTACATTATACAGTGTTAATAAATCAATAAATGCAAAAAAATCTCTTACATGTTACAGATAAAAGGGCACAGCTGGCCATGATAGGAAGACCCTCTAACTGCAAAACAAAACAAGATGATCTAGAACCTTCATTTAATGTTGGGGTAAACTTTCACTTATGGTTACTGAGTGCACCTTTAATTATTATTATATTGTAGATAGCAATACTACAGAATAAAACTAATATTTTGGTTTTCTTTCTTATATATCTCAACCCTGTTGCATATTGGGACAACCCTATGCATTCATGCATGGCATGCAACATCTGATGATCTGATGATACGTGCATACCTGCTTTGAGCTCGATTCGCACAGAACTCCACACCATCCGACTCCGCCATGCTCAGCGAGGATGAGGATGAGGAAGGTCATCATGTGTAGAAGCCCAAATTACCGCTGAACATGCTCAATCTTAATAAAATACGAAATACAAGACACGGCGGTGACAAATAAACAAAAAACCCAGATCACACTAAGAGATTCGAGCGAAAGGACTGCAACGAGACAGTGAGAGCTTTAGTAAGGAAAGTAATGATTTCTAACCTATTAATACTGCACGGCCTGTAATCGAGGACTGTCCAGGTGCTGCTGACAGAGTTCAGCTCGCGCTTACCTGCGCGCGCCTCTCACCCTCTGCGCGACCCCGCGGTTGCTGCTGCGCGCTCACGAGCGATCCAATCTTCTTCTTCTTGGTTTTAAACGGCGGCTGGCAGCCAACGTTAATAAATGCATTACCGCCATCTTCTGAGTGTGGAACAGATTCTATTTAGTGTCATCAATCCGTCTCTCTAGTTAAAATCAAAGAAGACTTTACTATTTATTTCACTTGACCATTTTTGGAGGTCTTCCTATTATTTTAATTGTAATGCCCTAACATTGATCTGTTATAAATACATTCTTCTTTCTTTGATTAACCTATAAACGTTATATTTTGGTTTACTTTGGTAAGTAGGCCGTAAAAAATAATTTTGAACAATTTTCGCATGTTACTCCCAGCTCTTGGCTCTTGGCCGGAGGGGGCGTGGTCTTTCCCTTTCCGCACATCATCACATGACGTCTAAATTACGCGGCCGTCGCAGGTTCGCACGAGGTTTTTGTTATCAACCTTAAAAGAACGTTTATCGGCGCTCAAAGCAACAATAACACTGATTATTTTTTGGGTACTTTGTTTTTAAGCAGCCTGGTGGAAAATGGCCACTTTTGAGTCTCTTGGCCTGTCTGACTGGTTGATCCAGCAGTGTAAGCAGATGGGAATCAGCCGACCAACTCCAGTTCAAGAAAAATGCATTCCTGCCATAATGGAAGGTAAAAAAATCTGCTTTACATAATCCCAGTAAGAAGAATAAAATGACATTTTAACGTTCCTTTACATATATCTTTTTTTAGTATTGTACTGTACTGATACGTTATTTTACTCATTGGATTGCTGAATTGTATTAATATCTATAAATATATCTATCACATGTGCCTGTATTGGGATGGATTTTACTTTTGTAGACCTCTATGTAAGAAAAGTTTACATGAAGTACGGTCTGCACATATATTTGACTTTAAACTAGGAATGTGGCCGAAGTTAAGTGTTGTGTACAGAGAGATTGTGCTGTCACTTGTCATCCGTACATTTAGTGTATTGCTGTTGTTCACACAGGTCGGGATTGCATGGGCTGTGCAAAAACAGGAAGTGGAAAAACGGCAGCATTTGTTCTCCCGGTGCTGCAGAAGTTGTCCGAGGACCCTTATGGCGTTTTCTGTTTGGTGTTAACACCCACAAGGTTTACTTTTTTACTTCGTTGTTATTAATACGGTCATATTTCAACCTCCATTGGCATGTCATTTATTTTAAAACATGTTTTTGTCTGTTTTCTGTCCAGAGAGCTTGCTTACCAGATTGCAGAACAGTTCCGAGCATTAGGGAAGCCGTTGGGCTTAAAAGATTGTATTATTGTGGGAGGAATGGGTGAGATAACATTCAAAGCCTTAGGACTCATTTATTTCTAAGAGTAGATCTGCATATTTAAGATAGGATTGTTAATTAGGAAACACGCTTTATTTGGTCTTTTTCTTCCTTTAGACATGGTCACTCAGGGCTTGGAGTTGTCCAAAAAGCCACATGTTGTTGTGGCCACACCGGGACGACTTGCTGATCACATCCGAAGCTCGGATACAATTAACCTTACCAGAATCCAGTTTCTAGTAAGACTCTCAAGACTCTTTTTCTAATGTTTGTTTAAAGCAGTTTTCGTAAAACTCGTACATGTTTCTCGGCAGATCATGGATGAAGCAGATCGTCTTTTAGAGCAGGGCTGCACAGATTTCACTAAAGATCTAGAGGTCATACTTAGTGCTGTGCCCAAAAGACGCCAGACGCTGTTGTTCAGTGCCACGCTCACGGACACGCTGCAGCAGCTGCAGAGCATCGCCTTGAACAGGCCCTTCTTCTGGGAGCACAAATCGGAGTAAGTCAGGAGAAGATGGAAAATATGCTCCCTTGATAGAAACTGATTGCTTTTTTGGGGACAGAAATTCAGCTCTGCCATATAAAATTGATAGCTGTAATTATATAAATATAAGCTTGATATAATTAGACAAAAGCTATTTTGTCGGTTACAAATTTCCTTTAAAAATTGAATGAAATCAGTCAATAATGAAGTGTGACGTAATGCATTGCTCATTTGTTAGTTGACAGACAATTGAATAAATGTGTAATAGGAGACATTGACATTCCATTTTTATGCAAACCATGATAGATTTATACAGGATTCTCCAATTAACAGAAAACTAAACACACCATTTATTAGAAAAAGAAACTTTTCGTTTTCCCTGTTAATTTTGATCAATTAAAATCATCCATGCTGAATGAAAGTGTTCATTCATGTATGTATGCAATTACTTTGACTGTTAAAGCATGCTTTGAAAACTACTAAAGGCCTGTTTAATGCAGGGACACCATCTTATCATGGACATTAAAGCAGTTTTGGCCTAAATTTTTTTTCTGTCAGAATGCGGACGGTCGAAGAACTGGATCAGAGATTCATCCTCACTCCTGAGAAAGTCAAAGATGCTTACCTGGTGCATCTCATCCAAAAGTTCCAGGATGAACATGATGATTGGTCTGTCATAATATTCACTAACACATGCAAGTAAGTTTTCCGATTCAGAAAAAAACATCCCTTCATAAACATAATAAATCAATGATGCCTTTTCGTTAATTAACATAACGAACAAATCCCATAGAGTTATGGTAACCCTCATAGTGCATCGGAGAATTACCCGTATTAACCTCCTTCGAATGAATGGAAGTTCTTTCTAACAAAGCAAGCTATAGGAAGTTTATAATAAGTTTTCAAACAAAATGCTTTTATTTGACTTGCTTCAATGTTCAGCTTCAGATTAAAAGTGATTAATTTTTATGGTTCATCAGTATGTGATAATTGAATGAGATATGGGGAACAGTTTCATAATTGTATGGTTTTTGACAAAATTAACTTATGGTATTTCATCCTTTGACCTTTTTATTGATTAATATCCAAAATCATTGTTAAAAACAATTGTACATGTAACTCACAACCGCTTTCCCTTATGAAGGTGTATAAATCTATTACAGATATTATATAACATTTATGCATGTTCCAGGAACTGTCAGATACTCACAATGATGCTGCGTGAATTCAATTTCCCAACCATCTCCTTGCACTCAATGATGAAGCAGGTAAGTGACATGCTATGCAGTTAAAATTGATTCTCACTCAGCGCCTAATGTCTCTACTAATGCTTTTTATGTTCTTCCATTTTCAGAGACAGCGTTTTGCCAACCTTGCAAAGTTCAAGTCTAACGTCTTTAAAATTCTCATAGCCACAGATGTTGCTGCAAGGTAAAGAGAAAACGCTTCTTACCATGTCTAATGATTGCTCGCCATGTCTTTGCCTTTGTCTAATTCTCTCCACTTTCATGTATTTCTTCTTATCTAAAAGGGGTTTGGATATTCCTACGGTGCAAGTAGTTATAAATCACAACACGCCGGGTTTGCCAAAAATCTACATCCACAGAGTGGGACGAACCGCTCGAGCTGGTGAGATATGAAGAGTTAGCTGTAAGAAATAAGAGACGTTGTGTTAGTGTTTATATTACTGGGGAAATATACTGCTCAAGAAATAAAGGGAACATTTAAACAATACAATGTAACTCATTGCCAATCACACTTCTGTGAACTCAAAGACACCCCCAATAAAGGAGTGCTTCTGCAGGTGGTGACCACAGACCACTTCTCGCTTCCTATGCTTTCTGGCTGATGTTTTTGGTCACTTTTGAATGCTGATGGTGCTTTCACTCTAGTGGTAGAATGAGACAATCCACACAAGTGGCTCAGGTAGTGCAGCTCATCCAGGATGGCACATCAGTAAGAAGGTTTGCTGTGTCTGTCAGCGTAGTGTCCAGAGCATGGAGGCGGTACCAGGAGACAGGCCAGTACATCAGGAGATGTGGAGGAGGCCGAAGGAGGACAACAACCCAGCAGCAGGACCGCTACCTCTGCATTTGTGCAAGGAGGAACAGGAGGAGCTCTGCCAGAGCTCTGCAAAATGACCTTCAGCAGTCCACAAATGTGTGTGTATCTGCTCAAACGGTGCTTACAGCCCAACACCGTGCAGGACGCCAGAGAACACAAAGATTGGCAAATTCACCACTGTGTCACAAGTATGATTGACTTGGAGATACAAGTGTTCCCTTCATTTCTTTTTTGAGCAGTGTAGTATTTTTAGGCTAGTAGGCAGGAACACTATATTGTCAAATCCAGATTCAGAATTGTTTTATGATTTATTTCTTGTTTTTTTTTTAAGGCCGAAATGGTGTAGCAATCACACTAGTCACACAGTATGACATCCATCTCATCAATGCCATTGAGGAACAGAACCGTAAGTTCAAAGATGAATAAGCTTTTAGCTTAAAAAGAGGGCACTTTCAAATCTAAGTATTTTTTGTATCGCAAAAAAACACTGTAAATTTCTTGCTGTGAGTGAATTACTGTTCTGAACTGTTCGCTCAATTACTGTTTTGCGTGTTCAGAGGCGAAATTGAAAGAGTTTGCTGTTGAAGAGAAAGAGGTGTTGAAGATCCTCACACAAGTCAATGTAACAAGACGACAGTGTGAAATTGTGAGAGAAGACTTTTTCAGTCTACATATATCTTATATATAACACACTGGCAAATCTTACATGAGTTAATTCTGTTATAGAGACTGGAATCCACTGATTTTGATGAGAAAAAGAAGATAAACAAAAGGAAGCAAATGATTCTGGAGGGAAAAGTGAGTTGTTTTATTCTATATGTATGCTTTTAAAATATTACACTGTCAGGGAAGGTTATAGACTACGAGGGAAAACAATTTGTGAGGACTTAATATTTTGTTACACATTAATACTGTATATTATAATAATGAAACGCATTGTTTTGTTGTTGCAGTTATTACTATTTAATTTATTTTATTAATTTATTTTTGTGTCTGCACCTTCCAGGATCCAGATTTGGAAGAAAAAATGAGAAACGAACAAGAAAAGATCAGAAAAAGAAAAAAGAACAAACAGAACAAAAAAGAGCCCAAAAAAACGACTGCAGTGGATTCTTGAAGTGCTGAAAAGATGTATCCAAATGTGTGTATATAAAGTAAATGTGCTATAATTCAATGTATAAAATAATATTAGTGATCAGTATTTCAAATAAACTGCATTTTGTGAGCGACGTTGAGTGTTTTTTCAAATGAATGACGTTAGATATGTAAATCATGATGCATAAAATGTTTAACAATGGGACTTTTATTATGATAACTTCCGCTTTCACCTGGAAGTACAACAGTAAGCGATTTGTAGACTACCTTGTGTTGCGAAGAATATTCAGAAGAACCCTGTGATTTAAGAATTTAGTTTATTAAATCTTTATCGGGGATTTAAAAAGACTGATCAGTAGCTGACATGGTAAGCAACCTCTATAAACTCGTAGGCTAACTGTTAGTTTAGCTGAGGCTCAGTCGCCGTGTTGAATAGAGAAGCTGTAGTTAACGTACCGGTGGCTACCTTTCATTGAACCGATAGGTAACGTTAGCACAAATCGGTACAGAAAATGCTACCAGCGTCTTATGCGTGTGCCTTAAAGTTAAAAAAAATATGTCCACAGCTGCCCCTATCTTAAACCTACTCTTAAAACAATGCAAATATTTTTCATTCTGAAAGGCAAGGTAGCATGTTTCGTCGGTACACCGGATTGTGTTGGTAATTAACGTTAGTTAATATTTAAACTCTGTAAACGTTTCGTACTTTAACGAACACTTTTGTACATAGACGAGGGGTTTGCTTTAATAAGCTAAATATTACTTGAATTAAAAATAAAACCCGCTAAAAACCACTACCGGCACGTGCAGTGCACTTTTGTAGTAAACGGATTTTGTGCATGAATTGACCAGCGTCTGCAAAGTGCGCTCAACTGTCATCATAACAGAAGAACGTAGTCTCTGAATTAATTTACTGACACCAGCGATGTCATTTAAACACGATTGATTCTAGTCTACCTGCTGTCCCTGTGTTTTTATAATCAATAGCACTCCATTCAGAGCACTGAAGAAAGTTTTCATGCCCTTTTATGTCATGGATTTCTCTTTTTCTTCTAGCTCCCTTTATCTTTACTGAAGACGGCACAGAACCACCCGATGGTGAGTATGAGGAGGCTCACAATTAAAGTTTTAGTTTAAAGAATAGATCTGGAGAAATGTAGCTTGCTTTGCAGTGAATGGGTGCCGTCGGAATGAGAGTCCAAACAGCTGCTGAAAATACATCACAGTAATCCACAAGTAAAATGAAAAATAAGTTGGTCCGCTTTTGTTTTCAGCTGGTGGAGTTAAAGAATGGTGAGACGTATAACGGCCATCTGGTCAGCTGTGACAACTGGATGAACATCAACTTGAGAGAAGTTATTTGCACTTCACGGGTGAATAAAACCTCTTTCCTTGTTTGGAATATCTGAATTATTTTTGATTGCATAAACATGATTGAGCCATTGTGGCGTTTACTTCTGTGCTGGAATGTAATGGTTGTTCCTGCCTGCTCCGATTTGCAGGATGGAGATAAATTTTGGAGGATGCCGGAATGCTACATCAGAGGAAGCACAATTAAATACTTACGAATCCCTGATGAGATCATAGATATGGTGAAAGAGGACGTTCTGTCGAAGGGACGTGGCCGAGGGGGCATGCAGCAGAACAAACTACAGGGAAAGGGCAGAGGAGGCGGACCCGGAAGAGGTGGTGGATCCGGCAGAGGTTAGACACATTTCATAACGGTGTGACAAAAGTTTCATTTATGGGTGAAAATGAAATCTTTATCTTTTTTTTTTTTTCCTGTTGAGAACAAAAGAAGGTAGTCTCGAATGCTTTGAAGCACAGACAAGTATGGTCTCATTTGAAAGCTGACAACAGTTTTTTGGTTTTTTAAAGAAAGGAAATGTTATATTTAATATAAACTCTATATTTTAAAATATGTTGGGTTCTATAAAACTGAATGTGCTGTTTCTCACATTTGAAGTCGATAATCTTTAAGTAATATTTTATTTGGGCGCTGTACCTAATTTCTCGTCTGTCAAGTTCAATCAGTGATGCATATAGGGAAGCGAACAATATCTGGTCATATTTTCACACGGTTTATGAAGTAATCATACGGTTTAGCAATAGTATGGGCAGTATTTTAAACTCAACCTCTGACAAACAAAAAAATTAAAACATTTGCACGTAACCATTTGTTTTGTCATTTCTTTAAACGTTTTCACTTTTAGTACAAACTATATGAATAACTTTTGCTATATAATTTCTTTTAACATTGCATTCACAGTTTTGAAATGCATACGCACAGTTGACAGACTTCTTTTATTTTTCACGTGAGGTCTTTTTGGTGGCCGTGGCAGAGGCATGACGGGAACTGGCCGTGGACAGCAACAAGACAAAAAGCCTGGAAAACCACAAGGTGTCAAAAACCAACACTAGCTATATTTACAACACATCATCTCCTCAGACGTTACATTGTGCTTTGATACCTTTAGACATGAACACATTTTTAAGAACTCTTGACTTTAACACATTAGCATTAAAAGGTTGATTATTTTTCTTTTAGAGCCTCATTTAGAGCGTTAAATTTTCCTCAAAATCTTTTAGCATTGTTTGTAGTAAAAGTTCTTAAAGGGTTAGTTCACTGAACATTCTGTCATTAACTACTCACCCGCATGTCGTTCCAAACCCATAAGATCTTCGAAAAACCAATTAAGATAATTTTGATGATATCTGATACTGCATAGACAACTGGCAAGAGTAAATTGTTATTTTTATTTCTTTGCACAAAAAAAAAAAGTATTCTCCTAGCATCGCCAAAGTTGAGTCACTGATGTCACATGGACTGTTTTTAACTGTTTCTGGAGCTTTGAAGGGTCTGATCGCTCTCTGATATCATCAAAAATATCTTATGGGTTTGGAGCAACACGAGGGAGTAATTAATGACAGAATTGTTATTTTCGGGTGAACTAACGCTTTAAAGGAAAACGTGTAATATTTTTTTTACAGTCTGTCTCGTATGTTCTCCTCACACTGTCTCATCTGCTTCCTCAGTTTGATCATCAGCCAGGAAACAGTGAGCTTCATTTGAAATGGGCGTCCTGAATTTCTGTGAAGATTTTAATTTGGACAAGCTGATGTAAAGAAGCTCTTCCATTTTCTGCAAATAGTTTTTATTTTCTGTTGCCTCACGTTTTGGTGCATGTTTTCACATTGCAGTTTTAATTTTTTTCTTTTGTTTTTGTGCTTTAAAAAAACAACCATGGTGTATCTTGTGTATAATGCACTTGTGAATAAATAATTTTTGTTAAATATTGCAATTTCTGTGTGCGTGCTCTTTTACATCTAAAGAAATGGAAACAAGTTGCGTTTAACCTTCAGTAAAGTCTTGGGTAACTGCAGTCTTTACTCATCTACACAACTCCTAAACTTTTTCCCCCCTTTCAGCCAATCAGTGACCGTTTTTTGTTTTTGTTTGCATGGACCTTACGTAGCTGACTGTTACCATGACAACAGCCTTAATACACGATTTCCTAGTGGGGGAGTGCAGCTATTTTTAGGTGAAAGACAATAGTTTGAGTCTTTAGTTCCCTCTTGTGGTTGTTTTGTCAATGAAAACTGCAGATGGTAACTCGTTTTCGATGACCGGCCAGTGGACCTTTAGTCAGGGGAGCGCCATATTTTAGAGCCTTTTTTACAGGAATGAAAACGAGGATGTGACGTATAAAACGTTCAATGCAGCGACGAAACATCTTTAAGAAACGCTCAGTAAACAAAAACACCATAAATTAGTTTTAAACATTGCGAGTTGTTAATATTTTGTGATCGAAGACCTTCCCTCATAGCCTCGTATTTATTAAAGTCAACATGGCGTTTAAAACTCAAAGTCCAACAGTCTCAAGTAAACAGCACAAACTTTATTTTTTTTATAAGTTAAATCATTTTCACAACATAGACAGTTGATTTGGTAAATTTCACCACTGGACACTTTGACACCAAACCCCTTATTGTAAGTACAGTACATTTACTACTGCATATTAGTGTTTTTTCCTTGTACACTACACTCGATTATCAGAAAAATAAATAAAATCACAATGGAAAGCATGAGTAAAAATAATTCTAGATAAAAATGTAGTAAATGGAGAACAAACTTAGTCATGATAAACTGATCTGAACGTGGAGCAGATACCTTACATGGTGAGCTGCGATGTTTATAAAGATTAAAACTCATTTCTAATATGCATGGGGCTCACTAAGGTCCTCTATCCATTGTATATCAGCTGCTGGGGACCCGCCTACAAAGAACCGGTCCCAGGCCTCATGGATGTAGCAATGGCTCTGCTGACACGTACATTAAATTTAAACTTTTTTTTTTCTTTTTTTTTTTTAAATAAGGAACAGCACTCGCCATAAATACAGTCAGGCTTTTAAATTTCAGCAAACCTCCTCCACGGTAGACAGCACAGTCGGTCTATCCAACCGTTTTGGTTTACAACAGTACTTTGCGACTAGGATTTAAACCACTTTTTCAATCACATTTGCTTTCGATCCTACGAAAATGTTCTGTAAACAGAATGATAAGTAATCTGCAACACATGAAAAGGTATTTTCTTCAATATTGCTCTGTAATAAAGTGACACATTCATTCACAAGCAGGCATACACAACAGCAGGTAAAGAACATCCTTTAAATCCTCTTTTTATATATACTTTTTAATATCACCTAGATTTTTTAAAGCCCATAATCAATACAACACAGTCCACACATAAAACCAAAGACTCAAATGTATTTACAGTAAATTTTCACTAAAGGAAGACAGAAGAGCAAAGGAAAGATGCAGGAATATTCAGGGAGGATCTTGCACATGTAAACATTAATACTTATCATGGGCTTTTTTTTTTTTTTTTTTTTTTGCAAACTGATTTTTGCATTATAGTTGCAGGCCTGGTAGCCACGTAAAATCTCTCACAGGACATGCCAGTCCAAAAAGTCCTTATGGGAAATGCCAATCGAAATCCCAGTAACGTTTGCTAATTTTTGAGAGCGTATAAGAGTATTGTTGATAGTAAGCAGGTTGAGCTTACGGCTCTGCTGCTATAATGAAATAAGCAACAGCATGGCCGCGAATCAAACTCATATTTTGACTAGGAATACACTTGACTAGACCTAACGAAGCATTGAGAAAGGAATCCTACCACTATTTGCCTAAATGGCTTTATTTCCTTCCATGCAAATTTACATTAAGGAATGTTTGTGTATGATATCTGGCTTTCAGTCCCGGGACTGAAATTACATGAGGCAAGGCAGTGAACAAGATACAATGTCACAGATACAAATAAGCAAGAAAGGTTTGTGACGAGCACTGCAAAGAATTACCATGAAAACTGCATTAATTGACTTCTCTAACTTTCTTTATATTTGTCAGAATTAAAAAACAAAAAAAACATTTTAGATATATATTTCTAATGTATTATTTAAATACTGAACTGTATTTATTATGTACACTTTTTGGAATAAATATACAGAAATCTGTCCATATCGCTTTTTTATATTTGTTCATAAATAATTTACGGAAGATACGGAAGAGTAGATGGAGAAAATGTTAAAAATATAAAGTAAAATGAAGGCATTGAAAACCTATTACAGATAACCGATTCTGTGTGCTATGCCAAGCTAAAGCCTAATTACACACTCCTAAAATTTAAAATTAGGCCTAATTATGAAGTCTTTAAAACATAATGCGGGCTTAATCATAATTCCAGGCCTAATCAAACCCTTAAAGGTGTACTTTACCTAAAAATGAAAATTCTGTCACTATTTATTATTCACTATCTATGCTCTCTCAAGTGGTTTCAAAACCCGTATTAGTTTCTTCAGTCTGCTGAACACAAAAAGATGCTATTTTTAAAGAACATTAGTCACCAAAAAGTTTTTGTTGTTGTTTTACAGGTTTGGAATAACATCAGGGTTGACAGAAATTTCATTTTTAGGTGAACTATCCATATGGCTTTCTTTTTTAAACTGAATGGACTGCATGTCGAATAAAATCATTGAAGTTTGAGATTGATGTCAAAATGAGTATTTGGAGAGGAGGGGGAGTGGCTAGAGGGTGTGGCCAGAGAAGGCAGTATGGGAACTGAAGGTTTTGTGTTTCTTGTTCTTTTTAAATACCTAAACGGGTTTTTTTTGTGTGTGTTGTTGCAAGGCAGTGCAGATAGAGCCGTGGGATTTTCAGCAGGCGCAGTCCTGGTGCGGAGCGGCGGGCTGCTCTGTCAGCTGCGGCCCCTGTTTGGCTCCTGTCACTGCAGGATCGGCCGCATCCAGGCTCTCTGACATCTTCTCACAGATTATGTCTACCAGCCGCTCAAAGGTTTGCTTAACGTTAATGTTGTCCTTGGCACTGGCCTCAAAATACTCAAAACCTGAGGATAAATGAAGAAACCAAGTCAAGACCCAAGGCCTTTTTCTAAAACCCAGTAAGCTGCCTGCAGTAGCAGCACATTCACATTTAGCTGCCTTTTGAATTAATTTCTGAATGACTGCGTGCTCTAAATGGAATGCATTATACTCTGCTTATAGTGTTTTTAGTGAAAGTCACTTATTCTTCAGCCATAAAGAAATGACATATTAAAAACACTGGTAGAAAAAGTTCTACCATTTTTTTTTATATGATGAAAAACATGACATGCAGTACTGTGCAAAAGTCTTAGGCCACTAGTAAAATAGTTTTAAGTGGGTTATTTCTATCTTTTGCAGTAGCGTGTCAGTTGGAAAAATCAGTTTACATTTCCAAACATAATTTTTGTCATTAATTGTAATAATGCAGTGAAATTATAGTCTTTACAAGGAGTCTGACAACAGCCAGTGCTCCACACAGAGATCTGATCTGAACATCATCAAGTCTGTCTGGAACGACATGAAGTATCAAAAACTGAGACAGACTCAATCCAGAAGAACTGTGGCAACGTCTCCAAGATGGAGAAAAAAAAACCCCACAGTATAGTTAAACCTATAGCTGTGAATATTCAAATATATTGTGCCAACCGGAAAACATGACTTACCGAGATGCTCGGACAGCTGTCGTCCCCTCTCAGAGGCCACCACCCTCTCATCCTCCATGTCACACTTGTTGCCCACTAGCAGCACCTGGGCGTTATCCCATGAGTACGTCTTAATCTGTGTGGACCTGCCAAAGAGACAGTCAGATTTGATTAAATGTTTGCTTTTCTCTGGGGCTAAGCTTTAGTACAATGTTTTTGTTTAATATGTTGTATATCTGTATGCATTACAATAATTATTTACCAATTGGAAAGGAAACGCTTTCCACATATTTGTCAGAACTTGAGAAACTTGAGAACATACATAACACATAGTTGATTCCAATAGAATTGTGTTTCCTTGTTACTGTTGCCTTTGGCTTGCTTAGTTGGGGAAACTCAATTTCTGGCAATTTCGTGAGCTTGATTACACAGATACTATTTGTATGTGTATTTGTAATGTGTAAAGCTGCTTTAAAACAATCTATATTGTATAAAGCGCTATAAAGGTGATTTGACTTGACTTAATTAAACACAATGGAGTAGAATAGAGTACTATTTAATTAAGAAGTCCAAATTCTGATCCAATTGATTTGTTCTTTTGTTTTGATTTAATATGATTTTTTTCTTAAAAATGTCTCATGGAATGATTTAATACATGGTTAACCATTTGAAATGTAATCAGATGAACAATTTACAAACCGGATTCCAAAACAGTTGGGACACTATACAAATTGTGAATAAAAACTGAATGCAATGGTGTGGAGATGGCAAATGTCAATATTTTATTTGTAATAGAACATAGA
>JAUYWG010000045.1:17667971-17683908 GCA_034779775.1 Enteromius afrohamiltoni
TGGTCTCCTCGGTCCCCAGACGTCTGTTGAGTGTTGTAAGAAGAAGGGGAGATGCCACACAGTGGTGAAAATGGCCTCGTCCCAACTTTTTTGGGATTTGTTGACACCATGACATTTTGAATTAACATTTTCCCCTTAAAATGATACATTTTCTCAGTTTCAACCTTTGTTCCGTGATTTATGTTCTATTCTGAATAAAATATTAGAAGTTAGCACCTCCACATCATTGCATCCAAATTTTATTGACGATTTGTATAGTGTCCCAACTTTTTTGGAATCCAGTTTGTATAACAAAACATTGCATTTTTATTTGTGTAATTAAGTGTAATGCTGCAAACAAAATAAAAACATGGATGGAAAAATGTGTTTAATAATAACCCCTTAATAATAATACTACTAATATTAATTTTACAATAGTAATATATTTCTGTGTGACTTTGAGATCCAGTGTGCATTTAATGAATAAAACGGTATAAAGCGAGTCTTAGAGCAGTTTTGGTGATGGAGTCTGCCTGTTTATTTCTCACGAAATGAAACAGCAGACACTGAAAACACAGCAAGTGTCACGTGTTTTACGTTTGTGGAGTAGATTAAACTATGCCAGTCATCCATGCAGAACATGTTTAGTTAACTCACCAGTCCTGCACTGCGGCAAAAGACTCTTCGTTGGTGATATCGTACATGAGGATGAAGCCCATGGCTCCGCGGTAGTAAGCGGTGGTGATGGTTCTGTAGCGCTCCTGTCCAGCTGTGTCCTGTAAACAAACAAACCAATAATGCAAAAGATGAAATGGGAACAAATACAAGACCAATGTTTTACTAAATACAGTACTGGTTAATATATTCTAGAATGTAATATTTTACTAAACTGAATTTTCCAGTCTTCAGTGTCACATGATCCTTCAGAAATCATTCTAATATGTTGATTTAATATTTATCACAATTTATTATTGGTGTTCAATTGTTTCAAATATTTCTTATTATGAAATATATTGAAAAATAACTACATTACATTATATCAGAATCTTTAAACTTTTTTTTCCACTTTTATACTTTATCAATTTATTGTATTAATGTCTTTTTACTTATTATGTCAAACCTTTGAATGGTAGTGTATCACAGATTCCAAAACAATATTAAATAGCACAACGGTTTTCAAGACTCATAATAATAATGAGAAATGTTGCTTGAGCAAATGTCATATTATATCGGTTACAGAATAATCATGTGATACTGAAGACAAAGGTACTCCAGTAGAAGACTGAAAATCCAGCTTTGCATCACATGAAAAAAGCACATTGTAAAATGTATTAAATAGATGGTGCTTTCAAATTGTTTTTATGGATTTTGATCAAATGAATGCAGTCTTGGCAAGCAACAGCATATTGTCGACTTTACAAGTTGTACTTAACCCTATATAAACTGACCATCCACACTTTTTTGTCACACAACCAAGAAAACAGGATTTATCCATGGTTTCGGTTTTTACATGTAGCTCCTCCTATCACGAAACCTGAGAGCAAATAAGCATCCACTATTAAGGAACTGATCTCTGCACCAGAGAAATGAGCTTGTTAATTATATAAACACACTCAGTCATTGCAGGCCCGACTTATGCAGTAGGCCACACAAGCATGTCTTTAGTTTGCACTATGAGCCTCTAAATGAAGTATTTTTGTAAAAAAATCTTAGACCTTTACATATGCAAGCTTCTCGTCTTGTTGAACTTTGGTGTATATATATATATATATATATATGTTTTTGGTATATAGCTTTTCTTTAACTACTTGGTTTTTACGTCATATGAGCAACATCAGCTGATTCAACCACAAAAGACTTTCAGAGAGAAACATTAGTAAGACAGAACTATGAGCTTATCTAAAGAGAAGAATTACTACATCACACATTCGCTAAGTACTACTGTAATGAATCAACATACGAAATCCTCACAAACGTAACCTATAATTCCTAGAGCCTTCACGAAGGCAAAATTGTGTTTCCTGAGCAGCACTGATGCTTCTATTAATACAACCTGTTTGGCTCTTGACTCTGATAACATAGTGATACATAAGCACCTTTCAACAAGTATGCTGCAATCCAGCGTTTGCAGAGTTTCTGAACTATATGGAGCATTATGTGAAACAATAACCATTATGTTTAAATTTTATTTTGCATCCACGCACTATGCAGACTACAAAAGAGCACACTGCACGGCATACTGTGCCTTACTAGATTTTCTAGAGTGATGAATGAATTATAATAGTAACTGCAGTTCCTAACAACATCACTTGATCAGACATTTCTGCACAAAATTAGATCAACCTTATGAAGTGTACTCTGTCATTTTTGAAACTAAATCGTAAACAATCAAAACTTCAACTCTTTTATGCCTTGTGTTGTCCGACTGATACTTTAACAAATAAAAGGACTTTTAGTGTCTAAAAGCGGCCAACTTAAGGTTGAGACACACATTTTATTTTTAACTGTGCCCGTGCCTTTAAACAGAATAAATGTTTTACAAAAAATCTAAAATGTTTTTTTTTATTTATTTTTTTTATAGTTTGCTACCATATTTGCCTTTATGGCAGCGGTCTCAAACTCAATTCCAATTATCGGCATGGCATTTCCGGAATTGAGGAGCTTTGCGAAAACCTCGGACTGGACAGAGACTCCGCTCTTGCGTGTGTTTTAATAGACGGGTAAGCAAATATATATATATATATATATATATATATTTATTATTCATTCTGCAAGTAATAGTCATGTACAGGTGGTCAGGTGACAAAAAAGATAGAAATGAACTTTTCATCCGTGAACATGATTTGTGAAAACGAAATCTCCCGACATTCACCTCTGCCATTGTTTTGAAAATGTGACTCCTAGTGGCGAAAACTTTTTGTGCCTTTAATACAATTTTTTCAAAATATAGTAGGGAATATAGGAATATATACATCTTCTGCAATATTCAGTAAATGCCAAGAAAGTATTTAGTTCTGAATATAGCCAGATGTTCATGTCTTCTGGACCTACACTGCATGATGCACAGTATATTTTTTATCCCACGGTAAAGATGGTGGGAGTGTGTGTGTAGTGGATTTGCTCGGGTCTGTGAGGTGGGGGAGGGTCGTCTTCCACCAGAGGGAAATTTGAGGCACTGGGGGAGGGGTCCTGAAACATCACAAACAATTCCGATTGCTTGCTCATCTAGCGCATCAGCAAACATTCCCAGCCCTATTGGCTCCTGACCATCTCTCTCTTTTGCTCCATATCTCTGCATACTCCAAATATGTTTAGGGCTAAATTTATAATGCATGTATTTGAATTGCACATACAATGTCCTGTTATACACGAATGAAACCAGTAAGATTTCTGCACTTAAAAACTCAAATCACCAACTCTGGACATTCCGGTAGGAAAATATCTAAAATGCAATAAGCTGCTATGGTTTTTATGCAAAAATGAAATACTTTATACTTCTTATCTTCATTAAACAATGACCACAACTAATGACCTCACCCAGATCTGCAGCTTTATCCTCTTGTCGTTCCTGTAGATGGTCTTCACCTTGAAGTCGATGCCCACTGTGCTCACAAATGCTGGCGTGAAGGAGTCGTCTGCATAACGAAACAGAAAGCTGGTCTTTCCAACGCTGCTGTTCCCGATGATCAGAATTTTGAACATGTAATCAAAGTTCTGGTCGGAAGACTCCTTTTGTCCATAACGGTTATCTGTAGCTGAAGCCATCTAGAGGATGCAGAAAAAAAGAGAGGATGTTCGTACATAATAAAGTCTTGAGGCATTTAGGCCGCATAGTGGCATCAGTTTATAACAGATGTTATGTTCCAAAATTAACCATAGTGTCAGAAAATAAAAACTGAAAGCAAACTGAGAGCAAAATCCATATTAACTGGCATGTACTATAGCACTATAAAATTACCTTTCCTTCTAAAATACCTTCTTCTGCTCAGATTTCCTTTGATTACAACAAATTATCTGCAATATTGTCCTAATCACCATGTCAATCAAAAGGGGGTTGCAGTTAAGGTAAGGTAATAAGGCAATGCTTTAACACAATCTAAATTAATATTGATGATAGTTTTTTAGACTATAGTTTTAGACCTGTAGTTCATGACATGATTGCCATGCTACTGTTTGTATGAGGCATGCCTGTGAATAGAGCGTTTTTGACAAAGCTGCATATGTATTAAGCAAACAGGAAGGCAGGTAACTAGGATTTGGAACACAGCCGATGTGATTTAGCAGGCTACATTTAAGAGCTTGCTGATAATGGCAAACCAAGCAAGAGCTCTATACGTCAAAATGACTGTTTATTTGGATTGACTTTGGCTGAGTGAATCTGCGTCCATTTCACTATCTGTCACTCATCCCTTGAGACCTGTGACCAAACAGCAGCGGTAGAGTCACCAGCTACTCAAAATCAGTCAGGCAAGAAACTCGGAACAAATAGAAATGTCTGAGTGGCTGCCAGGCCATGGCATTAATCTGACATTTTCTTTTGGTGTCAGATCAATATTTGGCACGGCACCTTCTGAATACCAAACAGCGGTTAGAGGTCTTAACACCTCCATCAGAATGTGACGAGTGACACTCTGTCCATCTGAAGTTCATACGAGTGGCTGATTATAATGAGCATTATAATCAGTGATTGTCTAACTTTAGGGCTGTAATCATTTAAAATCCATCAATTCACTAATAATGTCTTAATACGAAAAACAAAAATGAACCCCAAAATGAAAACGGGCATAAAACGAACTCACCCTCTAAGATGTAGATGAGTTTGTTTCTTTAACAGTTGAAAAAAACTGATCCTTTGCAGTGAATGGGTGCCGTCAGAATGAGAGAAACAACATCACGACTCCAGTCCATCAGTTAAGCTGTGTGTTTGTAAGAAACAGACCCATCAAGATGTTTTAACTTTCAAATATCACTTATTCATAATCCTCCAGTAAGCCCAATGTTTTCGTTTCGCTTCAAAATCTACCCAAACATTTGTTTAGAGGCATTTAGCACTTTTTCCCACTTGTAAGCAGTGTTTGATCTGTGCATGTTTCTCTCCTGATTCACTGCTTCACTGGAGAAAGTAATGTTGTTGATAAACAGGGCTTCACAAGATGTTAACTGATGGACTGGAGTGGTGTGCATTACTTGTGATGTTTTAATCAGCTGTTTGGACTCTCATTCTGATGGCACCCATTCACTGCAGAGGATCTATTGGTGAACAAGTGATGGAATGCTAGGTTTCTCCAAATCTGATAGAATTATCTATATCTTGGATGGTTTGGCGAGTGCGTGCTCAGCCAGGTTCAATTTATGGGTTAACTATTCCTCCAAGGATAACCGATTACTCATTCCTCCTTTCAAGCACCAGGTCGGATACTGAAGGTGAGCAGGAAAGAACGAGATAAAGAGAGTTAAAGAGATCTGGAGGACAAATGAAACACGAGCTTCCGCACTGTGCATACTGGAATGACTCAACAGAGCATGAAAAACCAGATTGGGATCAAGTGAAAAGCAATAATCAGATCTCACCGATGTCTGACAGACACATTTAGCTTTGAAAGAAAGAAAGAAAATGCTGAAGAGGTGAAATACTCTGTTAGTATTTCACACTGACAAAGGCAGGATGATTGTACTTCATATGTGGACTAACTGGTCTTAAATAAAGCTCATTATGTCAGAGGAAGTCAAATATCAAATCAGATTTCTGTCTTAAGTCATTTATGTCCTGTACATGCTGAAACATAAGAAAGGGACAGCATGCTATACTATTTCTGCAGTATCAGTAACGCATAAATATGCATATTTTGAAAAGACCTTCCACAGTATATTTACCAACACGTGCCACGATACAATGAACTCAACTTGACTTTTCATTTTCAGTGTCATTAGAATATTAGATACAATTTTATGCCTTCAGCCTTGATTCATCATTTTAATTTGATGGCCAAAGACAAACACTATTGTTCAAACTATTTATCTTTTTTAAAATGCATTTAAATTAGGCATTTTATGCTTAGAAAAGCATAATATAAATGTGTACTGTGTATATTTATTATGCAAAAATACACACATATACTATATATTTTGACACTATTTCCATGTATATATTTATATAATTTGTTATAAATACATATAATATATGAACATAACATTTTTCTTTAAATATATGCATGCATGTGTTATTACTCAGAGTACTTTGAGACATTCCATCTATGAAAAGTGCTATACAAATAATTTATTATTAATATTATATATCGTATAATAATGTATTATAAAACACATTTTAGCAGATACAGTACAGTATAAATATATTTACATAAACATAGTATTTAGTAAACAAACAAAACAACTACTATCCCATTCTCAACATATAGCAACCTCTTTCTAACTCAAACACAAATATAAAAGAGAAAGTGAGATTCAAAGCTGACATTTCACCTTAAACATTCTTGTTCATCACAGCATGACAGACTTCTATCACATACTTCCATACGGAGTCTGTGTTTAAACCATATGCTTGCTATTTTTACATTATTATAGCATGCATACTGTGCACAGTACACAACAGGAACAGACTGCTCAATACTGCGTCCCACAATGCAATGTGCTTGACTTCAGTTCACAGAATAACAAGTTTGAATAAACATGACAGGGAGTCAATTTCACAAAACTATTCCCAAGCATAACTGCAGGCCGTATATACTGCACAGTATTTAACAAAGCAACCAGAATTCATTCTGAACAGACATTTGGATTCTAGCAATTGGGATTGGAGATTGGCATTCAATTCTGGGTTGAGGGCAACGTGATGTTTAGATCGAGAGAATGGAATGTTCCTGTTCTAACTTGTATTATAGATTTTGACAAGCTTAATTGGCTTTAACTGTGGCCTGGTTCTATGTGTGTTCATCACAATCAAAGCAGCTTTCTCCAGACGCAGCACAAACTCAACAAAAAGACTTCTCCTCAGGAGACCCTGGAAGCTGATCTGTGATTCAGAACGCCGTGTCTGGTGTGTCGGAAAGATTCGCAGAGCACCAAAGCATCCTAAAGTCAGCATCTCTCCTGATAACAGAGGGCTCCAGTAGACTAAAAATAGAGGCTAACTTTTAGGCCAGCTGCTCTTTCAGCCTAACAAAAACAGACTGCCTGACCACCTTGGGGAGGGGGACGGAGCACATCTTTATGGCTAAATATCGCTGCAAAATAGCCGGTTTCAGCAGCAATTACACTCTGCTCCAGTGAGCGCCTTTCTCTTCCTTTAGACTCCAATCCTCAATAATGCAAAACTCTGGGTAATCAAGACCCACAGCACTGGACACTGTGTGGTTAGACCTGCCTTGTCCAAGAACTGTCAAGCTGATTTGCTTCAAAAATGACCCAGATCAAAGAAAACGCCTTAAACCCGTCTAAGACGGTTTGCTGATTTGAGCAGGTCTATAGCAGCCCAGCTAAGCTGGAAAGTGAACGAACCAATTGAAAAAAATCAGCTTGGAAGACCAACAAAGCAGTTTAGGCCGATTTATGAACGAAGCAACCCATATAAAACGTTACAGTGGCAAACGTGAGAAAACGGTCAGAAGCATCCGAGACATAATGAGTAATAAAAGCAATTTTGCTGAAGGATGGTGGAAAAATATCACTAACGCAACAAAACGCGCGTGCGATACTATGAATGGTTCTGGAAGACCTAGCCTATACAATGTTATACTAGCATATTATATAACATTTAAATACAATTATGACCAGTAAAAGACCAGAGCATCCTTATATAATAGGAAACAGCACATGTACATGCAACGCTGCTGCTGCGGAGGATATTTTCACCTGATTCACCATCTTCTCGGATGATGCTACAGAGCACAGCCACTCTTTATTCTCGTTTAGATAGATAAAAACGAAGACGCAAACAATCTTTCGAGTCCGTGCAATGTAACGCCATATGTGGCAGATGTGTCTTTCACGGGGAGTATAAATAGAAACACAGGATGCGCGATGTCCATGTCAAATGAAGGTTATTCTTCTTATATTCCGAACATTTTTCGCCGCTTTTCCAGCGGAAAACGCACACATGCGGTAAGGACTGAAAAATATTGAGCGTGAAATATTTAAAACGTGTATTACTGCTGCCGACTTACCGTAAAAGCCGTTTTGAGCGTCACTTACGCCAATACTGCGCCTCTTCCAACACCTGCAGACACTTTGACGTCACTTGAAAGACGCGTGACGTAAATGGGGGCGGAGTCCGAGTTTTGATTGACGTCTCGGAGAACTAACGCTAACAATGCAGTCCCACCCACAGGACATAAAATATTCAAGACGCTTTAAAACCAACATCATTCATTATTTAGGAGCGTGGCTTCGGCCTCTCCATAATTAATCAATTAAAATGGTCGCAGAAAATGAGCAGCTCACACAGGGATTTGTTTACATTAACGGCGCAGGTCAGTGTCCTTTTCGCCACACTGATATGTAACCAATGTTTGATTCTTGTTTTTTTGTTGGTCGTGTTTCTTATAACAGGTCACCGTGACATCCATGGTTAACGCAAATGCAAATTAGTTCATGTATAATCATAAAAAAATAATACATCATTTAATACACTTTTGATGATAGCTGACACTTCAGATTATCTGTTGGAAAAAAATTCTGCTAACAATTGTATATTATGGTGAATTTTTCTCCCATGTTGCCTGAAAAACACAAATGCAAAAAAAGAAATGCTTGACAAACATATATCCTAAAAATATTATGCACGATTATATTACATATAGGCTGATAAAAATGATTATTATCATCATCATGCTGCAACTAAGTTAATTATTCCATGAAAATCAGCAAAGTTGCATGCGTAGGAGAGATTGCGTCAGTGTTTAAATTAATATTAATGCAAATTATGATAACTTAATCATGTCTCCAACCATTTAAAATGAGTGTTTTGTGTCTTTTAATTCATACCTGTTAGGTTTTAGGTTGTCTATGTGTATTTAAAATGACCTGCACTTTTTATTTTCCAGAAAAAGCACGAAACATACACTCATCAAGGAGCACATACTTTTTTTTTAACTAATCAAAGACTTTCTAGAATGAGAATCCATCTTACACGACAATAGGAGAGACATGGATAGCATTAGCCCAGCCAAATTTGTACCCATCTCTGGTCTTTATGAATTATTCATTAATAAACCATTGCTTAAAAGCCTATATTATTTATTTAATTATTTTTATTGGCAATTCAGAACAGTCTGAATTCAAAATTGAGGGTTTTTTTTATCTGACAGTGGAGAACAGAAACACACATGTGACCTCGACCTGTAAACAAACTGAACAAATATCTTTAACAATGTCAGTAATACTAACATACAGAGGACGCATAAACATTTACTACACATTATTACAGAGAAGAAGACACAGTCCATTTAATATCATACAGCAAAATTCATTTTAGACACTAAATGCTTCACAGTCTCTGCTGTAATGGCACCGAAGCTAAAGAGATGTGCTTTAAGGCTCTACACTGGCATTTCTGATCTCTGAGACGAGGGTGACCAAGGCTACTGGATGAAATGGCACTTTTAGCATCAGTCTGGCTACAGATTCTCTTACCGCTGACTCTTACGTTGAGTGATATTTTTAAAGGATGAAATAATTACGATCGCACTTTGACGTCAAAGTGTTTTTAGCAAAGGTGAAGTGTCTCATTTCTGGGCTACTGTATAAAAAGAATCATTTTCAAATGGGTTTTGAAAATACCTACAGCTTTTTCAGACCCATCTGTGATTGGTCAGAAGTAGTCAAACCCCAATAAATTTCCAACCATTAGAAGAATTTCTAATGAAGTCAATTTTCTCTGACCTCAGTTTAGCAAACTATATTCAAATTAAAATAACAAATTGCTATGCAATTTCTCCTATCTCCTATGTGAAGCATGCTTTATACTTTTAGATTATAATATCTCTAAAAATTAGGACATTATAAGAAGAGGATCTTAAAGACAGCCCTTTATGTGAGGTGGAGTAAGAGTGGCCTGTGCTCATCTAGACCAGAACTTCCTGTTTAAATCCACCAGACAATAAAACTGGGAAAGATGTGGGATCCACTTCAGCTCTTAAGAGCACCCAGTAGAGGCTGTCTCCAATTGTACAATCTCTAACATGGGCATAGCAGAGTAAATCACTGTAAAACACTGATTCACCCTCAAGTGTTGAGTTTAGGGGAGTTTACATTTGTCATGCTTATTATTAAATCAGTTAAAATATCCACCCTGCTTCTATCGATATGATTATTTTGTCTACATAGTGCTAATGTGTCAAGAGGTATAAAGGTATTTCAGTACAAAGACGCTTGTAAAGGGATTCTCCGACCAAGGTTTTGGCTTAAAGATTACAGGTACATTTTTTTTTCATTTGTTCAAAACAAGATTATAAACAGATAGTTTAGCGACTGCACTTTGGAGTCTTGCTACATTAAAAAGAAATCAACATTATCCTGAGGTTGTTAACAATCACAATCTTATCGCTAACCTGCCAAGGCAAGACACTACAAGCAAAACCCCCCCTTTTTTGTTTTGCTTTACATTTTGCTTTTTTTCACACTATTGGAAAGACATGCAGATTTAAAAGTTCAATTATTATATTTGATCTTTTTGTGTCTGTTGATTTCAATTACAAAAGATATTTTTTACGTTTTGTTTTTTAAAACAGAGCCAGAAATACTTTAATATTTAGTATCACTTACATACAATTTGTAATCGCCTTATTTACATTAATATATTTTATTTCTAAAAACATGTTGAGTTATTTATACATTTATTATTTCTAGCTGTTTACGGAGTGATGAAAAGAGAAAGAAAAAAATCCCCTCGGTAAAAACTCAGATATCAATGTTCTGATTTCTGTTCTGGAAATGTAAGCAAATTAGTGCGTAATTTAATTATATAATGCTGCTTTTACATATTTTAACACACCATTGAAAACTTGTAAAACATTACAACTACTACTATTATTAATTATTATTATTATTAATGTACTATGATTAATCAGTATGGCGATATCTATTAGTTAATACTCCATTCACCTGTGGTGTCTTGCCTTAATATTTCTCATAACTGTCCTGTTTCATTTATTTCTCAGTGACAAAAAAAGCATTAAGTTATCCGTTATTAAAACATTTCGAGATAATAAATATCCTAGAGTTGAGTGAAAAAGTTCACGTAATGAGTAAATCAGCTTTCCTCTGCAGTTGGCATGGACAGTCACTCAAGGGAAGACTCATGTTTCTCTGTGATGCCGCGAAAACATTCATCTACACTTTCAGCCTCGGTCCTTATGCAAACGTTGTGCCTGGGACACAATACAGCTTTAAAATACAGGCCTATTTGGTCAGGTAAACCAATGTCTTTAGTTTCTACTGTGTGGTTGTTCTACTCAACCCCAAAATATTTCTAAGTGCAACTAAGAAACACAAGTGAAGCAGCACTCTTAGTACTGGGCCTTGTTAAGTTTTCAACTGCAGGACGTATTGTCACTCGTTTCTTGGTCCAGTTCTCTTTCGCTGCTATTCAAAATGGGAGAGACTCCACGAGGGGATGTCTGTGCATGCCTGGGGTCCATCGTAGTCCTGGATCGGTCTTTATCGGTGTGCTCTTCTTCAGCCTCTAGCTCTCCGTCCTCTTCCTCCAGAGTCAGCTCAAACTGGAACTTCTCCCCGGCTGAGCCTGTGACGCCCAGCGTGGCCCTAGAGTCCTGCTCTTCAGGGGTCGGTGACGGGCTGCGCGGGATCATGCTCTGGTACCATTCGCGATTGTCCTCCAATGTATCTAGAATGTCCTGAGCATCGGGATGGACCAGATCAGCCCATGTTTCCCATAGTGGATGGACAACATAATCGATGAATACCACCTTAAGAAATGAGGATTGAACACATATATTATTAATACAGCTTAGTACAGGACAGGATTTTAAAAAAGCTTGATAATCCCAATATGATGATCCATTTGTGAGGGGACCTCTTGTTATTTGCAAATGTAATACCAGAAACGCTTTTATTTGCTATGTACTATATTTTATTTATTTATTTTTACAATTTATTAAAACCAAAAGCTTTAATATCATATGCCAATATCATACATTTTTTATTAATATCTTAAATGCACATATTATCTCTGACAGTCCTGAAAAAAACAAAAACGTTTTGGACAATTTGTTTTTACAGCTATTTTATTTTTTAATTTTCATGTATTTTTACAGTTTGAAAACAAATATTGATGGATAATAAAACTGGTTCTATTTACAAAGTAAATTTATAATTTATAAATGTATTAAATTTTATACATTTCTGTTTATAAAGTCTAATTGTTATGTATTTATTAACAAAACTAAATTCAAAATTTTCTTCCAAATAAAAACTACTGATAATAATAGAATAAAATATGGACTATTCAAATTTAGTGAATGTTGAGTTATAATATGAAACATTTTTTATTAACATCTTAAATGCACATATTACAGCACTTCACAGACTTAAAAAAGAAAGCGTTTAATATTTTCCCTTTTTTCCATCGATTTTATGCAGCTACATTTTCTCATGTATTAAAAAATAACCATACAGTATGAGAAAAAATAACATTAAAACTCAACATACTTTTTACTTCCATGCATATTCAACTGTTTATTAGTTACTTTATTATAACTGCATTTTTTACAGTGTGAGAAAAAGTGTGATATTACAAAGACTTTAATTTTGTAATTTCTCAAATTATTAAAAGAATTATCAGAAAATACTTTTTATTTACATCTATATTTAATTATTTATTAAAACATATTTTTATAAGTAAGTGTAAGTACACGCATTCCTTTTGACAGGCTTAAAAAATATTGTAATCTTTTCATTTTTTCTTCCCTCTTGTGTC
The DNA here is from genome assembly GCA_034779775.1 of Enteromius afrohamiltoni. Lineage (NCBI taxonomy): Eukaryota > Metazoa > Chordata > Actinopteri > Cypriniformes > Cyprinidae > Enteromius > Enteromius afrohamiltoni. The sequence continues at coordinate 17,680,903 of JAUYWG010000045.1, forward strand.
CTTCCCAAACCCCTAAAATAGATATAATCACACCTGAGATTTCTCCACGGAAGCTGTGTGCTTGTCACACATGGGGCTGATTTCTATGCCCTTGTCACGCTCACGGTCCCCCTGTCTGAAGAACTCCACCATGATACGATCTGTCCACTGTCTGTAGAGCTCCAGGGGTTTGGTGGGGTTGCTGAGGTCGGCGCAGTGAACCATATTCTGAAGCACCTTTCCAAGGAAAGAAATAATTTTCACAATTTAGCTATTTAAAAAGGGCAGAAAAAGCCAATAAATAGTTGACTAGCCATCCAAAAGTGGACATGAATAGAATTGTTTAGTAAGGAATTGTACTGTATGTGCTTGAGTGAGACTGAAGTACCTGTATTCGGTCAGAGTAGTTGTCCAGCAGCAAGACTCCCAGACTGGTCACTTTTTTAGTTTCCACCATTGTCTTCAGATCAGCCAGGAAATTCATGTGTTTGGACATATCGGTGGCTAAGACCTGGATTGATGACAGGAAATCTGACATTAGAAGCATTAAAACAACTTTTTTGAAATGTGACATTTTAGAAAGGTTTGTTTTTTATCAGGGATTTACACCCGCCATTCAGCCTTTTGAAATAAAAATACATAGAGACACAGCAGCGATCTGATTCACAGATAAACTACGAACAAATGAGTCACAGATCCCTGTTACCAACAGTCATTTGCTCATACATCATTACTACCAGACATCTGGTTATGCTTGAAAAAAAAACCCTATTAACTTCTATGTTTTCCTTAAAGGGACAATTGACCCAAAAATGAATCATCATTTACTTACCCTCAAGTTGTTTCAAACCTGTACGAGTTTCCTACCTGTTTATTTTCTTAAATCCTATACAGTGTTCAAACAATAATTCACTTCAATGCAGATCTACTGAAGTTTTTGTTTTTCAGTAAATGCAATCAATAACTGAGGTGCAAGATGATGACAGTTGTGTTGAAATGAAACAAACGAGAGTGAAGCCATGTGATATGAGATATGTGAAAGAACCAACAGTCTCAAATACCAGGATGAGTGTGTCTTTCCAGGTCTGCCACAACATCCCGAGCTGTTGATGAATAATACGCCTTGGAATGTTGTGGCTGACCAATCAGAACCAAGTATTTGAGAGAACTGTGTAATAAACGTGTAAAAGCCTCACCATGTCTATGGTCATCTGTCGCAGAGACTGTCGTTGTTTCTTGCTGAGATTGGAAAAGATATCACAGTTCTCCTCCTGGAGAAGCTTAAAGCCCACAGCCAAATGATGGTTCTCCAACACTGAGGCATCATTGTACATGAGAGCGAGCTCGGAGTCTGGAAGAGTGAGGAGAAAAACAGCCTGCTAAGGTCTAATAGTGATGAATTGAAATTTCAGCAACGGGGAGATTTAATTGGCCAAAATTATTGGCCTGAATTGACTAAGTGATATTTAATTAGAATTTCTAGACTTTATTAATCAAAACTTTTTAAATTTGTGTGAAAAGGAATAAATAGTGTCAGAGATTTTTTGGAAACTGCAGTGATATGTACTTATTGGTACATATTTTGTGTCTTTCTAAAAAGTGCACCCGGTACGTTTATGCCATGAGACAAGGAAATGCAATTTGTGGAAAATATAGGACATATTTATTATATTTCTACTTAAACGTTTGCATAATAAATAAATATTTCATTTGATTGATTATTAAACAACATTCATTTTCAGTTTTTGGCCTAGGGCATTCAGAATTTTGGGTTTTGGCCAAGAATTGTAATTTTGGTGTATGTATTTGGTGTGTTGGGGACAGAGCATAAGTGAATGGATTTGGGAGTCGTACTTGTGTTAATGAGGAACTGGTTTGTAAATCCTGGATGGTCAACATCATGGATAGCACTCGCAAACAGAGCAGCCATGATCTCAAGGTCTGTGAACACATCCTGAAAGTCATAACAAAACAAACAAACAAAAATATATGCTGGTTTGTTTAGAGGTCCCTTCCCATGAGCACTATGTGTGTGTGATCATCAATGCAGACCTCTAGGGCAGGTGTGGAGAGAAGAACATGTGTGGACTGCACAACATCTGCTGCGTGGATATTGTTATGGTAGGCCACGTCCAAGTGGTAGTGATCCTCCAAAGTCATGAGGAAAGTTAAGAAGGTTTCCGATGGGATCTTAAAGGTCTTGAGCAGATCTCGCTCCTGAGAATTACAGGGTATAGAAACATGCAGTGATCAAATATCAGTTAAAGGTGCTCTATGCGATCTTGCAAAACACTATGGATGCAGGATGTACACCAAACAACATAAACTTCGGCCAACCAACGCGCGTCAAACCCCACCTCTTCTTGCCGATTGGTTGGCCGAAGTTTGTTTTTGTTGTGGTGCCCAAAATGTTTCTTTCGGTATTGCAGCCTCTGTGTTGTCTTTCGAGAGCGGGTTTTTCCCAATGTATTCAGAGGGCAGCAAGACGATCAAGGGGTGATGCATACGGTTTGAGCTAAAAATAAAATCGAGCTAAAATCCTGCAACATCGCATAGAGCACCTTTAATGCTACATCACAATGATAAAATTATAATCGGCAGTTCTACTTTATATCTGTTGTGTTTGAGCAGTGGAGCATTTATGTCAAGAGATATTTCTAAACAAAACCTTACCTGAAAAATGGTGTACATTATGACTGTCAGTGGCCGATTCCCAGAATACTCTGCTATCTTAAACATATCTATACCCCATCGATTGATGTCCTCAAGCTCCTACAGTAAAAAATACAGTCATTCTACTCCACTGAAGAGAACTAATAATACAATAATATAGCTCTAGGAATCTCTGAATTTGATGTAATTTAAAGAAAGATAAATATTTTATTGAAATATCACACATATAGTTTGACAATAAATATATTGAATAAAAATATATTTAAAATAACTAAATTATATACAGTATATATATGTATGTGTGTGTGTGTATATATATATATTATTAAATTCATTATATATATATATATATAT
>JAUYWG010000045.1:17690107-17700323 GCA_034779775.1 Enteromius afrohamiltoni
AAACTACTTCAGTTGTGTGTAATGAATCTAAAATATATGAAAGTCTAATGTTTATCAGTACATTACAGAAAATAATCGACTTTATAACAATATGCTAATTTTTTGAGAAGGACCTGTATAGTTTTTGTTTGCATGCGTGTATATGTGTGTGTGCTGTGTATATGTATTATGTATATATAAATACACGACCATGTATGTATATATTATAGAATTTTTAAAATTATATATTAAATCCATTTGTGCATGTGCATTTACATATATATATATATATATATATATATATATATATATAACATAATATAATATAATAAAATAAATAACATGTAGTCAATGCTCTATTTTCCAGGCTAAACCACACAGGTATAAAAATGTTTCTTGTCAACATGTATAAGTAATCAGAGAAACAGCCAGTGTCATGACAAGCAGGTAAATAATTTATGTGGTTTTGGGGAAAGATTTGTAATAATGCATTAAAATACTGAGAGCAAAGTATAATATATCATACATCGTTGATACAGCGTTTTCAGAATGTTTTCTTTCACAGTATTCAGTATTGTGTAGCAAAATCCATATATTTCCACAGAGAGGGAAGAGCAAAGTCCAAAATACAAGTTCTGAAGAACAGTCTGACAAAATGCTGGAGTTTGTATAATGTGGCAAATGTCAACAGTGAACTTACCACAGTACGTGCTTTTCAGTAGATCTTGGTCGCGTTCTCAAGCAGACTGCCATTCTAACTCTCAAGACTTTTAGTAAAAAAGCCTGGACACTAATCCAATGACAGCCTTATCAAAAATATTTCCAAAAAGATGTATTTCTTACATTCGGTTTACCGGTTTGATTGGATATTTCTTTTAAAGACCTTGAATTATATTAATCCAGAGACCAAAATTGTAAATATATTAGCTTGATATAGTGTTTTTTACCATAAACACATCCAGTCCTTTCTCTTTCTCTTGTATTCTGACTGTGCACACACACACACACACATAATTGCACTTTGCCAAAAGACAAGTTGCAGCATGCTAAAAGCTGACAGATTTGTAGAATACCACAGAAACACACGTCAGATAGCTTCAGGATCAGACACGCTTTACAGAAAAATAAAAAACAGTACTTTGTAAAAAGAAAATAAAGCCTATTTTTAGGAGTAATATTTTTTTCTTTGTAACATTATTTCTTTGTACATTATCAGTACAACTACAGATTCCCTAAATGTAATATACATTTTAAATGATTACATAAAATTCTAATATAAACTGACACAGTTTTAAGATAGAAATGTCATTGCACTTTTTACATTTTTGGTATTATTTATTTTGGTTTTAAAGGACAGGCAGATTCACAGGTCATCCATTATGAGTGTCATCCAGGGTAAAGAGTTAGATTAGCTTAGTGAGAATGATTAGAACAGCCAGAAGTAAAATATTAGTACACACTGTTTACTCAAGGTATAAAACAAACTGCTTGTACAAATACTGTATGTGGAAGTAAGCAAAATTAAGCAATATGTTGAGGTGATTCTCAACATATTGCTTCATCAGCGGATCTAGCGTTCATTTGCTTTTCGCTTCGGAGCCGAGCAGTTCATGCTCTCATTGTGGGAAAATTACCATCTCGGAGTTGCGGACAAGGCTGAATTACATGGCCGTTGGGAAGTCCCTATTTCTCTCCTGCGTTCCGGTGCTCGCGCTGGCAGCGTCCACGGAGCTTCCGGTTCCGGAGCAGTGCCCCCTGTTGCGCACGCTCCGACACTGATGGAGTTTCCATCGGGGCAGTCTGGTCAACCGGAAACAGTGCCGGATGTTTCCTTTGGAGCTCCCCCTGACAACTAGATGTCGGTGACTGCATCGGGAGGAGAGTACGGCTCGGGAGATGAGGCTTCCGGTTCCGGAGCGTCGTCCGATGGGCGTTCAACCGTTCCTGGATTCTGATCCTGAGTTAGTTGCTGCCCTCGGAGGAGGCAGACCCAACCTTACTGTTGCTGTGTCCGACTAGAAGTGTAGCGTCGTCCTGGGTGTTGGCACGATGCGCCTTGCTTGTTGACATTTGTAGAGCTGCAGGTTGGGCGACCCCCAAAACGTTCGCTAGGTTTTATAGCTTACGTGTGGAACCGGTTTCTACCCGTGTTATCAGCCAGTTGTTGAGGTAGTTGAGGATGCGGATCCCCATCTGCCATAGGGCAGACAGAGACCCCTTTTTTTCACCAAACTCGCGGAGACAGGGACAGGCCAAATGGGAGAAGCTTGTACTGATATGCTCGACCCTCGAACGCAAAGCGCAGAAGGGGCCTGTGGCGAGGTAAGATCGAGACATGAAAGTACGCATCCTTCAGGTCGATTGCTGCAAACCAATCCTGGTGCCGTATACATGTTAGTATGCGCTTCGGCGTGAGCATCTTGAACGGCAGCCTGAGAAGGGACCGGTTCAGGGCTCTGAGATCCAGGATTGGTCTCAGTCCACCGCTCTTTTTGGGCACGATGATGTAAGGACAGTAAAACACAGACCTCATCTCGGCTGGAGGGACAGGCTCGATTGTGTCCTTCGCCAGTAGGACAGCAACTTTTGCACGGAGGACAGCGGCATCCGTGTCCAAGTAAAAACGGGTATAGAGAATGCTACTGGGCGGGCGCCTGGCGAACTGAATCGCATAGCCGAGGCGTACCATCCGTATCAACCACCACAAAGGGTTGGGGGGCTGACCAGGCCTCCAACTGAGTCGCCAGGGGTATCAAGGGTACAGTGACAGCCATGCCCGTGGTGGGGCAGCCTGGTGGAGAACCAGAGAGGGGACCGGCCCCAGAAGTTTGAACGTCCTGGGGTCGAGTCCGGCCGCTCTTGGCAGGCCTTACCTTCTCCGCTGGGTCCTGTGCTGGCGATCCAGGGCTCCGGGTCTGCATCTGAGGAGCATAAGTTAGATGTAGACCTCGGGGCACTGGGCCCAGAGGTGAGGAAAATTGCTCTTTCAGTGAGAATTTGGCAGCTGAGTGCACTTATGTTGTTGATGTTGTACCCGGCCCTCCACCGGGTATGGGACGCAGATGTCGTCGTCCTCTGAAGAGCAGATTCCGTCACCTTTGGGGTGCCCCTAGGGGTGCTTCTGTTTCTTGCGGGGGTCCTGCACCCGCAGCCAGCTCGACGTCTCTGAGCCAGCCTAGCATCGTGTGCCTTGGCGGGAGACGGAGTAGGTGGGAATGGTCTTGGTGCCATGGGGGTGACGCCCTCGTCGACAAGTAGGCTGAGGCGGGGCGCTTTATGTACTCCGAGAAAGCGAGCTTTGTCAACGTCAACCATCTCAGCTAGGTTGAGCCAGAGGTGTCCTTCCTGGGCCACTGCATTGCACCTGACCAAGGGCTCGTGCGGCAACCTTCGTCGTCGAAGGGCGAAGTCAGAAGCGGCACGGAGTTCCTTTATCACACCCTGGTCAGATCCACCCTCATGCAGATGTTTAAGCGCTTTGGACTGGAACACTTGAAGTGTGGCCATTGCGTGCAAGGAGGTAGAAGCCTGTCCGGCGGCGTGACAACCACCTCGTACCCCCTGGCTGCCCCTCCATCGAGGGTGGAGAGGGGCGTGGAGCCGGTGGGCAGGCGTGACGAGTACGGGGTACCAGTCATCCATCCAGAGACGGATCAGGCTGAGGTGTACGGGCACCTCTAACCCTAGCATAGCGTCCACTTCCGCCTGAGAGGGAGAGGAAACCGGAGCCAGTCTCTCCTCCACCCCAGTGAGTGCTTCAGCACTCGGCTCTCCCTCTGATGGAGCAGGAGACTTCTCAACATCCTCGGGTGCCCCGAAGGAGACGCTGGGGGGAGCAATCTGCCTCGGAAACACCACGAGAGAACTACGGGTGCCGGCAGTAGTCTGCGGGGCATTGCCGTCCCGCGAGACATTCTACACGGTCACTGTAAGGTCGCCCAAGTGCCTCGCCGTAGTAGCGTAGAACCCTTTACGGCTCACCGGACCACAGGGAAAAAAAATTGCTCTTTTAGTGCAGCCCGGTTGCCCAGCGAGGACCTCACGCGACACCGCGTGCACTCAGGATGAGGTCGCTCACTGGCGAGCAAAAGTTCGGCTTGTTACAGCCTTTAAAAAGGCTACCAGCCGTGCCCTCTTATACTCACACTGTGATAAGGTGCACCTGGCTGTGATTATTGCACGCCAATATTCATTGGCCTTTTCCAAAGACTCGAAGGCGATTGGTCTCTCATGCGAGATCCCATATGTAACGTCGAAGTGAACTCGACTGAAGGGGAACTACATTCTAAATTACATTACACATTATAAAATGTAGTAGGAAATAATTAACCGAACCTATGGAAGCCTGTTTCCGTCACTGAAAAAAAAATCAAAAATGTTATTGAGACTTTTCATCTCACAATTCTGACTTTTTTTCTCAGAATTTGCGTGATACAAACACGTATTTCTGACTTATTTTAATTGGAAAATATAAACTTTATACCTCAGAATTCTGACTTTATAGCTTACAATTGTGTGATATAATGTCACAATTCTGTTTTGTTTTTTTTTAATGGTTAGATATAAGCTCGCAAATTCTGAGAATGTATCAGTCTTTTTTTCACTTAAAATTGTACTTTATAATTTGCAATTGCGAGTTTATATCTCACAATTCTGAAGTCAGAATAGTGACATCATATAATAGAGTCAGAATTCTGAGATATAACGTTGCAATTCTGACTTTATAACTTGCAATTTCGAGTTTATACTGTATCTCCCAATTCTAACTTTTTTCTCATAACGGGGACTTTTTTCTCGTAATTCTGACTTTATCTCGCCCAACTGCGAGAAAATAAGTCAGAATTGTGAGTTTGTATCATGCAATTGTTCTGAGATAAAAAGTCGTAATAACCTTTTTTTTTTTTTTTCAGTGGCGGAAACAGGCTTTCATATTTGTTCTCCAGCTGATGATTTTAAACACTTTGAAGTCATTACTGTGTTTTTTCCTGCTTATGTGTGAACACTGGAGACACACAAGACACCAATCCCACCAGGAGCTCATGTTAGGAGAGAGATCTGGAACGGTGGGATCAATAAGCTCTTGGTGTGAAGAGCACGATGAGAGGTCTGCAGTAATAAAGGACAGTTCTTCACCTGAACACCAGCTGTATTCCAGAGCTCTGACTCCAGTGTCTCTGATTAGGATTCAGTCTTTATTTGGAACATTGCTTCGATCGTGACAGGACAAGACACATCGTTTACTGAGAAGAGCCAATTAAAGTGCACAGTTGCCAGTCATAAAGACTCAGTGCATGATGGGTCTAGAACAGCTCTGTGGAGATGGACGGATCCTGATTAGAAGTGCAGATGTGGCTTAAATCTAAATGTTCCAATAAATGAGTAATTCAAGCATGGCCTCTGCAACTTTCTGCTCAGATCAGGTCAAAAACTGCAGGCACTTGTTCTGTGTGTCTCAACTAGGCCACAAAAGCAGGAACATTTTTATCCAAAAATGGAATTAATAATAATAATAATTTTCATGTAGAATGTAGTAAAACCAAACCTGGGTTTAAAAACAACATTCAAATCATTAACAAATGGTACGTAAAATTAGATGATAGTTAAAGGTATAGCCTAATTCACCCAAAAATAAAAATGACCCTATATTTTACTCACCCCTAAGCCAACCTAGGTGTTGTGTTTATGACTTACTTTTTTCATACGAACACAGTCAGAGTTTTTTAAAATGTGTCCTGGCTCTTCCAAGCTTGGTGATGCTGGTGGATAGTGGCCATTATTTTGAAGCTCCACAAATCTCGTATATCCGTCATAAAACTAACCTATATGCCTCCGAGGGGTTTATTATTAACATATTTCCATGTCATACGACGAATCAGAGGTCATCCAACAAGCCGGAACTCCTCTTTCTCGCAAACAAGCATATAGCTGTTGCCGAAAGTCAAGACTTGAGTTATCATTTTAAAAATAGAAACATTTTAGTTACAAAAACCCATCAGGACACTTTTTTTTTAAACTCTGACTGTGTTCGTCTGAAAGAAAAAAGATATATACACCTAGGATGGCTTGGAGGTGGGTGAAATATGAGGTAATTGTTCTATTTTGCTCAACAAATACATGCTAAACTCCAAACTTACTTGTTACCAACTTAAGAAAACAAATTTACCAAACTAAAAATAAAAAAAACCCTTAATGAATAAATAACCAAAGGCAAAAATCACAATTATTGAACTGAGAAAGTGCAAATTGTGACTACATTTGTCATTTTCATTCAGTTTAAATAAAAACTACCTAGTTGTACATAAATGAAAACTAAACCAAAAACAATCCACAAAATGAAACAAATACAGAAAACAGAATATGTACAAAATATATAAAACTAAAAAAATAACTGATTTACAATATCAATAAAAATGATAAATGTATCTCAGTTATTCTAAAATAACTCTCAAAATTAGATATTAAGGGCATTTTCACACCTGGCTCATTTGAAGCATTTGTTTTGGGGACCTGACAAAATTTGGCTTGTTTAGGCATATACTGTATGAAGTATACGGCCTGTCTGAGATGGTCTCAGTCTAATAGTGACTGAACTCTGGAGTTCTTCGGTTATGGTGAGAAAACAGATGTGGTCATTGAATGCTTTCAACGTATGGATGAGTTTCGAACAACACAAGGTGAAAAGGATGACTATTTTTGGGGTGCACTATCTCTTTAAAATAATGTTGCATTAAGACTTTTTATTGTAGATTCAGAAATATTCCATGTGCACACACTCACTTCCAGGTCACTAACAGAGACTGATCACAGCGGACTGTGTTGCTGTGCACAGTCCTAAAAGTGACGTGAATTTGCTCTGATATATAAGACAGCATGGTAGATGTGTTTGAAATAAAGACCTGAGCATATATATATATATATATTTATATATATATATATATATATATATATATATATATATATATCTGATCCCAATAATGAATTAGTTTTTATAGTTTTTTTTTTAGTTAAATATGAATACAGACAATTTCCTGTGCATGTAAAGACCAAACATTTATGAACGCCAAACAAACAAATTTGTGATTAGCTCACTAATTGCTTGATTTAGCAGAAAAAGAGCATGATGCGGTAGCATGATAAAACTGTTGCTTAGCTACATTATTTAACAGTAGTTTGGATGTCTTCAGGTTTAATCGTGCAGTACTTCTGTGTCTGTGCTCATTTTTCAGTTTCCTGTGCGTGTGTGCGTGTTCGAGTTTATTTCTTCTCCACTTCCCTGGTGGTGCAGGTTTTGTGCAGCACGGAAGGGGACGGCCCAGATCACTTAGACATGTGAATGATCTATAGTTTTTACCGAGGCAGATTGTCTGCAAGGTTGAAGAGATTAGTTGCATCTGGGGCTTTACAGAACGTGGCAAATTGTGGCCTTTCTTTAGTGCGAGCGATAAGGCCTTAAATGAAGGGAGTCTTCTTATCAGCCCAGTGCTAGCCATAAATCACAAACGCCTGCTCCCCGCAACTACCCCTGGTGGTTTCTATCTGCATTCTGGGGTTAGGGGGAGCCCATCACCACCACACAACAAGCACACACACCATTTGCCTTCTAAATCATCCTCTGCACATCCAGACTCACTCTAGACGGTACATTATAAACCTAGCGATGCTTTCTTCTCTTCTCTCTCTGACAATTGCTATTGCTTCAGCCATTTCCCTTCGCTTTTTCACACCCTCATTTCTCCAAATGTGCCTTCAAAGAGAGTCTGTTGGAGTGCTATCAGACTTTAATCCAGGAAACACTGACATGCAAGTACTAGTTCAAATGAATAGCATGAGAAAACAGCATTTAATGGGATATTGTTCCTCTTTTGTCTTTCTTGAGCTAAAAGGAAAATAGAGTGGATAGCATTAGCTTTAATGAGCTTGTGTAAGTGATTCACTTGATTTATTATTTTTTCCTGCGTCTTAGTAATTAATGCTTTCAGTCTTGACTTTTGTTGTTTCTCTCTCTCTCTTTGGACTATTCACAGCCCTTTGAGTTGGGCTCATCATCTTGTTCCAGTTGCATATGATTTTGACTGTGTACAAGTCCACACAAATAGCCTTCTTACACTTCAATAGGCTTCTATAGACTCTCTAATGACAGGCCTTGTGCTGTCATTCACAATAAGAGCTTTTATTGTCCATTGAAATGCTTTGTGCCGCTTCTTCTTATGCTGAATGTGCGAAAGGTGACTAACAAGGACAGCGGTACTTTTCTTTAACTGCTGATGTTGCGGATCACTGTTTTCCAAAAATTTTACAAATACTGATATTCAGATAAAATAGCAAATTTTTTAAAAAGCCATTCCTACTAGCATCCAAATTTGTAAATTAGTTGACTCTACCGTGAACTGGTGAGTACGGTAACATGTTATTTTAAAGTTTCTTTGTTACACACGTTACATGTACTAACTGTTATAATAACAATTCATTAGGCATAATCACATGCAAGTAACCCTAACCAAAACATAATCCGAACCTTAATCATATAAGATGTACAGCTGGTTAATTAATATTACTCAGTGATATTACTCAGTTCTGCTACCTCTTGTAACACTTAATTATAATGTGTTCTTGTTACACGTTACATGTACTTGCTATTATGATAGCAATGCATTTTTCATTTATTTATTTGTTTGTTTGCTTGAGTGAATATTAGTTAAAGACACCAAATACAAAGTCTAACACTAGTAGGCTACTAACTGCAGGGGTGGACAGTCCTCAATCAGGCCTAACTGGCAGTAGATTAGACCCTGCACATTTATCAGTATGTGTAAATGAGAAAGCAGTTAGCGTTGGCCCGGCCAGACCGGGGTATTAGAACAAGTAGCTTAAGATGATATCACGATACACACTGCCTGCAGGCTGACTGCAGATTACTAGGTCAGGAAAACAAGAGAGAGGGAGAAAAAAAGAGTGTTGACAAACAATCAGGGCTTTATTAGGCATTAATTATATGTTAAGCCTGCGTTCGCTCCTAACCGGAGAAAACGCAAGCTTATAGGAGACCTGTGGGGTTTAGCGCCCCTTGCCTTATCAAGGTCACAAGTCATCAGTCAGTGGCGTTTGACTTCACAGTCTGCTAATCACTGAGGTTACCGGGCAGGAATGGTTTGTCGTTTCCCCTTATTTCATTTGACCTCTGTTCAGGAACTCTGTGTGAGATACACCATGATACAAATCATTAATCTGACAGGCTAACAGATAAGATGAAGCTTAAACTACAGCTGTGACAGGCAAATTATCATTATGAGACAGTTGGAAGAATTATTAGAGTGCTGGATTCTCTGTATAGCACAATACCAGACCTCTGATCACCCGAAGTCTGGAGGTTCGTTGTGTTGTCCATTGTGTTGCCCATTCTTGCCTTATCCTGTTGCAAGACACCTTCCCCTGAATGGAGAACTGTCATGTACTCATAACCCCTCAGAAGGAAGATGAAGCAGGCCAGAGAGGAAACAATTTCATTGTTCACTGATATCTTTAATTGTGATGGGAGAGGGGATTATGTAGATTTTGGTAAGCCCTACTGACAAGAAATGTTTGAAAGCAAATGGCCCATAGAGCAGGAATGTGTATGTGTGTGCGGGTGTGTTTAGAAGAACATCTCTTCCCTATAATAGGGTAATCCCAGAGCCAGGGGATTCCTTCTTCTTCTTACCAAAAAGGAAACACATACTGTTGTCTTTTGTGTTCTGTGGTCTTCATGCTAAAGAAAGCAAAAGAGGAGGGGATTGTAGCGGAGATGATGAGTTGTCGGCTAATTGGCCTAGAGTTAAACTTGACTTGTTATTAAGTGTTATTGCTGACCTGCTCACACTGTGGCAACAAGATGTGATGTTGTGCTCTAGGGCTTCTCTAATACACAGTTAATTATAAATAACTATTAATATAACATTCAAAATGTCAGCGGTACATGACCCCAAACACTCTACATGAGTGCATAAGGATGCCAAAATAACCCATATTGGATTAAGAGGCTTTATTCACACACACACACACACACACACACACACAAAAATCAATTAGCAATTAGCCTTTTAATCATAATTAAACCATTTAACAATATACAAATGCTTTATTTTAAAAATATTTCCATACTGTTGTATGTATATTCACTGTTTAAAAAAATAAAGGGAACACTTAAACAACACAATGTAACTCCAAGTCAATCACACTTCTGTGAAATCAAACTGCCCAC
>JAUYWG010000045.1:17700423-17711843 GCA_034779775.1 Enteromius afrohamiltoni
AGTTTACATTTCCAAACATAATTTTTGTCATTAATTGTAATAATGCAGTGAGATTATTGTCTGCACAAGGAGTCTGACAACAGCCTGTGCTCCACACAGAGATCTGATCTGAACATCATCCAGTCTGTCTGGAATGCCATGAAGAACAGAACAAACTGAGACAAACTAAATCCAGAAGAACTGTGGCAACGTCTCCAAGATGAAGAAAAAAAAACCTACCTGCAAAGCTACAGTACTGTTCAAAGTTTTAGACACTCGTGTAAAAAAGCTGTAAAATGTGGATGCTTTCAGAAATTATGCCATAAATACATTTAATTTATCAATTAACTTCTATTAACTAAATCAAATAAATATTTGGTATTCCAGCTTTTGGTAAAACAGGTTTAAACTATAAAAACTAGTTTTGTGGTTATAAACGAATATACTAAGGTGAATTAAAATATATTTAAAATTTTTCATTTTACATTTTGCCATTTCTTTCTAATTCAGGCAAAACAGAATCATCCAAAATGCCAATACAACAATCTGACATTTAATGATCCTCCAAAACAATTTCAGATATCCAAAAAATTCTATTATCTCCTCTTCAACCCCACCCTTGTTTGCTATTGGTCAGACAAACAGAGTAGCTCCTCCCCTAACAATTGAACCCGCCTTTTTCACAGCACTGTTTCTGGGAAGTATTTTTTCCAACATTTTTTTTTTTCCATAGGGATGTTACGTGCCATCGACCGTGAACCAAATCAACCAATTAAGAAGAGGATCACAACATTACAAACTTTGATTTAAAGCAAAAAGCATATGAAAATAAGTCAAAAAGACATGGTTGCAAGGTACTTCACAGCTTTAACGAGAGAAGAAACTACAGTCCCATGAAGCACTGAGTGACATTAATTCTAATCAATAAACATAAAACTGTTCCATCAGAATTATTGTTTCATGACAAAATATGCATATTTTTCTACGATTTCTGAAAATAGGGAATGGGCGGAGCTAAATATCTCTTTTGCCATGCCCTGACTACAATTGGTGGAATTTTCAATACAGCATCATGGGTAATGGACTTTTTTTTTAACTACAAACTCCAATATTAAACAAGATTATTTTGAAAATGTTGAATTAAGGTGTATTTAAAAGTTTTATCAGTTATCTCTAAAAATCTATTTCCCTATGGAGAAAATGAATGGCCTTTTCAAGGTTGTGTCCTATTGGTTGAGCCAGCAGTTGATGTCAGGCCACTCAAACGAATATTTTGACAGCACTTTTTGTGGAAATCAACCTACGATTGGCTTACTTTAGTATTTTAACAGCTGATAAAAATAGCACCCATGTTCACTTTTAAAGACCCATATGCTATCTCTTCATAACTCTTTCTAAACACAAGCAAAAGAATAAAAAAAAAAATCAGTTACCGCCTGCGTTTCTGCACAATGTCAATCGGACAGTTGACAGCACACGGGGAGCCGCAAAGATTGACGTTCCGAACTTTAAAAGTGCGATCGCTGGGTGGAAGAAAGACACAGCCGGTTGGCAAACTCATATTTCCCTCTCACTTCTTTGCCGTTTCCCTCCAGAAATCAGCTGTTCCTCTCATGTAGTCTGAAACACATGTTCCCCACCGCTGAGTTACTGAGAGATGAACACACGTAGCCATGCTGACATGAGCGAGGTCCCCCAGTCATCTCGCATTTGCCTATTTGTCACCCTCAAGTTTAGACTCCTTTTAGTCCTCATAAAACGTATTTGTAATAGTCTGTAAGTCTGCTTGTAAAATACGAAGATTATTCACAAACAAACAAACTTCCAAAGTCACCAAGCGCCACTCTCTCTATCTCTTCCGGCAGCTCAGACAGCTGAACTCGTCGTATACATGAGTTTACACCAGCATGCTGTCCTCATATGGGTGTGTGTGTGTGTGTGTGTTTATGTGTGTTTGTGGGACTGGCAGCTGAACAGTGAGTCACAGCCCAAGGAGAAGGCGGAACCACCAGACGACTGACTCGATATTAACTCTTTACTGGAGCGAGCCGTAAGTCAAGGGCGGTACATCCCTTTATACTTGCCTCAAACTCTAAAGGTACAAATGTCACTGCATTAGATTACAAAATATTAAAGGGACATAAACAGCACGCGCTTACTTCTAGTGAAAAAGTAGTACACTTTTAAAAGAGCACTTGTTATGGAAAGAATATACTTTATGCTAATTGCAATTATAGAGACATTAAATACATTATACATTAAATATATTTATATATTAATTATATTAATTTAAATATGTGCATGTAAATATACAGAAGTGTTTTTAAAATATATACTGTATGCATGTATTTTATACATAATGTATAAGCATAACACACACATATAACAAAAACATTTATTTTGGATGCAATTAACAGAATTTTAAGTGCTTTGTTAAGTAGGACTTAACTTTAAATGTAATATTAAATAACTCACTACAGTTAAAAATATAATCAGATACTTCACATGTGCTTCAATATATATTATATATTTTCTTGAAATACACTTTGCAGTTTTACTCATGGGATTGTATGTTTATTAAGTTTTCAATTTCTTTTAACAAAATGAAGACAAAATGTAACACAGATTTTAAAGTTAGAAGAAAAAGTGCAACATTCCCGGTTAATTGGCACCTTTGTTATTTCAAATGGCAAAGAAAATGCAGATGTAAAAATATTTTTTTTACATTCATTTTAAGCATGACTATGTCCACATATTTTTCATGCCTTATGTATGTTAATCTTTCTGTAGTATTTATACTGGATGATTTTATTCATAGCTGAATCGTCGGTGGCAGCGTGGGGAGCCTCATCTCTCTGATTTAACTTCCCACAGGACTGAATCTGATCTCTGCTCAAATCAAAGTAAATATTTGCTCATGGGGGTTTGAGCAGAGGCCCTTCACATACAGCCAATGTCACATACACACACTGTCTGCCCCGTCAAATCTATTACAAGAATCGCTTTCAGTCTGCCACAATGAAGTGGATGCCATTGCTGACGTAACATATCTTGTTTAGAGAGTTTCATTGTTATGTTTTCAAAATATGACATGTTGTTTAGCATGTTGTCGTATTTTAGGAAAATAGTTGGTGGTTTCAAGCGCATTTTGTATTCGATTGCTAAGGTTTTCTGACTAGGTTTAATGCACTTTTCTACAGCATTTTGGTTGTTTTCATTTTTATTTTACATTAGTTAAATAAATAATTAATTAATGCATAATTAAAAAAATATATATATTCATCTTAGTTTTCTTTAGATATTTACCTTTTAATTTGAGTTGTTTTAGTACTTTAATACTTAGTACTTTACTTTAGTTAATTAGCAAGTCAACATTGTAGTTTAACAGTTTTTCATTAAAGTTCTTTAATTTGAAGTGCTTGTATTATATTTAGGTTTTACATAATTTTGGCCGTTTCAACAAAAATAATTTTTAATAGTTCTAGTTTTTGTAATTTCAGTACTTCAAATAATTTATTTCAGTTAGATGGCAAGTCAGCTTTTTTAAAATTTTAATTGTTTTTATGAAAAATTATGTTCATGTTTAATAATGTTCATACTTTGTCTTTTTCAATTTTTTTTATTATTTTACTTTTTAAGTTTAAGTATTTAAGTATTAACCATTTTTATTTTATTTTAGCTTAAGAAAATATTTTTCAAAAGTTAACACCAACAACTTGCCGGGGAATTTCTATGGTTGCTAGGGTGTCCTGGGTGATTGCTTTTCTGTCTGGTCACCAAATATATAACCTAGTGCTCTCCACATATGTCTTCAGTCCAACTTTTAATAGAAATTCACTTTTAATAGTTCCATGCATCATTTTTTGTTTTATATTTTAATTTTTTTATTCAAATAATCATCTAAGCCTATTTGTTAAAAGAAACGTTCAATATACTATTTAAAAAGTTAATTTGCTTACTAAAAAAACAATAGCTCACCTCTCCTCATGATTTCAGATATCATTCAATTGCAGAGCACCAACTGTGATGTGTTCTGCATATTTCTTCTGAACTTTAATTTTCTCAGATTAAACAAAAGTATCTTTTGAAAGAAAAATAATCCTCTGGCGAGACTGCAGATCCAATCCAATCTCTTTCTCACACACACAAACCTATCAAAGAAATTTGGATCAGACAGACACTTGGCTGGACAGCAAATCTTATTAATTAAAATCTAAACATTAGAGATATTCCTGTATGAATAGTGTGAAACTGTGAATAGGATCAACGGTACTATGAGACACAGAGTCACAGAGCTATGTAAACACACACACACACACACACACAAGCACAGTTTATCTTTCCACATGCAATAAATTCCCAAAAGACTGCTCTTTCTCCTCTCTCTCTTTCTGTATGTGTGTGTGTGTGTTACAGCGTCTTTGCTTGCTATTATTTATGGGCTGATGATAGCTGAAACTCTCAAACCAAACTACAGTATCACGTCCAAAGAGCTCACACAAAGCAAATATTCAGCATTCAGCCAAAAGGGGGCAGCTACACATTGAGAACTGCTAATCTTTCCACCAGTTCACCTGAGAAACCTGTGCACAGAGCTTTATCAGGAATAAGATGTTCACTGCCATGTTAGACAATAAATCTGGATAAAAAGAAAAACAAGAGCATCCTGCAGGCGATTATCTTTTTCTTTTTGTATATGTCGTTTATTCAAGAACCCTACATTACCAAATTCACAGAATTAAGTACCCTCAGAAACCACACACCTGCTTCTTTGGCACAATTAGAATCTGAAAGTAAGTCTATAGTACTCAAATAATTCAATTCAGAACCACAATTTCTGCTGTGCAATATTTGTCCACTGGTTATTTACCATGAAAGGTTTTCTTTTTTTAAGGTGAGATTTGTGTTATCTTGCACTGGTAACAATTTTCATTTCACAAATTTTCATGGTTGCAGCTGCCAGATTTCCAGCAATCTTTTTTTTTTTTTTAAATCCATACATTTTCTGTAACTGGGTTTACTAAATCTTCCCAACCTGGCAACCATGCACATGCATTCTCTATAAAAAGCACTGAAAACACTGGCAAACCTGGAGTTTAATGATCTCTGTTGAAATACTATGCAGCATTGTGTTTGAGAAATAATGAAATAATCTGTTTTGCATCACAAGATCATTACCTCCCTACAAATAAGCTTTGTCTCTAAACATTTTTTTTTTTAGAAATGAACAACCTGTCTAAAACCCATTTGCCTAAGAAATTGCCTTTGGTTAGTGACTGACCAGCCAGTGAGATAACAAGGTTTCAGACACAAACTATGTATAACTGAAGTGACCCAAGTTCAATCATTGCAGCACCTTCACATCATTTGTTACTTATACACTCATTATCCAAAAAGAACATATAGTTGCCGTACTCTTATTTAATATTTTTGGTGATGTATGCAAATTCCTGCACCAGAAATAGAAACAAAAACAAAACTCCCATTGCCAAGACCTCTGACTGCAGTATAAGGTCTGGCCCACTTTTGCAGCCGATTTTGGCCAAGAACCACCCAATTAGATAAGAAGGAGCACACTGACTGAGAAAACCATGTTTTAGTTCATCTGAAAAATTTACTCAAAAAATCTAGACTAGCTAGATAAAATGCATGAAAATAAATGAGGACTAAATAAGGTTTAGGACTTCAGAAGAAGAATGTATGTCAATTTCTAAGCAATAAACATGGATTACCTCAGATATGAAGTATATGATATATAAGTGGTTGGTAGCAATATCAGCAGGGTTGCCAGGTTTTCTCAGCAAAGCCTACCCAACTGCTACTCAAAACTAGACCAATCGCTTTTCAGGGGGGAATTCTGGACAAAATTGCATTTCAGTAGGAATAAACTACGTTTTCCTGATGAAAGTCGCATACCAGGGGGTTATTTTCAAGTTATTGGGGTCGCGTCAACATCCTGCCGAAAGAGTGTCAAAGTAGCCCAATTCTGCTGCCTTGGCAACACTGAATCCCACTCAAATTTCACAGTCCTCTGTACCGATTTCAGAACAATAGCAACAACTATTGTAACTACTTTTATTTTTACTATTTGTAAAATAATATAATAGAATAAATTAATAATGAATGCTATTAATAATAAGTAAATCAACATAAGCATGTGGTCTTCAAACATTGTTCAACTATGTAAACACTGCATTGAAATATCAATACTGCAAGGCTTAATTTTTCCTTCCACAATTTCAGATTCACTCTCGCATTTAATATGACTGTCACTCCTGAAACTTGTGTGTACTTAGCAGCATGAAACATAAAACTTGTATTCAAATCAAACCGAAACCAAGCAAAGAGTGCTCCCTTTATAATCAAATCAGTTCAGCCACAGCGCACGCTCACCAGCCGATTGAAAACCCCCATTATAATAAAAAAACATTCACCGATTTCTTTTCAAAATTCACTAAACCAGAAGCGTTATTAAAACATGGTGTCCTTAAACACAGGCTGAGTTCACGTGCGCGGTGACGTCTGCACATCTGGAAGAAATTTAAGTTCACAGAGGAGTTTAGAATCACACCGACCCTAAAAATAGTTCAGCGCTCTGCTGTAGTTTAACTGGCCAAAGTCACATGATACTGACTCCTATTACACAGCTTTTATAATCTTAAAGCACTCAGTGCACTGCAGATGTAAACAGTTTAGGCTAAAGAGTGCTTATGTGATCAATAAAGATTACAATAAACAATATTTACAGTGTGTAGTTAATGGTAATGCTTCTGTTTACATGTGTCTATCACACATAGAACAAGCAGCCCAAATTTGCATTGGCTTTGCATTGCATTTTGCATTATCGAGGTATACTTCAAATTAAATTTCAAATTAGCATAACCTTTTCAAAAGTAACTTAATGATAAAAATTCATTTTTTTAAGAATGCTAGTAACCAAACAGCTGCCGGTCTCAACTGACTACCATAGTATGGAATAAAATAATACGGAGGTTGATGGGGAAACAGAAACTGTTTAGTTCCCAACATATCTCCTTTTGTGCTCATCAGAAACTCATACAGGTCTGAGGATGACAGATTTGTCATTTTCGTGTGAACTTGGATGAACACAGCTTTTAAAACACGGCTTGATCTGAGGATGAGACATCCAAAGCGGAAAGTCTCTACAGCAGTTTGAGCTGCTGAGACTGCTCATCTCCTGTGAGGTGTGCCAAAGTAATAAATCTGAACTGCACTCAACGTAAGAACGTTTTTTGCAGCCTTGCAGCGACAGATGTTTCTTAGTTATTCCATTCACAACGTAGTCGACTGACTTCAGCAATCAAAATAACAGTCTGTACTTAACTTCATTTGTACCAATACAAATTGTAACGCATGTTGACATTGCGCTATGAGCAACGTTCAACTTCAACAAACAGTCATTAAAATATTAATAGACTGTCTTATTAATAATGCTTTGTTTTGATCCTTCTTAAAAGACATTCTACTGACTAGAGACTTTTGCAAGTACATGTCAACTTCTTACTTCTATTCATAGTTACTTATAAAGTGTAACCATAGGAATCAATAAAAATGTTTTTCTGTTATAATGCACAGTAGATGACAAAACTTACCCAATGCATGAGTGTCGTCTCCGAGCTGAGCCACAATTAAAGAGTGAATTCCTCCTGTGGATTCGAGAATCCTTGTGCGTCATTATAAAAAGATGTGGAAACAACTTTAAGTCTTTTACCAGCGCTTTGCAAAACGAAACATCTCCATATTTTAAAATTCAACCAAGTAAGCAGACAGGTGAAGACCTCAAGAGCCTGAGTGACACCTCAGAAGATGTCTTGGCTACATTTTTAGGACTTCATCCTTAGGGTCTGCTAAAGAAGAGCATAGACTGTGTAGACCATCCTCCAAAGCTGATGTTTCCTATTCAGCATGTCAGGTAAGTATAATCCGAAAACTCCATCTACTTCCTAAAGCTTGCTTTCATAATTCAGTTACAAAAATGGACAATTCTATTATGTTTCTCTCTTGTGAGCAGTAAAAGGAAAAGGAAAACAGCGGCGTACCAGCCTGTAAACTTATCATTGGACTCCCAAAGGACGCAGTTTAGAGGTTCAAGGTCCTGCTAAGTTTCCATATTAGTGGCTAAATGTTGGATAGGCGGGAAGAAGCGAGAGAAGAGAAAAGAAAGAGAGAGGGGGAGGTACAGCGCACTGAGCCTGGAGGGTGGTGTGTGGTCACACGCTGCAGTGCTTCATATACATGTGTGTTGTGAATAGTCTGCTATGGGTGGCTCCTATTGCTCCACCAAACACCATCAGAGTGAAACATGAACACACACACACAACAAGTGATAACAGCGTACTCTCACAGCGGGTGCTGTTCTGACATGCATATGTTATTATCAGCATACTTTTCAATAATTTTCATCGCACACTTATGTGCTCCGTTGAACAACAGAATGACTTCATCTAAACTTACCGTAGAACTTGAAAATGAACCCTACTCTTTATTCTTTATTTATACTCTTTTATTCACTCTTGAGGTGTATTACTTTCTTCTTTCAGATGAAAAAATTATATTCCGTAGTCTAATAGAAGTCCAAGAAGTGCATCCATCTATCTTAAATCAGGAGCTCTATGCAAGAAAAAAATATCAATACTTAAGGTCACGTCAAAGATTATTTCTCACTGCATGATTATTTGAGGTAGCACTCAGTCACTGCTGTGTTCACATTGCACGATGGAACGGCGAGAGGGGGTTTCACACTGCACACTGCTTTGTGTCAGTCTGCAAACTATGTCTCAAAATCAAGAAGAGGAAGCTAGAAGTGGAGTTCTCATGTGAGACTGGGATTATTATTAAAATGGTAGCCCGCAAGAAACTTATCATACAAACTGGATGAGCGCTTATTAGCAGCAAAATGAAAAAAAAAAAAACATGGCAATTATCTCACAGGTTTCGGTGACTCATGGGGAATTCTCTCAGATCGTGTCTTTCTCAAAACCTTTTGGCAAGTCAAAATCATGCAGTCTGAACTTGGCATACGTTCCCGAAAACGCATAACTTGTGGTAGACTGTTTCGATCAAGCTGGAGTTGCCAGTCCATCTCTCTGTTTGGACTCGACTGACTCTATGTGTTTTGTGTCTGTTGTCATTCATGGACTCATGTCAATGAACTCTTGTCTCCATCCCCTTGTCTGTTACCATAGTGTTTCATTCCAGTCTCCGCCCATCTTGTTTGTTGCCTTGGTGTTTCATTCCTGTCTTTTGGAGTGTAGTTTGGAGTGTTTCCCTGTTTGCGTTCTTTGTTTTCCCCGAGTTTCCCTGTTCTGGATTATTGTTACCGCCCTCGCCTGTACTGGATTATTGTTCTCGTCTCGCCCTTTGGATTCTGTTCGCCCATCGCCCGACTAACGCTACGAACTCTGACCACTCTTCTGCCTCGCCTTTGATGTGTATGATCGCCGGTGAACTACACCGTCTCTCTGGACTCTGTGTTTTTCCAATAAATCAGCTTGCACATGAATCCGTACGCCTCCTCGACTCCATATTGTTACATACATGCTCTCACAGTGTATGTGAGAGCGTCTTTTAACATACTATCTCTGCAATTAAAAATGCATTTAGTCACAATTATATACATTTTTTAAAAGATGGTTTCAAGTGCACTAAACATGGTAACAATTTTTTTTTTTTAAATACAGAGATATAATGTTAAAAGAACAATTTAGATCATATTCATCCCAGTCTTTCTTGTGAAAGCGGAAAAATATACATTTACAACCTAGTGCAAAAAGTGGTTTTGGTCTATACAGCTAATATTGAGGGGGCATGGTTTTCATCAACCAGTTCCCACCTGTTTGCCTATTTTTGATTATCCAAGAGTGACGCGAATCCAAGATGGCGACAACCAGCTCCACCCACTTTGAGCTTCAAAAACGCTCTTTAGTTACGTCATAGAATCTATGTCCATGTTTTTTACAGTCTATGGCGAAAACAGAGCACTATAAATTATTTTATAGATGAAAAAAAACTTTTTTAACCTGTGTACTGATAATGGTGATTTGCAAAACAACAGCAATAACATTTTTACAAATATGAAAGTTGCAGTTTTACCTGAGTTAAGCACAAGTTTTTGTCTACAAACGAAATAACACTTTTAACTAAACTGGAAAAACTTGCTTTTCATTTTGCCTTGGTATAAACAATATATAACAATAATCAAACTAACTAAAACTAGCTGTGCGTTGAGTGGTTTGAACAGTATATAATATTCAGTAACTAACCCTAATTCTAGTACTGTGTCAAAGTGATCAGAACTTTTTTTTATTTTTGTATCCAATCAGAACCAGTCCAGTGTTATGCTCCATCCCTACTGGTTTGCCTCCCCTTCTCATCAGTCATGTCTGATCCGGCAATCAGTTTTGTTATCACCACAGTTATGTATCATCAAGCATGCAGTGATTCTTGTAGGAACATGACTCCACCGCCAGGATCAGAGCCAGTCTGGCCTACGTCTGCCTACTTCTCTGATCTGGAAGTTTCAGATTTCCTCTTTATTACAGAGACGGGAATGTACAGATTGTTGTCATGAATGTGTCATGAAGTAAAGTTAAACGATAACTGGATTTCACATGGTGAAGATGCTGAAGATTTTAAGGTCTTGGATTGATGATTGTTGTCTAGGTCAGAGAAATCTCAGTTTTAACCACTATTCACAATTTGAAAGTGGATTTTCCTTAGCTGGTTATGACCTTTAAGTGGAAAAATAGCTTGACGTCAGAATCCAGAAAGAATTTGTGCACTCAGTTTCAGTGGATTGGGGCAACGGAAATGTTTACATGAAAGTCAGAGTTGTTTGAGCAGCTCACTCACTCTAACAGTGTGACTCTTTCCATGCATGTTTTGCCTGATGTAACAATCAAAATGCTTTTTCAGTGGATGTCTCACATTTGGAACCAAGTAAAAAAAAATAAACCCCACAAAGACCTCAGAGAAGCACTCTGGAAAGAAGTAAAAGGGTGCGAGACACAGCACCTGAGGGCAGAGAAGATCTAAACCTGAAACCAACAAAAGAGTCCTTTCAAAGCTTCCATGCAGCTGCTCTCTTCAAAACTTCTCTTCTGGCATATTATCGTTTAAACCCAGATTAACCCCCAGAAAACGGCCGACTCTTTAGTCTGGAGGACTCCGCGTGATCTGCAGAGGTGGATGATGCATATCAAAACAAACCAGTAGCATACAGAAATATCATACCTGGAACACAGAGACAGACGAGTCTCTGGTGAGTAAAGTTTTAATTCAAGATGTTAGAAGATATTAAAATGCTAAAAAATTATAGTTTCAGGAAACTTTGGATTACTATCAGTTATTGAATGATTTTAGAATTTTATGATTCTTGTATCTTGTATGTACAAACTTATGTAAATTAATATTAGTAATAA
>JAUYWG010000045.1:17728186-17740350 GCA_034779775.1 Enteromius afrohamiltoni
TATATGAAAGTCTAATGTTTATCAGTACATTACAGAAAATAATGAACTTTATCACAATATGCATTTTTTTTTAAAAGGTCCTGTATATACAAGGTAAAAACATTAAAAAAAATGTAAAATTTATTTCTGTGATGCAAAACTACATTTTTAGCATCTTAAAAACGTTGTACATGCTGATTTGCTGCTCAGTTATTACTAATTATTATTGATGATTGGTTATTAATTATGGTATCTATTATAATCAAAGTTAAAACCATGACACAATTCCTTTAGAAATTCTTTGTTGAATAGAACGTTCAAAAGAACATAATTTAATCACAGAAATCTGTTTGTAGCATTACAAAATGATCAAGTTAATGCAAGTTACATTTTTTATCTCTAACTTTTAAATAATTTTCACCAAAATGAGTATATCAACAGTAAATTTTAAACATTTTCAAATTACATTCTGAAATATAGCCATATAGAAAATATTAATTTGTGATAATATTTTCAAATATTACGCAGCATTGGTGATCATTAGAGGCTTTCAAAAACGTTGTGATAGTAGTATGTACACAAGGGAGTGTATATTATTTTTCAATAATCAGCATTAAAGTAATTCCATTAAATAGTTGGTGAGAGTCATGGGATTGTGCTGAAATAAATTAAGAAATCTCTAGATTGAACAATAGTAGCTTGTCCTAGCAAGTACCACCAAAATTTAAATCCTCAGGGAGATGTCTGGGAAATATCACACAGCAAACTGTGAAATATAAGCTTCTCACTTTCTGCAGAAAGACAGAGGTAAAGCACGTTGAACAAGGTCAGCTCAGTTTTTATGGGTCTTTGCAGCCAGACATATAATGACCCTCTTCCTAATGGTCAGACGCTGACAGATAAGTGCATTTCTGCAGTTACACTGCAAGCTGAATAAAGCGGAGAAAATTAGGTATTCAATGAAAAAGCACAGCTAGTACAAAAAACGTTATGGTAGCAAATGACAGTGATCTGCAGTGATTCCAACACTATGTGTAAGGATTACACTCCGAAATGAAAGTTCTAAATAACATAAAAAAAAGAAAAGAACAAAATTACGGGAACAAAATAGCCTTATTTCTACGAGGCAGAAAACATTCAGTTCCTCCCAGCTCTCAGTTAAGCTTGTTTTATCTACTAATCTACATTTATATTCTTACTAAAGTCAAAAGGTGAAGAACAGGCTTTATAGAGTTATTCACTGCACCAGGGGTGGTGTGATGAAGCATGTCCTGCCCTGATCTGGAAAAGAACGTATCATTTTTTCAGCTCTGACCTATATTCAACACTGTGCCCCTGAGGGCGAAACCTCAGCATGGCACTGACCACAAACCGGAAAGGACTTTACACCAAAATGGATGTCTTATATTTTGACCAGAATTGAGATTATACAATTTAGCAAGGAAATACAATGCAAACATGGATATTGCGTGCATTTGTGGACAGAAAAGCAGTTCTTCAATAATAAGCCATCAGTGTGATGAGCATTATTAGGAATATTGGAGGAATAGAAATTAAGTTTGGCCTAATATAACTGCATGCAATGCAATTACATTATCATCAGCCTTTTAAGCACTAAAAAGTCCAGTTACTTCAGCCTTGAAAGAGAAATGAAGCCACCAAGAAAAAGGAATGTACAGAATAATGATAATTGGAGGCATCAATCAGGTACTGGATTCATTTTATGATAATTAGATATTGAAAAAATTGACAGGCCACAAGAGAAACTAAATTAAATCAATTAAATTTATTTGATGTTAAAATATGTTCTCTAATCACAGTGCTGTGTGTTAATGTGAAGTTTATGGAGTCACGTCATTTTACATTGTGTTCCGAAATGTTGATTTCAGCAACACAATGGCTGTAACGTAGGAGTCAGAAGCGAGCGGATGCATGTGCAAGTTTTATTGGAAGATGTGGTCACAAATACAGACAGGGTCAAGCAACAGCAAACAGGTATGGCATAGGCGAATCACAATAAGAGTCCAGAGAACAAGCTAGGGTCAGTCCACTGGCAAACAATATCCAGAGCCAAAATTCAAGTACCAGGCAAAGATTGGAAAACACAATCACAGAAATCACACACGGGAAAACAAGACAATACTAGGTTACAGGGAAAGCAGACTCGTAGAGTGGCTAAACAATACTTGGCGAGTGTAAAGCTGCTACACATGGTGTAAGAGTGATTGAATGCAGGTGAACGTGTGATTAGTGGAATTAGGTGTGTGAGTGTTGTCAGTGCAATGAATGATGGGAATTGAAGTCCAGAGAGAAATACAGCAGTGGTGTGGTGCAAGAGTCAAGGTGAAGAGATCAGTGGATGGAAGACCTTGGACCGGATTGTGACACCGGTACAAGAATTTGCACTATTTTGTTGAAAAGTGATAACCTATAATGGTTGAATACCCTTGTATTTAAACGTAAGTTCTAAATGTTGTTGTTTTTTTTTCTTCAGTTTTAATAGTTTTAAATATTGCAAACTGTGCTGTATTCATTAAAATAATTTTGATTTGCTCATAAGTTGTATTTTTGCAATAGTTGCAATTTATATACTAATTTATTAGTATGCAATAGTTTTTGCATACTAATAAATGTTTCAGTTTTTCATTATTGCTGTTGCCTCTAGTAATTATGTGGGGGATTTCTACATTTCAACTCATGTAGTTTAGTTAAATAAAACAACCCAGACATTTAAACCATTGTGTGTTTTGTCCAATATTTAATCAGCGCTGAGTCACCAAATAAAGTTTTTACTCAGAATTTTTTTGAGTGCATGTGTTCTTGCTTATTAATACATTTCACATTTTGATTATTCCTGTTGCCTGTGTTTATACTCTGTATGCTGAAGTGGTTTTTAATTCTGTGTGTGCTGAAATTATTATTATTATAATTTTTTTTACCCCTTTGTACAGTCATTTTTTTTTAAATGAAAACATTTAACTCAATCCAACAGGGTCAAAACAACTGGTAGGTTGCCAAAATGAAACAAAATTGTTTTTATTATAGCTATTTTTTTACAGTGTAGTAAGGCTTTCAAAGGCTAGATGCATACTTTATGAATGCAAGCTCTTGTATCGGCCTTGCATGAACACATCTCTTTGTTTCAGTTAAGTCTTTGATTTAGGGAAACTGCTATAAAATATTATATTTATCTAACTTGTTAGCAAAAATAAAACGTTTGCTCATACGTGACAGTAGCTAACTTGAATGAGAACACCGACCAAGATGAAGACATCTAAACAAATTCCCACCATAGCACCCCTATACATACAGTTCAATATATAATGCATAATTGATTAATGAAATGCACTCTGCATAATTTGAGTTTGTGTTCACATACTTGCAGTGGTAATGGAGTGGGAACTCTCTCATGCATTATGGGATTGCATTTTCCATAAACATTACTTGGAATGCAGCCTTTATTTTCTTGTCAAAAACATGCATCTAGCTTTTGGATTTCCAATTTTTGGAATTGCTCTCTATGCAGCGGTTGTGGAGAAGAGTGCATATAATCAAATGTGAGTCAAAAACAACTAAAATCAGTCTTCAAACACATCCTTGCCATTAGCCACCCTGACACCAGTATAATGTTATTAAAATGTGTAAATGACTGCTGTTTGCCCAGATGTCTAGAGAACAGCAGTGCTTTCCCCAGATAATCCAACACATCTGTGCTACAGAAAGAGATACATCACACACAAGAGGTGCAGGAAATCCATCAGCTGGTAAAAATGGAGCCACCTCATTCAGAACCTGAATACTACTTGTTCTGTACAATGCACTATAATATACAGCTTAAAAGAAAACCTTGAAATTGATTTACACTCACATACTGTGTACAAAATGATACTGTCTATACTGGGGGTACTAAAAAGGCTGATTTATTCTACATAAAGCTGAACTTTTCTAAACTTTTAATGCTGCAATGGGTTTCTTTTCAGTAAGCAACAAACAACAACAACACAATCTATGTATACACAGACCCTTTTCCTTGTATATTTCAGGTTATGGCTTATTCTCCAAAATGCAAACGATCAGCATTTTCAAGTCATGATTATTCATGCATATATTTTGCAGAATAGTATGGTTATTTTGTAAATGTCTCACTGAACTCACCCAAAGCCTTTGAATTATTTTCACTTATATTTATCTACTTGTGTGCATGGTCCTGTAATAGTTATTTGCATGCTTCATTTTATTCATTCTTGTTTGAATTACAGTTATAAATCCTGCCAAAAAAAAGTGTGGGCAAGTGTTTACAGAACCTTCAACCTAATAATGTTGATAACTAATGATGGAAGAACAGATGGAGAACCATACACTCTCATAAACCTAATTAAAAGACTATTCATGCCTGTTTACTCCAAAGACAATCACTAGGGCTGTACGATGAGTTGTATTTTAATTGTGCTAAAGATTTCTGCTTCTCTTTATTTATAAACCATAACTGTATGGTTATCTTGCTTCGATAACAAGCCGATAAGCTTTCATGGCCAGATTTAAATCCACCAATCAAAGTTTTTTTTTCTTTTAAATAAACATCCTGCTTTTGTTTTGTTCCAGCTGTTTACTTTCTCTTCCCAACCTGGCAACCATGAGCACACACTCTCTTTGCATTGCAGAACAAGCATGATGAGCTGAAAACACACACAGGCAAGATGGAGTTTAACAATCTTGAGATATTCTATTCAACGCTGTTTAATCTAAGCATGTTTTCTTTAACATGGTTTTATGCAAAAACAAAATCAGAGCAACTTTGCATCTTTTTCGCTCACTTAAAATTCCCAGAAGCTACAGCCCTTGCACATTTCAAAGGCTGTGTGTGCATTAACCCAGAGCACCGTCGGGTATATACAAAGTCTAAAGATAATTCAGTGGACCTCCCCTGGGTATTGCTTTTTAGAGTCCAGGGAATAACCTAAAAGACCATGATGCATTATCAGTCTTCAGTCTAAACACCTCCATTTACAAGAGAACTACCTGAGTCTAAACATGCAGAATCTGGGTAAGACAAAGGGATGTACAAAAAAGCAGATCCACATGGTCAGGAAAGTGTAATGTGAATGAAATGAATGCCCCAGAATTCTCAAAGCTTGATAGTATTAATATCCGGAAAAAGTAAAAGCTTTAATAAACAAGTAAAAACACAGCTATGAGTCACTTTAGTACACCTACTTCTGACTCTCTGTGATTCAGTGCTATTCAAAACTCGATGCCAAACAATCAGCGCTCACAGACCATACGCTGCCTTATCGTCAGCTATTTTTAATATAACATCTCATGGCCATGTTGTGCATAACTTGTGCTTTCATTTTAAGAAAGCACTGTGTGGGTGACTGGTGAAAATGTTGCTTAATCAAAAGGGGTTTAAATGAAATGCACTGCTGTTTTTTGTTGCAATATTTAATGAGCAGAAAAGAGACTGAGATTCAACTGAAAGAAAGGAACGCACATAACATGCTAATTTCACTCTGCTGTGAAGGGAAGACCGGGGCCTATCATCCCACTTCATGTTCCAGTAAATATTACTGGGGTTGTTTTGCAAAATCGATGTCGATATAGAAACAAACACTCTAGAACATTTATACTGTCACTTTTTTTATGAAAAAGTTAATGAGAAACACACTAACCTTTCTGCCGGGGCATGTTGTCACACTGTATGTATGCTGTGAATTAACATAGATTTAAGAAAAATACTTTTTGACTTGGGGAAAAAATAGCTGTCTGTAGGTGTATGCTTAATGCATTTTAGGTCAAATTAAAACAATCATAAACATTTTGAACAAAAACAAACAAAAAACATAGTTTTGGTAAAAAAAATAAAAGAAAATGCAGTCAATAATAATAGTAAAAAAACTAAATTATACCATGCACTGTAATAAAATGACCAAAAAAACCTGTGAAAATGCTACGGTATAAACCTGTTAAATGGTTAATGGTAAAGTCCTGTTAGATTTAGAGAAACACAGTAAACTGACATTCCCAGAATTCCCAGCATTGCATTTTAAATTTAGTTTGAATTTGATGTTTTTTCTTTGAAATAACAATGTTTCTCCTTAGTTTTTTTGTATCAGTTATGTTTATTAGGGTTGAATGTTAAATATTATGTTGTTAAATTAAAGTTTATTGCACATTTCAGTTTGACAATTTTTCCCATCATAGTGTTTGTGTGAATGACACTTTGCACCTTCTATATATGTTACTATTTAAAAGCTATTTGGGATGGGCTTTCACGTTTCAAAAACATATTTTTCATGATTTTATTCTGGCAACCACAGTTGCTGCTGTTTTTTTTTTACCGTAAATTTTACTGATTTTTTTTTTTTACAGAGTAGGCTACAGCACGTTTGTGACAACTTAACTAGATACCAACTGGTAGACTGACCTAATTTATTAACTAAAATCAAATATACATATATATATATAGTGGAAACAGCTTTTACAAAATGCGATTATATTTCAATTTCAATTTAGAGGAAATAACGCACATAAAATATTTGCTGTGTCCAAGAGGTTTGAAACCAAAACACCAAACCACTATTTCAAAACATGCATTTGCGTAACTGGACGTTTTACAAAATGAACTCCCAGTTACTGAGATGGGGAAGTTATCTTTTCACATGAGGAAGTTCTACTTTAACATTTCAAAAGAACCGGTACCTACGATTTACCGTTTATTAAAAGAAGACGGCCAGGACATTCGCGGTTTTTTCAGACCTGGACGGTGCTTCTCCGCGCCTTGGTTACAGCACAGGTACCGCTCGGTGTCGGAGTGGTAGCGCTGCTTGATTCGGATGTGGGTTCGGGGCTGCCTCCAGAGATGCTTGGGCGGTTTGGCCAAACCCGCGCCTTCCCTGCTCAGCGCCGAGCACTCCATCACTGCACAAGTTCAGCTCCGTGCCGGCCGTCCAAAGTCTGGAGTATTTAAGAGTCGAAGTTCGCCGACGCGGATAACTGACCGATGTCAGAAGAGCTGTTCAGCCTTTGGTGGTGCTGAACCCCAAACAGCTTAAGTTTACACGGCTAGAGACAGAAATGCTCTGTGTAATAAACCAGAAGCAAAGTTACATTCGCTCAGTCACTGTACGCATCGTTCAGGTGGAGCAGACGGAGTGAAGTCAAACGCTGTCTTAGAACTCACCGCAAACAAAAAGGCGAAAAACGTCCTCATATGCAGCTTGAATCAGGCTGAAGTGAGTGAATGAGAGAGAGGACGGGAGGCGGATATAAAGATCTAGCAGAGAGCTGCTGTAGTGACGCCCAGTGTGCATTACATCACCAGGTGCTTCACACACCCCCAAAACTGAGGACTCAGACGCTGATACACACAGGCTGTGATTTGTTGTTTTTAGTGTAAGTTTAAAAACCACTCTGATGGTATAGGGTAAAGTTTCCACCCATTCCCCATTTTTGGATCAAATGAATGCTAACTAATTGGATTAATAAAAAATATTTGGACTTTCTAAATAAAATTATCTCAGGTTAGAACCAGATAGCTACATGTAGTTAACTAAAACACAATTTTTTCACTTACATTAATTAATTTATTAATTTGTAATTTGAAGGGACTCTAAGGCAATACAAATCTACATATTTATGCTTTAAGTGCATGAAAAGGTAGCTTGAACAGATTATACAAGTTGACAACAATAATAATAAACCATAATTAGTATGATTATTATTAGGCTATTAGTTGTAGGCCTATTTAGTAGGCTGCTACTAATCAACAATTGCAGATATGAATAAAATATAAACATAAAACAAAAATCAACAACCAGCATGCTGACGCGAACTGATTTAAGAAATGAAATAAATAAAAATTTAATGAAATTAATCATTTATTAGATTGTACATGATTATATAAATAAAATATTTACTGATTACAATCCTTAAAAAGAATACAAATCACCTATACACAAAACATTTACGTTTATTTTTAAATAATGATAATAATTTGTTACATTAGGTCAAAAAAAAAATAATTATATATATATAAAAGTTTGCTAATAATGTGTTTGCGTTTAATTATTAGGGGCTCTTATATGATAGCCTTTTATTATATTTTGTATCCTAGCAGGTGTTTTATGGCTTTTAGCTGGACCATGCTGGTCATTTCTGGTCATCAGCTGCTTCAAGCTGATTTATAAAATTGACTACTAGCTGGTGGGAACATGATAAACCTGACAGACCTTGATAAATGTGACTGCCTTCCAGTAACAAACCAGTTGCTATGTTCTGAAAACAAGCTAGGCCATTTTATAAGCTGATATGACATGTTTTTTTTCCCTCAGCTGGAACAGACCTAATTAGACAAGTTGTGGCAGCACAAAACTTTTATCAGGTGCTCCAATACAAATAAACAAAAAAATGTATGGTCACCAAAAGCAAAATATAGCATGTTAGTGTGTTCATACGGGATGTATTGAATTTCTGTCTTAGTATTCATATGACTCTTTACAAGACATGTGCCCTTTTACCAGAACAGTAAACAAAGTAGAAGCACCCAGGAGTTGTTCCCTCTCCTCTGCTCAAATCTCTGTGACCTTTCTTTCATTTGCTTTCCCAGGTCATTTGAACTAGCAAACGATTAAAATGTATTAGCTACGAGGAAGCTAAGAGAAAAAGGTATCAAAAGTAGTAGATAATCTGTTTATTATGTATCTAGCCATCTTCATGCCTATCTACCTGTCAGATAAGATCTTTGCACCTTTTCGAGGACATTCAACACAAACACATTCACTGTAGTGCACACTATATAAAAACAATAAGCATCATGATTGAACTGAGTCACATTTTGCTCACAGTGTCAGTAACTGCACACTCAGTGTTCATTTTGGAAACCACTCGGCACGTGACAGCAGCAGACCGTCTTTGATTTCTAAGGATGTGCTTCAATCAGCAGAGGTCTACTGAAGAATAGCTACGGCCGCATCAGTTGGGATTTTGTACAACTGAAGCTACTTGGCAGAGAACGTTATGGTGTGTAAGATGACTCACTTTGTTTCTTTTTGGGCATCTGCGCAGGCCAGGGCCGATTTATACAGTGCTTCTAGGTCTTTTAGTTTCTTGGCATCCAAAGTGGAGTGTCTGCGGGCCAAAGGTGGAAGCAGGAGTGGCCCAGAGAACCTGCGGCGAACGGCACTGCTGGTTTTGGGCTGAAACTCCAGTGGGTTGGAGACAAGAGAGCTCCTTCGTCTCTGAGTAGAAGAAAATAGCTGCAGGTCAGCATAGCAAAATGCTGGAATAAGTGCAAAATCAATCATACAGCTGTTCTAGGATATGCATGTCATTTATCTACAACTAAAAACACTCATTCAGTTCTAAATTGTTCCATTCTGCAAAAAAAACAAAAAAAAACAGCATGCTGGTTAGGTATGTTTTGAAGCTGGGAAACTGTTAAGCTGGTCCTTTGCTGGTTTAATCTGCTCCTAATGTGGTTTAACCTGCTTAAACCAGCCTCCCAGCTTTAATACATACCAAACCAGCATGCTGTTTTTATTTTTTTATCCTCGTGGAGCATAGACTTTAATTAGTACACTAAGATAAATTCACCTACCATATTTTCCATGACTACTCTCACAGTGTGATTACTTCAGAACCATCTTGATGATCATTTTAATTATCCATGAGAGACCTGCAAAACAAACACTTATGTTCCTCATTAAGAATAAAATTTAAAGAAATAAAACTACCTATTTGTATGACATTCACAAAATCATGTTTAACTAAAGCCCAAAATGTATTTTGTTTTTTACCAATTTTTTTTTTTACTCTACTTACTCTATTAAAATACACAAATGCATTGCAAAAACATAAGGTCACCCACAATAGCCAGTTATTCTTGTATTCTTATTATTGTCTGTTTTTGTTTTGCTCTGTGTGATCACAATTTATCCAATAGTATTTAGACAGGGTTGCCAGTTGACGGAAAACAAACTGTATTCGCAGATTCTACCTTACCTAAAATCCTTGGGATCCATCATATGACCAGCAGAGGTACAGTGAGGTCAATAAGTATTTGATCACCCTGTGATTTTGCAAGTTCTCTTACTTAGAAATCATGGAGGGGTCTACAATTTTCAGCATAGGTGCATTTCCACTGTGAGAGACAGAATCTAAAAAGAAAAACCCGAAAATCACATTGTATGATTTTTTAACAATTTATTTGGGAATTACTGTGTCAAATAAGTATTTGATCACTTGCTTATCAGCCAGATTTCTGACCCTCAAAGACCTGATATTTTGCTTTTAAATAGTCCAGCTACGCTCTGCTCATGATTCTAAATTAGTAGCACCTGTTGGAGCTGGTCAATGCCGTAAAGAGAGCTGTGACCATCGTTTCCAAGGCTACTATCAGTAATACACTAAGACGTCATGGTTTAAAATCTCGCATCGCACAGAAGGTTCCCCTGTTTAATTCAGCCCATGTCCAGGCCCGTCTGAAGTTTGCCAGGGACCATCCGGATGATCCAGAGGAGTTATGGGAGAAAGCCCTGTGGTCCGATGAGACCAAATTAGAACTTTTTGGTCTTAACTCCTTTCGCCGTGTTTGGAGGAAGTAGAATGATGAGTATCATCCCAATAATACCATACCATACATTGCAAATTGGTGTCATATTTTTGTACAGTTATTAGCATAATAATAAACAAGTTAGTTTGCTTTCATGTTACAAATGACCTAAAAGAGATGCTTACGGAATGCATACACATTCGCTGAAGTATACTTTGAGCCATCTAAGAGAGATGATAAATGTGGAGACTGTTGAAAGGAAGCGTTAAATTCAACTCAGTTTTCCCAGTTAAACAACATGACATCAGGGTCGTCCTATTAACAAGGTGTCATCGATCAGTCGTCTGTGAAGAGTACAAACAGATCCTCATATCGACCCTACTCTTTTCTAATGCTCCAGTTAAGCTGGAATCAGTTTTTTCCTTGAATCTGACAAACAGTCAGGAGGCGCAGTGGTGACTAATATGAAGAGCAGTGCGCTGTAGGACGTCAGCTGACAAACTGTGGGCTTTGTGTGTTAATTGCTTGATGTAAGCTGTGAATCTGTGATAGCTACAATGACTCAGTCTCTGAACTACAGGGAATCTCTCAATCAGACACTGCAATATCTAAAGATTGCCATTGTGATGAATGGTACTGGGACAGCTGATTAACATCACAGATTTTTCCCAGCCAGCCATTGCAGAATAGTGTCATTATTTGACTGTCAGTCAGATTTCAATCTGCTGTGATTGCTGACATGTACAGTAGAGTGAATGTAGATCGATGGCTGTGTGTATTGAGCGCTTGTGTCAGCCGCTTGGCCTCCCTGCAGAATCCTGCCCCTCTCAGCTCACGCATATACATCCAGCTACTGCTGCCCCAAAACACACAGCAGACAGGGATGATTTAAAGAACATGTCATACACTAGATGCTTCAGTGTGTTAACACGCTAAATCTAAAGCTAATGGGAACCAAATGTCCCACAATTGTATGTGCCATTAGGTTCCGATGTCGTTTTACAATCCATTAGATTCTGAGAATAGCACCATTTAGGCTTGAGAACAAAAAAAAAATAGACCTGAAATTATTATGCTGCATTAGTACTCCAAAACCCATTTAAAAAGTTTGGAACGATTAAGAATTTTTTTAATGTTTTGAGAAAAAAAGTCTCTTATGTTCACTAAGGCTGAATTTACGTGATGTGAAATATTATTACAGAATATTAGAATGACTTCTGAAGGATCATGTGACACTGAAGACTGGACTAATTATGCTGATAAATTCAGCTCTGCATCACAGGAACACATTATAAATAAATCAAAACAGAATAAGTGCGTTTTGTATTTAATACTTGTGTGATGTGCAAATATGGTTTTGTTTTACCATTAGACTGACCATGGTGAAAAAGCAGAAAGTTAATTTAAACACTGTCCTTTATTTGTAATTTGATCATTTATTGAAGTTAATGCTATACTTCATCTATATGTATATATTTAAATAACCATGTGTGTGGGCATTTGCAGTAATTATCTTTATTAAATGCCGCTGACAAACCAGCAGTGCACTCCATTATGAGTGCACCTCATCACTGCGTGAGTATAAGAGGGCATGAGCGGAATGCACATGCAGGTTTTCGCTGAAGAGCCGAGCCGG
>JAUYWG010000045.1:17746921-17781620 GCA_034779775.1 Enteromius afrohamiltoni
AACTTCATATACATATTCAGATACAATAATTTATGTGCATATCATGTTTTACTGTTACTGTGCAGTATGCCATACATGCATATGTAAATATCTGCTAAACACTAAAATAGTTTTTGTGCCACTTCCTGAAGGAAACAAATAATCATCTTAGATCTTTACATTATTTGGATGTTGCTGTTTGATTAATAGTCATAATGGTTAATTGTGTACTGTGTAATCAGTGGCTCAGAATGCTTTGTGTTCCTGTATTATTAAGATGAATAGAAGTGCAGATCGCAGGGCGTTATAGGCTTCCTTGAAGTAACATGATGAGGTCATGCCATAATAATGTAGCATATACTGAAACATTTATCAAAAAGTAAAGCCTGCTATTTAAATATAATATGGATAATATAGTACTATACAGTATACATGCGAGTAGTCAACATTCATGCCAAACATTAAATTCATTAAAAACCAATGGTGCAATGGTGATGAACATAAAAAACTCAAAAGCAATAAAAATTCATTGTTTGACTGCTCTGAGTTTATTAGACTTAGATCAGTTTTTGCACACGGCAACGCTCGAACGAAAGCTGAACGAAAACTAATAGTTTTTTTGTAATTTGTTTAAAAAAAATATTTTATTATTCATTTATTTTTATTTTTTTTACAGCACCTTGTTTTTTTTTTTTAAACCAGTACAAATTTTAAAGACTAAACCAACTTTCACAGATCAAAGACCACAGGTTATAACTTTTTGCTAAATTATGAGCTTTAACAGAAGAAAACAAGTCTCTTGCAAACACATAAAATGTTTTACAAGTGGACCCTTGAGTCTTGATCTAAACAAATAGTTTTGAGTAGTATCATAAACTCAAGGTATCATTGAGCTACTGAGGTGAAATATTTCACTAAGACCCTGAGCTTGGAAATAATATGTTAAATATAGAGTAAAAAACGTCTGGGAATACAATGTCTGTAAATGCACCAATAGAAGACGTAAAGACTTACGTGTGAGGTCCTGTGCTGTAGGGGAGTGTCGTACAGGTGTGTCTGTTCTGCCGTCTTGCTCAAATACTTTAGCTTATATTTGAGGTGAAAGGTTGCAGACTTCAAACTCTGAACCACACGCTGATTTCTGTGACGCTGATCCAGTCACATGGTAGAAAGTCTTGATGTAAACAGTGAGAGCATGGTGTCCCAAACAGCAGGCTACTTCAAATGAGATGCCAAGCTGTGCCACATACCATACATTTTCCACTATTTTTTTTTTTTTGTTGCAGTTGTTACTATAGAAAATATGCCATTTGAAACCACCTGTAAATATATAAGCTAATGAGTTTTTTGTTTCTCTCAGCAAAAAATACTACATGTAAATACCCACTATTGTTTCAGTGAAACAATCTTATCAGGCATATTTACAACAAAAATCAATATAACACATTAAAAGATTAATTACTTTTAACCAAAATACTTTTTACTTTTTTTTTTTAATTAAGGTTTCTAGGTTTTACCCATTTGTCAGTAAGATATTTTTTACTCATTACTCAAGCACTAAGAACTTTAATAAGCTTCCTTATTCTTTTATATATTTTATTATGTTTAAGTCAGAATAAGCATGATTTTTAAAAAATTGACATAAATATTGTGTTATACTGAATGACAATGTAACATTCAGAGTTTGGGGTAACGCATTACGAGTAACCCGAGTTACGTAATAATATTTTTCCTTTTTCCAGGTAACTAGTAAAGTAACGCATTACTTTTTTAATTTTAGAATAATATAACTGATTTCCTTTTTCAAAAAAGTAACACCAGTTACTTTGTTTTCTTATTTATTGACTGACAAGTCTTCTGACTCCTGACATGTTGGGAGAAATCAGAAATACAGAGGCAATGTGCATGCTGTGTGAATACAGTGTAGCTCTAGACTAAATGTGAATGTACATTAATTCATCTCACTCTCAAAAAACAGATTTAGTATTCATCAAAATGAATTAAAATAAACTCAAAATATGACTCAAACCTTCAGAAATTAAATTACACAAATGTATCTAATATCTAAATATATCTAATTTTATTAACCATTGTCTTTGCCGCTGCCCTTTGATGATCCAGTTCAACCATACTTAGAAGCAAAAATGACTTCATGAACTAACTATTGTGCTTCATTGTTTTTTTGTTTTTATTGCTGAAGAGTATTGCATTTTCTTCTCCTGTATTCCACTTTACAGATGTGAATAAATTTTTTCTTCAGCCAGAGGTTTATTCGTGACACGTTTTTAGGTGTGAAAGGACTTTTACATTTGCTATAAATAAAACTAATTATATTAAAAACAAACAATCAAGCTCATGTTTAAAAAGTAACCCAAAAAGTTATGTAATGCATTACTTTCCATAAAAAGTAACGTAACTAGGTATTTTTTTTTATGGAGTAACGCAATATTGTAATGCAAAACTTTTAAAAGAAGCTTTCTCCAACACTGGTAACATTATTTCAACCAAATTGACATTTTATTCTCAAAGGAAATTTTGAACATTTCTTTATAACGTCCAACAATCTTAATGTATTTGACCCATATACTCTATATATATATATATATATATATATATATACACACACACATACATATACATACATACATATATTACCTATATGTATTTAGGTAGAAATTTCATGCTTAGGTTATGTCAACTTGCCTAAAATAAAAATTTACAATTTGGTAAAAGGAAAGGAAGGACAGAAAGTGACATGTGGTCAGGTATGGTTTCCCATACTAGGAATTAGTGCTCTTCGTTTAACCCATCCAAGTGCAGACACACAGCAGTGAGAGGTGAACAACCATGCACACACACACCATGAACACACACCAGGAGCAGTGGGCAGCCATTGCTCTGGCACTCGGGGAGCAGTTGGGGGAATGGTGCCTTGCTCAAGGGTCTCACCGTGGTATTGAAAGTGGAGAGAGCTCTGGTTATTCACTCCCCCACCCACAATCCCTGCCTGGGACCCATGACATTTGGGTTATAAGTTTGGGTTATAACTCCCTAACCATTAGGCAATTTTATAATTTAGGTTTGTTTACAGTACAATTGTAGAATTGTCTCTAGGCCAATAATTACACTGAAAGGTATTTGGTATTGTGAGCAAAAACAAAACAAAAATCCTCTGGTCTTTATGACCACATTTAAGTACGTTACATTAAAACAGCAATTTTGTCGCCATCTGGAGGACAAGATGAAAATGCCACAACCCCATCATAGTCTCCAACTAATATCGACAGTGCAAATCATGACAAAGATGGCCTCCGGTTCGTTTATCCTTATGTGCATTTACATTCCTCATTCGACTATAGATTTGACACTCTTTGTGCTATTGTGCTATAGGGATGGGGGAGGGGTTATTGGGCTGGGAATTAAGCACAACATTAACATCTATAACTAATAGACTAGGTATTGCACATTTGTGTTCTCAACAGGCAAATTTCCATAATAATAATAATAATAATAATAATAATAATACGCTGAATAAACAAGCTGAAGATCAGAGGCATAATTGTGTAGTTCAATAACTCTGCAAGTTTAAGATACTGACATTTATTTTGGAGGGTAGCGGGCGAATGGTGCATCCTCATTTACTTTGCCCTAAAGAAAGAAAAAACAATAATTTAAGTACATATAATTTTTTAGTACAAGCAATTTTGCGTTCCAGAAGCTCATTCATATTTCTTTCCTGGTAAGCATAAGAGACTTCTTTTAAAAAATAAAATCTTACTAACCTGAAATTATGAAATATAAAATTACAGATGTAACCTAAAGGTCAGTAATAAATAAACAATAACATTCCTTTTGCATGGCCCTTATTATAAATCACATTTTGCAGAATCTGAAATGGGGGTGTAAACTTTCAATCTCTATATATAAATCTATGACTTTCCATATCTCTCTCTCTCTCTCTCTGTGTATATATATATATATATATATATATATATACTGTATATATAGAACTATGATTATAATCCAGAACCTCTACTGTAAATCTCACCATTGGTACATCGTCAAGCCTCTCAAACTGTGGCCTCCTGGAGCGAGCAGCCTTTACTATCACAACCACAACAACTACAGCCACCACAATGCAGAAAATACACAGCACTGCCGCCAGCCCTGGATTTGTTTCCACATCTTGTCCTTCTCTGTCTCCCAGATCTGTACAAGACAGAAACAAGTAATACACATGAATTTATAAATAAAAAAATCTCTTACTTACATCTAAAAAAATGTGCATTTGAATTCAGTAATAACTGTCTAAGGATTTGTTTAATCTTGTACCCGTGATATAGGCGGTGCTGTTTGCTTCTTCTGGAAATGTTTCACTAGAGTCGACAGTCACAATTATTTTGAGTTCAGTTGTCTGGGGCAGCCAGGTAGACTGTGAAGTGGTTGTATCTGTGTTGTTTGTGACATCCGTTTGTGTTGTTTCTTGAATTATGATAAGCTGTGTTGTAGTCTGTAAAGTTTCTCCAGGGTTTGTGGTGCCAGGGGGCTGGACTGTTGAAGTGTTAGTCTGCTGTGTCTCTGATGTATTTAATGAAGCATCTGTAGACGGGTAAATAA
The DNA here is from genome assembly GCA_034779775.1 of Enteromius afrohamiltoni. Lineage (NCBI taxonomy): Eukaryota > Metazoa > Chordata > Actinopteri > Cypriniformes > Cyprinidae > Enteromius > Enteromius afrohamiltoni. The sequence continues at coordinate 17,751,518 of JAUYWG010000045.1, forward strand.
ATAAATCAATTAGCTAGATTCAGAGCAGTCAAAGGAATGGCATGCTCTAAAATAATTCTGTAGTTCTCCTCTACAACGCACGTCCTGATTTTGCTGAGTTAGGCCTGCTCCTGGGTCAGCATATTTTGTTGACCCTCGAACAACAATTTATTCCAAAATTTTATTTTTGACCATATCTCTACACATAAACCTAACCCTACCCATGAGTAATGACTAAAATCAGAGGAAGTGATAGATGACTGACACTGATGTACAAGCACCAAACACTGACTGTAAGCCTAAACTTCACAAAAACTATAAACTGGTTCTTAAAATCTGATTGGCTAATCACAATGTTGTTCCAGAGTCAACAGAGATGGTGACCCAGGGACACGCCTAACTTAGCAAAATCAGGTTCTGCGCTCTAGCACCCCCAGGTTGAAAAAAAAGTATCCACACAATGACATACAGTACAACGAGTGCCACAGTGACCATGTCTGTCAAGCTCTATAAAAATGTCTGTAATCTGGATGAAACATTTTTAACCTGGTCCCATAAAAATATGTACCTCTGTGCAGTTTTTATGCAACACCGTTTTAGCGTACCTGACAGCACACATTTTCATAGAGAAATGTCCACTGAGCAGCATGAACTCACCGGTGCAATACGTGAACCCTGACATGTTTTTATTACGTTAACATAGGTACATATTGTGGCAGTTTAAGTATCTGTGGACTGTTGCTAAAAGTAAATGCTCTGTCATGTTGGAAATATGCCCCACACCAAATCTAACCCTAATGTTAACAAATCCAAACTGACTGTCATTGGTTGATGCAAACATGTCATTTCAACTTCCTTCTACAAAGATTTGAAGAGTTTTGTCAAATAGTAGTTTAATATTAATAATATTTTGAAGATTTTTTGACAATATTTTTCAAGTTATTGTGCAAAGATTAGGCTTTATTAATCCAAATCCCTGTAAATTTGTGTGAAAAGAGTTTTACTGCCTCTAGTGTTCATTTTTTTGTAAACATCTAAGGTTACGAAGGTAACCCAACGTTTCCTGAAGGAGGGAACGCAGATGTTACATATGGAAACTCGCTTGAGAGACCAATCGCCTTCGAGTATTAAGAAAGGCCAATGAATATTGGCGTGCACTTGATTACATCCAGGTGCACCTCGTCACTACGTGAGTATAAGAGGGCATGGATGTAGTGCACTTGCAGGTTTTCGCTGAGGAGCCGAGCCTGCGTCAGCGCAACCCAAGGTCATGGCAAAGGGAACAGACCTGTGAAAAAGGCCATGACCCTTAAGCTGCGTTACGCAGAGACCCCCCGTGGTGACAAAAGTCCGTGAGGAATTGCTCCATCCTTTTATAAAGTTTCTGTATGTTTGAAAATTGTAATTTTTTTTATTTTATAATGTGCGTTGAAAGAGAGTGATGTAAGAGAGACATGACACATATTTTGGAAATTAGTCACTTATACACCTTTCTTGTAGTGCTTCATTAAGACAAAATGTTATGACTGACCAATCAGAATCAAGTATTTTAGAGAGCTGCGTAAATACTTTTGTAAATAACACCAGAAAATACAGAAAAAAATTTACTTTACTATATTTATGTCGACTTTAAAAAAGGAAAGACATTGCCCATGATGAGGATTTATGTATATTAACTGCATATACATACTATACAGTTTTAACATAACTCCACAACTCCATAAGTCTACATGTTCCACTTTTAAACCCTGTTCAACTGATTAAATCCAATTCACAAGTAACATATTTATATTGATTGTAAAATAGAAATAATAATAATAAAAACAATAATAACAACAAGATATCTAACAATAAAATATTCTTTAGTGGACTTGAAAGATTTTATTTTTAGAACCGGTTATCTACAAGACTTACATTTGAATATTGCAACATAACATTTACATATCAACCATTTAATTTGCATATTAAATTTGGCATACTTTCCATTTTTCAATTAAAAAAAACAAGTTAAACATCTAACTTTTGAAAATGATAAGCGTTATAGGAATTATAAGGTCTTACCTTGTGATGCTGCCACACAAATAAGTAAAAGAATAAGAGAGAAGTTCATTTTAGTGTCACTATGAAATAAAAATAAAGCACACAGGTCTAAAGCACAGCTGAGCTCCCAGCACAAACACACAGAAGATCCTGAACAGCAGGATGTGGACGTGTGGCAGAAGGAGTGGTCTCAGTCCACCGTCAGAAAGAATAATTGCTCAATTTTTTTCAGAATTGTTTGCACTGGTACAATAAAAGCCTGCCATTACGTCAAAAAAAATAAAGTGACAGCTTCATAACGCAAATATCAAATATAGGCTAATATTACATCTGCTTACAGTCCTGCATGATGTTTACACAAGGTAGAGTTTGTATGTTTGTAGTTTGTGCGACCGTAATGGTCTTTTTACAGTACAGCCAATCACATTATTTTTATTTCTATAGATACACATTGTTTTAAAGCTTAACAGAAATTTAGGTTGATTATGTTTATAACTTAATGCCTGTCCACATGTAGCTGTTTAGAACTGGGCGATAAGATCATTTGCACATAGCGAACAATCGGTTTGCTATATAGCGTAGATGTCAAAAGAATAATGTTAACAAAATGTTAAAACATGCTAACACACATGCTAAAACAAGCTTTGTATCAAAGCTTCTGCAAAAGCAATAAATGCTAACAACAACATGGTAGCAACATGCTAAAACAATTTCATAATTGTGTATGACATAAAAACAAAAAAACAAAACAGCAGATTTCTGTCATATAGTGTTACATATACTTTTATTTTATACTTTTGGTTTTGACTTTGTCAATCCAGTATCACTGTTTGTCATCAGGGTTTATCTTCTGTAATCCTTTCTATTACCACTTTGAGTTATTTGAGGTTTACAGCATTTATGTATTAAATAAAGATTGAGTTTAACCATTGTTGAGTATGATGTTATATTTGTTTATGCCTGCTGTAGACCACCAGAATAGCTTTTACAGATTTTTACAATAATTTTTGCACTTATAACAGTACCTTCATGTCATTTTAGCCACAGCCATATCACCCTGCAGCCCAAGCCTGGTTGCCCACTGAAGCTAAGCAGGGCTGAGCCTGGTCAGTACCTGAATTGGAGACCTCCTGAGAAAACTAGGTTGCTGTTGGTAGAGGTGTTAGAGAGGCCAGCAGGGGGTGCTCACTGTGTGGGACACATCAACGAAAAGGTCAGGTCTGCTTTCTCCGAAGGCAGTGCTTGCAAGTTTACCACCTGATCCCAAAGGGGGTAGTGGGAACTTTGAGGAGGACTCTTGGGAGGCAAACAGGTCGAGCTGGGCCTCCCCAAATTGACTCCAAATTAGCTACAGGGTGGGTTCTTTGCTGAGAGAGTCCATCGGCTGCAGATTCCCTGGGATATAAATGGCCCTCAGAGGTCCCATGCACCTTTTTTTGACCTAGTGCCAATATTTCCGCCCGTATTCTCTGGTTTGTTCGTTAGATTTGAGTAAAAGAACGTTTAGCCAATCACAGCGCGAATCTCTTGGGCGTCTGCCATGAGGTTCAAATAATTTTGCTCTTGTGAATTTTCGTTCATTCACCCATTTGGCTGTTTGGGGTAAAATGTACCCTAAAAAAAAGCAGAGGACTATTACATCCTCTTTTCAAACACACAATGTGAGTATGCGTTACAAAATGTTGCGATGACACCAATTACACGTTACCGTGTTATGATTTAATGTCGAAAGACAACAGAACCTGTTCTGTGTACCTCGTCATTTAGCGCAGAATTCAGTCCGTGTTCAATGCTTTGATGCTGTAAATTGCCCATTGTTGTTCTATTCACGGCTTATTATACTGTATGAACACCTTTGGACCACATCTCCATACTGCCCCCCACTTTTAAATTGACTGCTACGCCCCTGCTGGCACCTGTTGCACATGGCACCCCAGCCAGTCAGGGAGGCATCCGTGGAGACAATGACGTGCCTCGAGGCCTGCCCTCAGTGTCATCAGACAGTTCTGAAACGATTGTTAATGAGACGAGCAGTCATGTTGACCGAGTCCAGTTCCATACTGAGAAAAGAGATACTCTGCACAGGGGAGAGCTTGCTCTTTTCCCAGTTGACCCGAAGCCCCAGATGGCTGCTTGCACAACAGGTCTCTCGAATGTGCTAAGATAAGCCAGTTGTTGAGAATAGTTGAGAATCCGAATACTTTGGTACTTTGGTCTTTGACTTATATGTATTGTAATGTTTGAAATGTGCATTTTAAACATTGATTGTGAGTTGTGAGTTTTGAAAAATTAGATTGTAAAAAACTGTAAAACTCCCTTTCATTGTTCTTCATTGTTCACAGAAATCACATTATTTTTGCCCAATAACATATTACAAGTTCTGATTAGATAGAAACTTACTTTCACTAGGAGTATTTATTTTTTTCTCTGTAACACAATGCACCCAAATTTAAATAGGCTAAAGGAAAATTCACAGACAAAGAAAAATGGGCATAAATGTGGGATATCTGATCCAGTAATTTACATGAAACACAATAGTGATTGAATTGTAAATCATGTATAAAACTACGTATTTTAGACAATTTAACTGTGGAAAATACGTTTCATGGTACTGGAGGTTATTCTTATAGTCACCACAAGGTGGCAAGACTTCCTCTAAATTGATGAAGCTTGTGTTCTAGACTGAACTGGCATTTCACCCTGGTTAACCTGATTTATGAGCGCTTGAGCAAAGTGTTAATGTTGATGCTGCAATAACAGTGCAATAAAGGATTGTAGCTTTTGTTGATTTTATTTGAGATAGTGTATACCTGACTTCCTTTACCTGTATATTTGTAGAGGAAACGTAGTATAATGTGCCAGTATACAAAAAGATCATTCACTGAACTAAACAAGACATTATAATAAAACATTCACTCAAGGTTTCAAATAGCAACTTTAATATAGAAATGAATGGGGATTAAAATTATAAAAAAAAAAGTGGAATAATTTGAATTAAGTTTCAACTGATTTTTTTAAGCATTGCTTGGTTCATTTTAAACAATTTCCAAAAAACAAGACTTTATTGATTTTGCAACTTAAATAAAAAAGTCTACTAAAAACTTAAATGTACTGCACAAAGCTATTTCAGAACAATTATTAGTGCAGGGTATGGATTGTTGTTTTGCGTCACGACCCCTCTAAGGACCTCGAGTCAGCGTCAACACCGTGGAAAAAGTTTGTAGATGACGACGTGACCATGTAGCATGCATCCTAAGAGGAACACTAGAAGAAAATCCCTGTTTATGTACATGTTTGATCCCTTGTGCACAGGCTACGTGTCAGCGTGACACAGCAGATCTCTGAGCCTATAAATGGATTAAACCTCTGGTTCACTCCAGGTCTGAATGAGCAGCCTCAGGCTCAGCACTCACATGTGCTGCACAGGTCTGGCTTATCCTGGTCAGTGTCATCCTAGCTGATGAACGTGCACAGTACTCAAAGCCCTTCACTAGCAACATTGTCCTTTTTTGTAAGACCTCAATCAAAAAGCTCATTTATTTTTTATTCCAGAGTCAGAAATGGACGTTTTGGCCTCTGGTGTGTTTACACCATCTATCAGCAGGGATTAATTTTGACCAGGTGATGCAACTGCCATCTACACATACTCTGAGGTCATTTTCACTGCAGTTAATAAATGAGACACAAGATGGCACCGTCTGTGATTGTTTGAAATATAATAGGTGACAGAGAAACAATTTCAGTTCCCTTACAGTGCTGCCATGTATGAAGGCACATAATGCAATGGTTGACTGACTGAAACACTGACTGATTCTATAGAGCAGAGCAATTTTAATTCTAATTTATTTCTTGATTTTGAAAACCATTTTGAAAATAAATAAAGTTTACGTGAAAATAATGTGATAAAACCAGAAAAGTATTTCCTTCGCATTTTTGAATGCATACACATGACCTGACATGCAAAAACAACTAAAATGCAGTATTATGTATCTATGCTAGGCCAGTAGTTGGAGATGTAAAAAAACACTACATGCCTATATGTTATCCCTGGACCACAAAACCTTAGCAAGCACTGGTATATTTGTAGCAATAGCCAAATATACATTGTATGGATCAAATTTATTGATTAGGATATTAGGGAAAGATGTTTAAAATGTTTGTTTTGAACCCTCAGATTCCAGATTTTTCAAATTGTTATATCTCGACCAAATATTGTCCTATCCTAACAAAACATACATCAATGGAAATATTTGTTTTGTTAGCGTTCTGCCTGGTTTTGTGGTGCAGGGTCACATGTGCACTTATAAACTGAGCATGTAATGTGGATGTGCATGCAGTTACCGTTTTTAAAAATCACATTTTCTTTATTTACACAGAGGTGTTAACGGCATTTTTTTCAAAATATTTCAAACCTTTTTTCAAAAGTTTGCATTTTAATGCCCCTAAACCACAGGTGACCCTTATTATGTTTTTTCTTGAGGCTATGCCGCTAGGACAATCATAGATCCACCTACTCCATTAGTCTCTGCACAGTTTTATTGACTGAACCCACTTTGTAAACCAGATTTGTGGTTAGCCAGGAGATTCCCCCTGTCTGTACTGACTTAGATCTCAGTTTGGAGCACATGCTAGTTCATCTTTTGTTTAACATAAGTTCATGCAGGCAAATAGTTTTTTCAGCATTTTTCTTCTTACATTTTGGCAGGTTTAAATTACTTTGTTCTAATTCAGTTTATTGTGCCTAAAACAAGTAAGTTGTGCTGCACTGTATTATAAAAAAAAAATACATCTCTTTTTAAATAACAATGTTTTTGTTATGTATTGAATCTTTTGTTCTGCTTTTTAATGTATCTGCAATGAGAACACTCATTCTTTGTTTCTTCCAAAGTTTACTTACACAACGGACTGTGTTTCATGACCACTTTGCATGTCAGTACTGATTATAAGGAAACATCTGCAAAGAAGTAGTTTGCACTTATTGGCTATTGGAGAACATGCTGTCCAGATGCGTGACACTGACAAACCAAAGACTGTGAGCAACAGCTTGTCTGTTTAGTGCTGATCCAGTCCTTGACGCAAAGATTACGTCATATGAGCAAAGTTAGCCTTGGGGGCTATGCAAAGAGAGTAAAACACTTTATAAAAACATGTAATGATGCTACGTGCAACGTTTACATGAAAAGAGACATGAAGTGATTATGTGGACTTGCACATTAAATCTTGCACACTGAGTCATGTGATGTTACTAAAAACAAAATCATTTTGTGTTGTATTTGGTGTTATTCAATGTGTTTATGTGTTTTTAAAGTTTAAAACACATTATTTTCCATGCACTGTACATTGTCTTGTCTTCTAAAACAAGTCGATTTAACAAAGCTCATCATTCTAATAAAAGCGAAGTGTGCTCTGATTGGCCAGCTATCCAGTGTGTTGTGATTGGTCGAATACTGTACCTTAAGCTCGTGATGGAAATGTAGCACCGAAAGTGATGCAGCGTCTTCAAACAATGACACAAATGCAATTTGACCACTGATTTCTACTTCTGTCATGTTTTGAAAGCACAAAGTAGTTTAACATTCACAACCAAACACAGTGTCTCCTGAACATGGCGCCTGCAGCAACACTACAGGGAGAATAATAGCTCCACTTTCTTTCTTTGCGTAAACATTTGGGCAGTGTTGGAAATAAACCCACTCTGTGATGTAGAAAAGTGGGGGAGTGTTGGATCATTGTCAAAACATCTCAGCCTCATTGTTGAATTTGTACAGTCTATAGTGTTTTGGTTGTAAACATGTCTGTTGCATTGGCAGTGTATTTGGCCTGTTTGTTCCAGATGCCTCTGGCTGAGACGCGACTGTGTCTGTAATCCCGTGACCTACTTTTCATTGAGTTAGAGGCCTATGATCACGTGACTATAAAGACACGACCTTTCTGCACTGTCTGAGCACTTTATAACTGAGCTTGATGCGAAATACATATTTAGGCCATAAACACTGTTTTAAACACCCATGCATTTAATATTCTCACACCATTGAATCAGTTCTGCAGAGGGTAAGGTATCACTGGAACGTGTCAGCAGCATTGACCGCTAGTCATTAGTGATGTGCTTTTCCTTTTCCCTGGAGATCTCTGTTGACGTCACAGGAGCGGCTGATAAAACTTCACTTCCTGTCTTGAGTGAATGATTGCTTTTGGCCCATGTATCACAAAGCATGTTTTTACTGACACGTTTAAATCTCACAAGATGTTTCTTGTTGATGTTGCATACATTTATAGCTGTATCCAGCCCACAATGGAAAATGTGCTCAAGCGAACATGTTAAGGTGCAGTTTTATGATCCTGTACTGTAAATACAAGCCTGTTTTCTGGAGGATTATCCTGTTAGGTTTATTATAACACTGAAAAAACTTGCAGCAGAGAGGTCTGAAATTTCCAAGACCATCATGTGCTAATTAACATGTTTTATGGACTGGATTATGGGAGCTGTTTGATGTTTATATATGTTAAAAATTAAAGTCTGAAACATGTAGTTTAGCAATATTTTATAGTATTGTAAACTCATTTAAAGTACACATGTTTCTGATTAAAGTAAGCACGTTGTCTCTTGAATGATATGATGTACTGATAATCTAATTCAAATTTAATTTGTTTATTAAGGCAATTGCAGTTTTCGAATATTTTATATTTCAAATGATAGTTTTCAAAATTAACATCCTAGAGCACATTAATAGAAATGTTTTATTTTTATGTTTTTTTTAATTAATTAATGAATTTATTTGCAGCTTGTTTTTGTCTCATTTGTATCTTCTGTTATCAGTAACAGCTGTGTATTATGTGAACTGTTTTCACATGACTGCGTCCAACTGACGATGCACTCAAAAATCAATCTGGAAAGTTCAGCCCAGCCTGGAAAATCTTTTGAACTATCGTTCTTTTTCCACAAAACAATAACCTCGTCTGGATGCAGGAAACCCCTCTATGGCTGCTGTGTGCTCCCCACCTCTCAGACATGTACTGATTGTGGCCAAACAATCGTCAGACGCTGAGACCACAGGGGGGCCCACCTGGAAACAAACGTTTCTGCAACGAGCATGATTCCACTGGTTCATTTCACAAATGAGTGCCTTTACATGTAGAATTAATGTGACATTGCATAAGCTTCCAGTGGATTTAAAAACTGAATAGAACATATAACCCTGGCCCACAAAATCTTTTGCCAATCATGTTGCAAAGCAATAGCCAAAAATACATTGTATAGTTCAAAATTATCTATTTTTCTTTTATGGCAAAAATCATAAGGATATTAAGTAAAGATCACGTTCCAAGAAGATATTTTGAAAATATTTTACTGTAAATATATAAAAACCTAATGTTTGATTAGTAATATGCATTTTTTTTTTTTGCACTCTCAGATTCCAGATTTTCAAATAGTTCAAATATCTCAGCAAAATGTGTAGTGTTATGATATACTGTACAGTGTGTACGGAAAGTATTCAGACCCCCTTACATTTTTCACTCTTTGCAGCCATTTGCTAAAATCATTAATGTATACACAGCACCCCATATTAACAAAAAACACTAATTGTTGACATTTTTGCAGATTTATTAAAAAAGAAAAACATCAAGAAAAGCATCACTAAACTCAAATACTGGCTCAAAAAAGTGTCCCAAACAAAAGCTCTCCTCTGATATGTAAAAAGCTACACACACAAGTTTGGCCTTGATCCAGAAACATCTCTGTCACTGCACAAACATACACACCCACACTAAATATTGATCTGTGTTTCGTTCACATACCAGCAGCACACTGTGTACAACACAACATCTTTTGATTGGCTGTGTGCAGTAGCTCTGGCACTGTGATTGGCTGAGACACAGAGATCTGCTTACGGTCTGTAATGTTTGTCAGATGGTCCGGGAAACTCAGGAGAATTCCAGAACGGCATTGCATCTACAGTTTGTACTCTGTACCACCTCCCACACTTTGTTGCTGAAACATGTTCCCGGACTGTTTTTAACGCAGGCAGAAAAAACAGGAATTACTGTACAGACTCTGTGTACCAGTCTGCACCAGCTCAGCTTTCTCTGCAGTGTGAGACTCACTCAAACCAGATGCTCTGCAGCATGTGTCCTCTTTATTGCACTTACTGCATTTAAAAGAATATTCCCGGTTCAGTAGGCTACAGGTCCAGTGTTATTGACAGTATCTGTAAAATATTGTTGATTGTTTCATGGACAACAAGCAGCAATCATGTTTACGGTAATACACCTGCAATTTACGCTGTAGGTGTATTACCGTAAACTATATTGCTGCTTGTTTTAAACTGTGGACTCAATCAATATAATTCTGTGGTAATTATAGCTTGCAACAGATGCTGCCCAAATAAATGACTAGATCAGGAAGGTTAAATGATTGTAATGACATGAGAGTGAGTAAACTTACAAAAATGGCACTTTGTGGGTAAAACTTTATGGAGCTGTTTTGGGCATTTTTAACGTTTTGATGTAAAAGTGCTGATGTGCTCACGTTTCACAGCTTTTGCCAAAAAGTGCAATTTTTAAATGTGGCCAAACATGTTGCTAGACCTTTTTGGCCATTCCACTGCTCTGTTTGCGTTTTTTTCAAATGCTAAAAAGGAAAAATGTTGTCAAAATGTTATTAAAAAATTTGAAATAAAGCAAGGAGCGCCAAGGTTTACAGGTGAATTTATAAAAGCTGAGAAGCATTGTAAGGCACAATGAGGTTATTAGTTGTTATAAATTCACTGTAAACCACGATTTACGGCATCCTTTGAGGTCCTCAAAGAGGATTGACATCGTCTCTTCTCAGGTTTTCGGTCATATCAGATCATTTAAGGGTTGGGTCCAGCTTGAAGCTTGTAAAATTCCTAGTTACCACAGGATGTTAGAGAAACAAATAGAGCATAGCTTCTGTTCCATCCAAGCAAAAAGTATTTGTTCAACCCAAGCTAAATAATAATAATGCGCGTCAAAGAGAATGAAAAACGCACATTGTATGAACTAAGCCATATTAAATGTAGACGTTTAGACATTCTTTTTATACAAACTGGTTTATTAGACAATTCCCTGACAGCATATTGAGTAAAAGCGTTATTGATGCAGCCTGCACATTGCATTACCGTTACCGTAAAGCAGGTGGCGATACAAGACCAGGTTTGCGGCTGTTCCTGCGTCTGTCCTCTGTTGTTTAGTCTGCTGAGCAGGGCAGACGGCCAGGGGTGGCTGAGGTAAATTCCACTGCTGTTACATCAGGTCGCCAGCAGACTTTGACTCATCAAAATGGTCTGAGATTTTCAGGATCTCGTCTAGGAGCTTCTGCAGGAAACCGGCGGGCTTGGGCGGCCAGACGGCTGACTACTGTCTAGATTCCCAGCATACTGATGTTCCTGGCTATCCCCAAATCTGATAAAACAGTACTGTTAGTAGATGAGTTTTGTTACAGACAGACAATAACTGGACACAGACTTGGTTGTTTAGGCTGCTGTGGCTGCAAGCTTGCATATAGACTGGATGGAGTATTATATTTAAAATACGTTCAAAATCTTCAGTGCAAATAAAACATACAAGTACTGCTGTTATCATTAGTAAACTCATTCAATGCACTAAAGAAAAATATTTTATACACATCACTGATTTTTGATATTAATCTGTTCCAGCCATTTAGTTCCACGCTGGAAGAGAGCGAGGTTTTGCATTGTCATTGTTTCTCCCGTTTGTCTGTGACTCAGCATTCCTTGTTTCATTTTACTTAGGCAGGGACTGCATGGCATTTTCTAGCCTGTGTTGAGAAACAGCGCAGGGACAAAAACACACTCTAAAACAACAACCATGTTGCCCCACTGCCTCCCTTAGCCTCTTCTCTGAAAGGCAAAGCAAAAAGAGATCATGTTTTGATGATGTTGAACTTGTTTTGATGGAGTTGCAGCTGAGCTGGGAAGTTGTTCCTGTTTTTAGTGGGCAAACAGAGAGACCACCCTCCCAGCTGATCACGTGTGGGCTTCTCAAAAACAAACCGTCCAGCAGGGCTATAGGGGAGGGAGGGGACTTGTGTACAATTTGGAGAAATGCCAGGGTTGATTTGCTGGGGATGTTTTTCTGTGCACATGGTAGATTGCAGAATGGTTGCCTCATGTGGTGCTTTCCCCACAAAAATGCATCTGTCACCTGCAGTGTGGTGTATTGCTCTAGTTCAGCCAGACAGAGACCACAATAAACAGCAGCTTGAATATGCATGTATGTATTTTGTAGGTATCTTTCCCACAGTACTGAGCGGGACACAAACATGTCAAAAAGACAATATGAGGTTGGTATTTTACCGCCCTGTTGTGACATTTCCTACTGAAATGGGATATTCAAGGAGAAAGATATGAAGGGCAGAATGTGTTTTTGAGTTGCCTGTGGGAAACTACTGGCCTTTTGAGCACATTTCTCCATGTTTTTGGTGGAGAAAATACGGCACCTTGTCAACATCACACACTTTTGATGACATGGAGTCTGCGGATCAAGTCAGCCAAGGTTGTACAGAAAAAGAGTTTGTTTCTTCTTTGAAAAATGTTGGTAGCCAAACAATTGATGGTCCCCATTGACAGTATGAACAAACTTTTTTTTTTATCTTTCAGAAAAAGAAAATCATACAGGTTCGGAATAACCTGAGGGTGAGAAAATGATGACAGAATGTTCATTTTTGGGTGAACTATCACTTTCAGGTCAATGACATGTGAGAGTGACAATAATGAAGGATAGAAAAAATACAAAAAATATAGTTTAAAACCATGTGCCAAGTTACTAGAAATGTTATGTAAAGTGTATTCAAGGTTTTGGAAAAAATGTAGGCCTACAGGAAATATTTTAAATTATAAATGATATTTTCACAGTAAAAATATTAAATATAAACTACTAGTTTTAGGGGCCAACATGGGCTCTTGATATAATGAATATTGGATTGGCCACTTGGCTTCATTTTAATATCAGCATTTTTTATTTCAGAAGTAGAAATGAAAAACAGAAGAAATCAGGACACATTTTTTACAACAATTTAGCAATTAATAAGTTTAAACAAATAATTAACGTATTTTGTAATAAAATAATAGACATAACAAAAAACAAAACACTGATGCATTAAATACTGCATTCTCTGATGACTTATGTGCAGTAAGATCTAGAAAGTGTATTAAGAAAGTGAATCAGTTATGATTTCATTTTAACTTGAAAAAGTGCTTTTCATTTAGCAAGTTTTCTTGTCATCTTTCTCATCTGAAGGAGGAGTGATCTGTCCTCACACTTTCATTTTCTCATGTCTGCATCACAGTGTCTCGTACCCATGTGCACCCCCTCCCACACTACAACCTACATGTGTGTGTGTGTGTGATGGATGTTTTGCGGTCTAACCTTTAGTGAGGTCTCTGCTCCTGCGAGGGAAACAAGGGAGATTACTCGTTTGACCTTTCACTATTGACAGCATGTGAATCATCATCTCGATAAGTTGCTCTGGGTGCTGGATTTGGACTGCTTTATCTCGATACTTCAAAAAAAATATTGCAGAAGTCATATTTATCATGAGGTCACAATCGCAAGAAAACAGAACGAAAATTTCATATTAGCATCTCTAGAGTCATGCAATTATTGGCACGCTAAATTCCACTTAAGAAAACGCATAAATAAAGTGCACTGAATTTTTTATATCACATTAGATCTGCCAAATTCATGCTTAAAAATTATTTTCATTTAGTGTCAATGTTTTCGAAAGAAGCCTCTTCTGCTTACAAAGGCTGCATTTGAAACATTATTACAGTTTAAAAGAGTATATATGTAATATATTTTAAAATATAATTTATTCCTGTGCAAAGCTGAATTCTTTGCATTATTAGTGTCACATTCTTCAGAAATAATTCTAATATGCTGGGTTTCTGCCCAAGGTGTTGAAAACAGTAATATTTTTATACATGCCTTCACTGTCGCTTTTGATCATTTACTAAATGCATCCTTGCTAAATAAGCGTGCAGTTATCACTGTTATTTTTGCACCAATCTTCCCAGCAGTAGGGAATACTAATAGACAATTTGCAGGCACAACCAGCATTGTCCAGCACATTCTCAAACATGATAATCTGTTTCAGCAATATGCTTTACATACTTCATATGACATGTCATATTGTCCATGCAGCGAGGCGTATGCAAAACAACGGCTCGGGAAGGTAGAGGCACATTACTGACATTCCTCTTCATAATAAATTTCAGTTACAGAACACTCCGCTCTATCCAACCCCAAAGCGTCCCACCTCCGGATGTGTTACAGAACGCTCTGCTCTCCCCCTCCTGCAGGCATACTTTGTTATTGTTCGCTTCGAAAATGTAGACTAATAGTTTGGGAATGCAGCTGCATCCTCCCTGAATAGAAATGTGAGGTATGCGGAGAAGGCAGGAGAATATTTTGGCACAATACTCATGGAAAGAATGAACAACAGGTTTCAGGGCTTGAATGTTGGATATTGGACTAATAGAATTTAGGAGAGATTTTTAGGATCGAGGTCAGAGAGACTTTGCAAAGATTTCCGTCTAGACTGGGAATGTAACTGATGAAGCTGAATGGAGAGCGACACTGAGACATGCTGTCTGTACAATCAAACACACACACACACACACACACCGCTCTGTGTTAGTGTGTGTCTGTCCATACAGTTACTCTAACCAGAAGAGGCTGGGCTTGGATATTATTGTCCACCCTTCGCTCCTTCCTGTTTCTCATAAAAATGCTGCTTCCCGTGAATGATGACACATAAGAAACAAGGAAACGAAAATTCTTTTGAATTCAAGAATGCTTGTGTTGACTAGGAACTGATGCTAGATCAGATCTGAGCTACTTTATAGTTCTTTATCATATAAAAATAGTTACTCTTAAAATTGGACTTGACCATGATATCTTCTCACCTTTTTTCCCCACCATGACTGATTTGCAGTAAACTTTTTCAAACATTAATTTAACTGTCTGTTAAATTGTATACAGTGGTCATGTGAACACTTCCGGGCAGCTAATGCATCGGTCAGTTTAACTCATGTTTGTAAAACATTACTCCGTTGCAAATATTGCAGTGACTAACAATGATATGTGTCATGACTAGCAGAATTGTCCTCCTCCTCTATCTCATCACCAGCAGGCATGTAAATCATATGCAAATCTAAACAGAACAAATGTCCAGGTCTTCGCCCAGATTCTCGTTCTTTTCTGAGAAGGCTCGTTTGGTGTCTTCGGGTCACTGGCTCTGGTTTGATCATCACAGACAGCAGAAAGAGCCTCATAAACTGTGTTTCAGCTGTGTGTGTTCTCAGGCCACAGTCAGGGCAAACATTCCCACACTTCTCACAGAGCCTTTGTCACCTCTGTAAACTCTCAACCTCTTCCTCCTGCTGTCTCTCAGTTTCAGTTACTCAGTACTGGGTGATTGTTTTTTTTTTTTGTATGATACTGACACAACATCAAATTAATAATATTTACATACATTTTTAAAAAAATACTTTTGAATACATGCATTATTTACTGTTGCTCAGCTAAATTGCTTGAGCGATTTGAGGTTGTGTTCAAGTTGGACCATGTGCTTGGTTTTATGAGCAAGATGAGCAAGTGTTTTAATGTTACAAATCTAATCTGTTCCAATGAAGAAACAAACTCATCTACATCTTGACATGCCTGGGAGCGAGTAAATAGTTTGTAAATTGTAGTTTATGAACTAGTCCTTAAAATGTATTTCAAGTATATTTAATTTTTTTTTTTTTTTATAGTGTTAATTATTATAACAATAAGCCAATAATGTAATTAACAAAACTGACATTTAAGCACTAATTTAAAACAACTGACAAACTTGGAGCTGTTCTGAGAAAAGCACATGAAATCTGAAAAGTTGAAATGCAAAACTTGCAACTCTTGCACCTTCATTAATCAAACTCTCAGAGACTCTCCCATGACCTGCGGTGGAGGTGTCAACAACTCGGGATCTGGACCCCCAGTGAGGCTTCTTCCCCCTCAGACAGACTGATAGATCTAACACCTTCCACACACAGCCACCGCCACCTTTAGCTCCCACCAATCCACTTCGTCTGATCCCTGGCTGCAGTACGAGTGACAAGATGCGCTAGCTGAGGTGCGAACTCCATAATGACTCGAAGCCTCCGTCTTAACGATGAGAATCCCTGTGGAGAGAGATAATGAAACAAAACATAGACTAACACTTACTTACTTACTTACAAACGTTCATACTGCTTTCTTATTTGCTTTTTGGGCAAATAAATGATGCTTGATATGATATGATGGTTTTAATAATGTTCTCAAATCCCTAGCAAAAATTATGATTTATTATTTCTGAAAAATATGAGTTGTTTGTTTGATATTTTAGAATAAATTTTTGTTAGCTAAGTGAGAATTTTCTGTCGTTAAGTCCATTTGCTATATAATAAGGATATTTAAGTTGTATTCAATTATATGAAAGACTACTAGGCCTACCAGGTTCTCTGTTAGAATTTGTGGTTGTATTACTTTTTTTCAGATATTTTTTTAAACACTTTAATGTTTTTGTTACCTAAGCTTAAGAGTTTGAGGTCACTGTATGAAAAAAAAAAATGTGTATGTGACTACTACATAAAGGGCACACTTTATGATCTCAGAAGTAGACATTCAACAAAACAAAAACAACCTGGAGCTATTTTTATTTAAATCGGTCAAATAAACAGATCTGTTGACTTTTGAGTTATATGTTATATTATGACTTTGATTTATGTTTGCTAGAATCAGTGAAGTGACTTGTGGCCAGTTATGGTGACCCGTACTTGGAATTTGTGCTCTCCATTTAACCCATCCAACTTGCACACACACACACACACACAGCAGTGAGAAGTGAACAACCACACACACCCAGAGCACTGGGCATCCATTGCTGCGGCGCCCCGGGAGCAGTTGGGTAATTCACTCCCACCACCCACAATGTCCAACTCCCTATCCATTAGGCCCCGGCTGCCCCGATTTAATCAGTGCTGTGTAGAGAGAGATTTGTTGATTAAAACATTGTGAAAAATTTGAAAGATTTATAGAAGTAGCCTAATAACCACTGGATCGGACAAAAAATTTGTCAAAAATAGTCTATGCATTAAGGAAATGACCCCGGAACAATACATAAATATAGTCTTGACCATATCTCTACACCTAAACCTAACCTTTAACATGAGTAATGCCTAAAATCAGATTTAATTATAGATGACTGACACTGATGTACAAGCACCAAACACTGATTGTGAGCCTACACCTCACAAAAACTGTTTCTTCAAATCTGGTTAATCACAATGTTGTTCCAGGGACATGTTGCACATCCAACCAGAACCATCTCTATCTATGATAGCAACTTATATTTACAAACATTACTAATAATTGCCATTATACACAACCTGGCCCACGACCAGTTTGAATGTTTTCATGTTTTATTCAACAATAAAATGATTAAAATCATATCTCCCATTCCAGTAACTCACACATGCACACATTTCTGCAAAAACTGACATGCAAAATATTTTCAGAACCAGAATACACGGATGCTTAAAACCTTAGCTCAGCTGCTATGAATCCTCTGGTGTGTATTTTCCGTCACTAAAAATAATTTATTTTCATTTAGGTGACGTGCAGCATTTCAAAGATGGTCAGTGACTGGAACATGTTGCAGAACAGCTCAAACGCTCACATTTGGCTACATAATGTTTGGACCAGAATACTCTTACATAAACTCATTTGCATGACTTGTGAACAATCCCAGTGAATGTGAAGCTCTTGTCTGGGAGCCAAGACTAAACCAGAATTTGACATTTTCTTGAGAAAGTGTGGTGCTTTCCAGTGATCAGGACCCATGGGTGTTGGAATTTGTTTGAATTGTGTTGCTATGCAGTTGCTAGGTGTTCCGGTGAACATAAGGGACTTCTTTCAAAAGAAACACCCCAAAAACATCAGACCAACTCCAAACTTTTAAATAGTCCTGTTATCTTACCACATGCATTCTTCCCAAACTGAAAGTTTCATGCTCATTGGAAAATATACTTGCATAACTTGTTTATCTATCCAGCCACCCTGTGATCATTAGCCCACACATTTAACAATTCAGAAAACAAGAGTGAAATCTAAAATTAAAACACATGGATGTGTCCCAAAGCAATATTTCATCCTAAAGGCAAATTTTAATGGGCAGACGTGTCATGTGCCACAGTCTATGTGGCTGTGTTGAAATATACACCTCCTCAGTTTATCTCTTAATGTGAGAGGTGACAGAAACGGCTCTCCTTTGCAGAGGTGAGAGCATTCACAGCAAAGCCGCTGGTTATTTTACTGACATCTCACCTGCATCACGATTACTGAAGTCTTTATCAGTGTAGTTTAGAGGTGTGAGCATTTCATGTTTAGATCACCCTAATAAGATGCTAACAGTATATTTCCTTCTTCCTTTTTTCCTGTGGATCCTAAAGGAAAGAAACTGAATTTAATGACACATTTGTTACAGAACAGATTGAATCTCACTCGACAGGGTTATCGGGACCATGATGCACCTTTATTTGCAATAACACTAAACATCCTGCTTATTGCATGGCTATCTACCAAATAAATATATTAACACGAATTGATTAATTAACTAATGAATTATTGTGAAAATGATTAATAACTATGAAATGTATGGTAAAAATGGCAACTGTATTCAAATATGCAAAAAATTAATTGGCAATACACGCTAGCTTACTGAAGTACTAAAATCTGCTTTGTACATTTATAATACACTGACAACCACCATACAAGTGCATAAAAAGCAGCCTTTCCACAAACTGAAGTAAATCATAGTAGCTGTACAAAATGATTTACACACAAACACAAAACAATGCACTTAACATTTTATTTTAAACATTAGGTAATACCTGTACATGAATAGAAAAACTAGGAAGAAATGAAAAACCATTAAAGTGCCACACAAGAAATTAAGTAATACTGCCAAAAACGGTACTATTTTATAGTGTTTAGTATTTTATTGTGAAACTGAATGAAATATCTTATTAGATATATTAGTTTCTCGCTCTATAGTAAGAAAATGTATGTAAATCATTTAAAAGGTTTTTACTGTATTATTTTACAGTTTCATACCGCTAAAATGATTTTTGCATAGTAAGAAAAAGGCTGTTCATGAAAATGGTCAATAATACAATTTAGCGCTATTATTAAACAAAATGCTCATTACATATATATAAAAGATAATGAACAACATTAAAGGTAACGATACAATCCCTGCTAAAAAATAATTCTGCTTTTCAAAGATGTTGGTAACCAAGCAGTTTTCGAGACTTCCATTACATGAGACATAAATACACCCACTTCTTATAAATAAATAGATAATTATGCATGAAATATTTGATTTGAATGAATCAGAATCAGGAAGGAAATTAATGTTTAATTGCATAGAAAGAAAATAAATATAATACAATTCTACATTCCTGTGGTCAAAATAATGATTTGACAGGGATTTCTGCTGGAGACAGGGGAGGTGTGAATGTGACTTCACACTCCTGCAGCTGAGTGACCGAGGTCGAGAGTTGCTCTAATAACACTTAAATAAACGTCTGATGCTGGGAGCCAGGTCCTTTAATCAGGAGCCCCTGGGAGAAGCTTTACTATGGTTTCTCATGGGACAATGACATGACTTTCATTTTTTATGTGTTAATTAGATAGATAGTTCGCCCCATAAATTAAACATCTGTCATCACTTACTCACACAGACCTTCCTTCCGTGAATCACATAATTCTATACTTTAAAGACCATCGAAAATAAATAAATAATAATATTTGGAATTACATGTTGAGTAAATCAAATTAATTTAAATGAATTTGAAACAAATTCATGTTTAACCAAGATACATTAAAATGCAATTCATTCATAATTGCATGTCTTTTATAAAACATGATTAATTTCAATAAAAAACAAAATGCATTATTGTGAAAAAAGCATGTATTATTAAAATAGATTTTAAATATCTTGAAAAGAAAATGGGTAGCTTGGCATAATTTTATTTCCTAGAGAAAATAAATTACAAAACCTTTTTCATTATTATTATAATAATTGATTATAAAAAAAAATGTTGTCCACGCCATGTGGTGCAACTAAAAATGTCATGTGGTTCAGAGAAAAAAGGGCTGAAACAAAAAATGATATCATAGAGAACTGTGTGTCGAATCTCTTAAAATATAATTTGACCTTGTAAGCTGTAATAACAGGTCCGCTGAATTACTTTGAACACAGCACTAAAACAGAAACATTATGTGTTTTACCCATTCATTTACACAACAACAGTGTTTTTGGGGCCTGAAAAGGGGTTTGCATGTGCAGTGCATGTTTTTGAAAAACAATACCCTAATTATCTGTTTAAACTACAAAATGTGAATTTGTGCAGGCTATAGCTATGCTTTTGACTTGATGGTTACACCACATGACATTTGATGCTCTTCTGGCTTAATTGGTATGTTCTTTAACTGTGAACTTCAGCTGCACTGAACCTGCAGAACAGGTCAGACACTGAGAGAGGGAGGGTGAGCAGGACGGACAGAGTGTGTGTGTGGGCAGTGTGTGTAAGCAGGGGCGTCAGTGGGCAGATTGTATGTGTACAGTAGCTAGGTAAAGCAATTCACCGATCTGCTTGTACACTCATCTCTATAGCTGCGGTCTCCATGGTGACTCAGCCAAGTTTTTCACTCCACCAGCCGGAGTGACACACACAACGCCGCTAGCATGCACAAAGCCTGCATTCAAAACCCTCCTCTCTGCACCCACACGGGTACAGGATGCTGCAAAACCACAGGCCTCTCTTCTCCCCCTTCTCTCACTTTCGCTCACTTATTGCCCTCCGTTTCTGATAAACAAGACCACTGAGGCAGCCTGTCCACACATCTGGATTTTTATTTGTATGCAGCAGATGTAGAGCACTGGAAAGAAACTTTTCAAATATGGAACAGTTACCCTGTTCTTTAATTGACTTGACACCTTTGTTAGCATTAGGCTATTTTCGTAGAATCACTTAGAAACAGTGTGTTTGCAAAGGATCCATTTTTTTTGATGCAATGACAATTCTGCAAAAAAGCCCTGAATGCCCCAGGGTAAAAAAAATGGTATTGAAAAGCAGAAATTATGTCACATTGAAAGTTGCAGCATGAGATGTAAGCTCACATTTATGAGACAAAAAGTCACAAATGTGAGATCACAATAAAATGGTAATTTTTCAATAATGAAATAATCTTTAATTAATCTCCCAACAGCGATTTTAAAATTAAGATGTGAATTCATAATTATATTTTTACAAATTTTAATTCAGTTCTTTTATTTGTATTGAATTTTTCATGATCATTAAAAGCAGCTTTGCAGAAGCTGCATGTGATACAAAATTAAAGAGTTAAACTATTTTAAACTGATTCTCTTAAATCATGATGTAAAAATCACAATATAAGTTTTAGATTTTTTAAATACTTAAAATATAAATAAAACATCAGTTTTTTTTTTTATATATATCTTACGATTATGATTGTAAAATCAACATTTTTATAATAAAAAAAAAATTATTTAATTAAAAATTGTACCGTGAATTTACTTTATTTCCATGAAACTCGCAGTTTCTCATGTCTACGACTTAAATCTTACATTATCTTATTATCTCATCATTATATTACTTTTTAAAATTTAAATTAGAAATGGGTTTTCATAATTACAGGCTTACAAAAGAAAGTCAAATTTGGCGTTCATCCATAAAGCAGTTTTCACATGCTATGCGCTTTTACAGTACAAAACCCACACAATAAAATTTTGTTATTGCATAACCGTAATTAATCAGCTTAGAAATGAAGTCCCACTGCTTCTGAAGTTAGGTTTTTGTTAAGCACCTTGTTTTCCCCTGACATTCACTGACACAACATCAGATGACATTTTCATTATTACGGTAACTTGGGGGCCCGGTCATTTGAAACATCTCATATCAAGAGTAAATCTGAAAGCATCACTGAAAACAGAATATCAGCTTTAAAAAACTGAAAGTCATTCATTTTTCAGTCTTACACATCAAAAACCTGATGACAGAAAATGCCCATTCTGTGCAGTGCTCAGGGGCTTTTCGTTATCTTGGAAGACTCTCTTTTAACGTCTCAACATCACTCATTAGAATTGTAAAGGGAATTTCCATTCAGGAGGGAGAGATTCAATTACAGATTATTTTTGGTATTTTACCAGTCCTGCATATTTAGTGCATGAAATCTCATGCAATTTGCCAAATCATTGGATGATTTTAATAAAATAGCCCATATTATTTGTATATATTTACTTCTTGTTGTGCTGTATTTTTTTCCCTAATATTACATTGAGTCTTTTTTATCAGTTTTATCTTGTCAGTTTAGCACAAGTTTTGTATTTGATTTTGGAACTGCTTAATTATAGGCCTCGCCATTTCTAGGTGAAATTATCCCCAAATAAACATTTTTCACTCATAAACTCAGATTAATGAGGAATACAAAGAATTGTAAAACCTGTACCAATCTGACAAATTGACGAAGAGATTGTGATATAATGAGAGATTTACAAGAGCAGCATTTAAGCTCGTAAACAAAACAAATGCAAAATGCACAGGTGCTGATGATTGACAGCTCTTTCAATATCGGACATCAGTTCACTTCAGTATGAATGACTTCAGGGTGAATACTTCAGTCGCAAGATGTTATCATCACTGCAAGTGAAAATAAAATGCAAACGAATAAAAGGAATTCAAAACAGGCACGTGTTCGCACAGTACAAAACCCACTGACCCAGTGTTCCACATATGCAGCTGTGTATCCAAACACTTGACAATGGCATGTCTGCAACACTTCTAAGTTTACAGGTTTTTATCGCCAGTTGCTAAGTGCAGTGAAAGAGACCACATTTCGGCATTTGCACAGACAGTTAATCTCTTGTATTTGCCTTGCAGGCTAACTGGTAATTTTCACTTTTCTTCCTTATTGTTATTTTCCCTCACTCTTTCCCACCACCTGCCAACTCATAATGGTTTAAGGCTAATTGAGTAAGTGCAGCCCTCCTTCCGTCCATCTGTTTCCCTCTATTTTACTCTTTTTCCCTCCAAGACACAGTTCAGGTTACAGAGTTAAACATCTCTTTCTTGATCTACCAGGCTGTTTCCTTCAGAGCGATTTATCTGGTTGGAAAATAACATTCAGACCTTTGTAACAGCGATATTAGTAAACTCAATTTATCACAGCAGGTGCATTCGGCAGAACATTATCATTGATGATTCACGCTTATATTATTGCTAACTGGGATGTTTTAATTGGGAACTTTTCTGTCCCTCAGTGACGTCTTTTCAGAGTGCAGTCGGTGATGATTCAGCGAGGAAGAGTAATTCAGGTCGCCATTCGCTGTAGGAACTAATGAAGTTTATCTTTGAAGTATTGCCTTAATGTGCAATTATTTTCCCCATGTTTGAAATTTGCAGAACAATTCATCTGAGTGATCATTTCAATTTGACTAACATTTGCATATTTTTATCCATTATATCAAAAGGGCCATATTTTTGACCTTTAAAAATGTACAGTAGTCTGACAGTCTAAGACTAAATTTGTTGTAAGTTCACCTTTTAGTATAAATCAAATATAATCTGTACGGCATTCTGATAGTGACAGGCTCATTTATAGAATTTTAATGCAGTGTGTGCAAAACTAAACTAAACATTTAACTAATTATTTATGATGTATTTAAGTGTGTTGTATCAGAGTTGTCTCTTATGAGCAGTGCAAGAAATTACAGGGTATATTTTGCCTCATTAGTGTTGCCAAATAATAAATAATAATAAACTCAAGTCCAAATGCTATATCTTGGAAATAAACCAGGTATGAAATTATAGTGACCCGCACCTTCCCACATAATTAAATCCATAAACAAGCCTTAACAAGATGCTTAACAAGTGTCACTTATAATAAGTGGACATGGCAACCCTTCAAGAGCGTGCTCTGCCAAGTAGCCTTCCAAAACCATTACAGCTCTGATGGAGATTTTGTTAAAGCCATCAAACACAACAAGTCTTTGTTTGCTGTATTATTACTTTAGTCAAAAGTAGTGCAAATTTAAACTTTGATTAAAACTGCAGTTGTTGTCGAATATCTTCATAGGGTCTGTTGTTTCAACTCAGTATTCTTTTGTTATTTTACTGTCTACATTCATTCACGTTTGTTTCTGGGAGTACAAGTGGTCTCACAGATGTGAGTCATACTCACTGCAGGCGAACAATAAAACAACACTCAAACACAATCACGCATGCATTGATGACATCAGAGCGGGCCTGCTGACCTCATCACTGCAGGTCTCATGAGAGGGGGGTTGATTGTGTGTGTGTCAGGCTTTAAGATGGAGTAGGAGGGTGTATGACACCCCCGTACACTCCCCACCCTTCCTTACCCTGAGGCTCTTTTATAGGATCCATCTTTGGAGTACATCGGGGCTCCACATGCTCAAATAGACAAACTGTTGATAAGCTGCACATAGAAGTCCTATTAAATCTCGGCGTGTAAATGCAGCTATAACAGAACCCTGGTGCCTGGCTAATTGCAGTGTTATATAAGAAAGTCATACTACTGACAATTATTGACAAACTGCACCAGAGAGCACGGTAATGACTGGGACATTTAGGTTGGCTCATGGGCCTCAGCCCTCCAATTCGGCCAAGAAACTCCTTTGATTTGCCACATCGGTAAGAGATGAGCTTTAATTAGCATGTTAATGGCACAGCTGACTGAACTGTGATAACAGACTAAGGTTATATTCTCTCTGTAACCCTGACAATAAAATAGAACAAAACCTAGTGGTTTCCACAGCAACAGCCCTCCTTAAGTTTTATTGATGGTGTGCGTGTTTAGTAAAACTTGCAGAGATAACAGTAACTATTCACAGCTGCACATGCACGGACACATAAACATAAATGTGCATTCTCTGTAGATATTCTATAGGCACACCTTGCTCAGTTGCATGTCATCACAAATGCATGCATTTACAATTTAATCAGTTACTCATATATGAAGCAAATACCAAAAAACGTTAACTTTCCTTAGCTATTTGACTTTTATCTGACACTCGTATTTTCTCTAACGTATTTCTAAAGTAATTCAGTATGTTTGCATAGTTTTGAACAAGTTTGACCTGCAATGATCCTAGAAGTATATACACAATTTGTTATTATTATAATAAACTGTATCCCAGTTGGCATAAATCATATGAAATGCAAATCTTCAGTGCGGTTAACCATTGGTCAATTAACAAGTGTGATTAATTGTCTGTATTCATTAGTTTATTTTCGATTTATGGATGTTCTGCAGGCATCATAACATGTTTGTGCTAAATTTATTCTAATTTGAGAAATATTTTTTAAGTTAACATATGTTACCAGGACCACAAAACCAGTCATAAGAGTGCATAACTTTGCATTGATGTATAGTTTGTTATAGGACAATAGGATAGGCTGATATACAACTAATCTGTTAAATATTTAAAAAAAATAAATATACAAGGCCTTTTTTCAAATGAAGCTATGCATGTTAATTATAAATTAAGTTTTGATGTATTTACGGTAGGACATTTCTTAATGGAACATGAAGTTTGCTTAATTATTTTGGCATAAAAACATAAACAAATGGATCCATACTGTATTGGTGGCTACAAATGTGCTACTTATGACTGTTTTTATGGTCCATTGTCTCTCATGTCCTCCTCAGTTTCTAACAGTGAGCACTGCGTGCATCGGACGCATCTATGGTCAGTTATATTTTCACTGTCATAAAGACTGAGGTAAACAATGTGTCAGTGTGTTAAGTTCACTGTCTAGCCCACGTGTTACGTAGCGGAGAATCTCGTGTGGGCGTAGGCTGTGACAGTGACGCTTGATCGCTCCTGAGGGGGATTGCCTCGCGAGTGGGCGGGAAACTGAGACCGCGAAAAAGCAAACAGCCAAGCGCGCTCTGTAGCGGAACGTTCTCGTGCGGTTACCATGACGCTGAGAGTGGGTTAACGCCGCTCTGTCCCGCTGCTCTGACCTCTGGGTTGGTATTTGTTTGAGGTAAAGAGAGCGATTCCAGAGGTTTGTGTATGTCTGTGTTGTGGGTGAGAGGGTACTAGTCGATGTTCTTTATGATTATGGTTGTGCTGTACTCGTGACGTGTAACTTACCTGACACATGGCGAAAGATTTTCCCTCAGACAGATACTTTAAGTCAGTTATAATGGTCCACTGGTTGTCACTGAGTTTAATTTCATTTTTATTGTTGTGTTTAATATAAACATTTTGACGTACCAATACCATAATCATAAACTATAATGTTGTTATATTTCAGTTTGCTTTAAACATGTGACTCTAAGGCTAGAATACAATACACAACCTAACGAATTTAATAAACAATAATGCTGAGGACCAAACACTTATTGACTTCGTAAATAGTTAAAGAGAGAAAAACACGTCTCTTTTTCTAGGTGTGACATGAAAACATGTTCTAAAATCAGTTCAAGATATCAGTATTTTATGATCTCAGATGACTGGGTGGAATTATAGACTGAAAAAAATAATAATAATAAGACCTTCAGCACCTAAATTTCTTCAAACTATACATTTCTGTATACCTAAAGCATTAAAGTAATTTGCAATCTGCCATCGCTAATTATGATACTAAACATCTAATAGATAATGCACATAACATCATTAGCATTTTTGATATACCATAATCTCCTGAAACAATTCATAAAGAAATTGTGCTTGCGAAGAGTATTTTGGAACCAATATTAGGTAGATTCTCAGCAATGTAGCATAGAGTGTATCCGGTTCTGTTTGCTCAAATTCACAGTAGCATGCATGTTTAATTTTCTGACAGAACTGTTCTGTATATGTATGCATTCTAAAACTCTCAATATTGTTATTTAGTTGTTGGCTTTCTATTGCTTATGGCCTGAATATGTAAATACTATTACAAATATTAAATATATTTATATAATTTGTTATATTTATATGTAAATATAACAATACTATTAAATATTACAAATACTAAATTTGTTACTTAGTTCAGAATTTCCAGTATTTGTTGTTAAGCTTTTTACCTGCAACTTTTTAAAGACAAAATTTCATATATCAAATATATATGGCATATAGTAAACTAACCTACCCTAAACCCTTCCTTTATGCTGTAAAATAACCAAAGAGATCGCAGGAAAACCTGTTTTGTTTTTTAAAAAAAGACAGCTTTTTAAGTTTAAAGGAGCAGTTTAGTTTGCATCAGTCTTATTTACCAGAATGTATATTATGAACCTGTGTGCAATTGCACTTGTTTGCAAAATATTGTTGCAGTAAATGCCAGTAATCAGATTACGGCGTTTGTTAGCATAGTGATTAAAAGGGCACCTCTTGCTTGCTTTGCTTCACATTTAACTGATCAATAAATGCCCTAATGACACAGAAGAGAGCACATTTTGTTAGACAGAAAAACAGAGCAGATGGGAGGGGGGAGTGAAGATATTTAGAGATTGTACTGGAAGTCATGTGGTATTTCCACTAGAGGACCCCCTACTTCCTGGTTTCTGCCGAAGCCCCGCCTTTGCCCTAATATGGTCAATGTTGAGAGTAACATGTATGTTGCGTCACTGATGAAATTATGCAGCTCCTTCCTTCCCACCCCCTCCCCATGTCCTATCCTCACTGTTTTTGTTCTCTGTTCTCACTGTTTGGCTGTCCTCTTATGTACTGCCTTTACAAGCGACTGCTTGTTTTTTCGTACAGGTCGTCCTGCCCTTGCATATTACTTAACACAGTTTTAAAAAAGTGCTATTGTTAGAAAAATTCAAATATAGAGTTAACACAAAAAAACAAACACAAACCTTGCATATAGACAAAACACACTGCAGTAGTGTAAGGGGACTTTTTTTTTTCTTTTCTTTTCTCATGACAGGTCACCAGAGTTCACCCCGAAGGGCTGTTTTTTATATTTGCATAAAAATGTGAAATAGAGAATCTTGTTGCACATGGGGAATTTCTTGCATGGCCAATGCAAATTGAACTGTTTTATTTTTAGCTCATTTTTTTAATTGATGTATTTAGTTGCACAATTGCAAATGGAGTAACTAGTTGTAAGAAATGTACAATAATATTACATATGCATTGATTGCATTGAAAATTCTATGCATTTTATATATAGCTATTTTAAAATATTATCAATAGTGTTGATGCAGTCACACATGCCCTTCAACAAATGAGCAAAAAAGATGAGTAGGGATGAGTAATTCATGTCAAATATGAAGATTAGTCAATAATCTGTTTTCTGTAATTCATCTCTGGTGTTTTACAGAAAAAGAGAGTTATTTTAGAAAATCACAAATGTACCGATCTTATGCCTGTGGCTTTTCAGAGAACTCTGGACTTTCGTTATAAGCTAGGCTACCGCATCACAGTCTGAGCTCCATTGATGTTTTTGTGCGTAACCTGCTTGAAACACTCCTCACCTACACTGCCCATCAGCATCGCCCACTTGCTGAGTGGGACTCTAGGATGGCTCTTGTGGTTCCGGTATAAGAGACCTTTAAAAGCCTACATGTATGCAAACACAATAAACAAATAGACAATACACGCGATACACAAATACTGGGTTTTCAGGTATCTCATTTGCACAGCTGATGTTTGTTTTCTGATTCAAATTAGATACAAGGGATTGCCTGGATGAATATGAAAATGAGATACAAGAGGAAGAACCTTTATGGTGAGTGAGGTTGTATTGGTCTGTGTTAACTCTATTATTGGCCGTCTGCAGCCTCAGAGATGTAGTAAACAGTGCATGTATGCTTAACATGACTCATATTAACAGCTTCCAGTGCATTGAACTCTTAAGTGTCAAGCTGCTTGTCACCCATGCTGCTGCATTGCAAACAGAGCAAGCAGACAAAGTTCATGCAATGTCACCTTTTACCCCATTTAATAACCTTTCTAAGTGCAGCCTATGATTACCCAACGGTTCACATGACATATTTTACATACCAACATGAAATGAAAACACGAGAGACTGATCCTGTCTGTATCAGGTACATCAAGTACCCTGATTACAAATACATCCAAGGCGTATCTTTACATTGAAAAAATAACCATCCAGTTAGTAAGCTGCCCTTCTGTAAAGATACCTGCAAGGCTTTTCATGTGGAGGTTAAAGCACTGTGATACCTTTGCTAAGGACTTTGTATGTTGTGTGTTGAAGTTCATCAAAGGTTCATAGTCATCAGATGATTATGGCCAGGGTAGATGCTCTAAATGTTACTCCTTTTACCCCTAGGCAATATTAAAAGGGTCGTAACATTTAATGGGGGCTCGTCAGGGATCGGTGTCTTTGATTAAATTTACAGCAGTTGCAACTCTTTCATGGATTTTGGCTTTGTGGGTTTTTGTAAACTTCAATGTGATTATTGCCATTAACTGCAGTAGTTCTGTATTGTATTAGACACAATCCTTGTAGTGTTTTACAGTCCTTATCATTAACTTTCAGGTTTTCACCACTATCCTAAAGTCATGCTTTGTGTACACAGTCATAATTTCCTAAGGCTGTTGTTTTTAAAACACCATACAGTTGGGCTGTTAAGGTTACAGATGCTCCTGCAAAACAGGCTCTGATCGTTGAACACAACATATACTACACTAATGTACAAACCGGATTACAAAACAGTTGGGACACTAAACAAATTGTGAATAAAAACTGCAATGATGTGGAGATGGCAAATGTCAATATTTTATTCAGAATATAACATAAATCACGGAACAAAAGTATATATGGTGAATCAAAATGTCATGGTGTCAACAAATCCCAAAAAAATTGGGACAAGGCCATTTTCACCACTGTGTGGCATCTCCCCTTCTTCTTACAACACTCAACAGACGTCTGGGGACTGAGGAGACCAGTTTCTGAAGTTTAGAAATAGGAAAGCTCTCCCATTCTTGTCTAATACAGGCCTCTAACTGTTCAAT
>JAUYWG010000045.1:17781720-17795101 GCA_034779775.1 Enteromius afrohamiltoni
TCTTATTGCTACTTGTCCCAACTTTTTTGGGATTTGTTGACACCGTGAAATTTGGAATCAACATATTTTTCCTTTTATTTTATTAACAATTTGTTTAGTGTCCCAACTTTTTTGGAATCCGGTTTGTACAACCTTGAGATTATAGACATTGAAAAGATAAGTAAAGAGATTTGTTTTCAGAGTTATGCCCTGCTGGCATCTCTAGATCTTAGAGAGTCACTGTCTCTCACCTCCTCCCATTCCACCTGTGCTGGTTGTCTGGAGTCTGGCAGCAGCGCTGGGCGCTATGCCCGGGTCAACACTTTGCAATATTACAGATTGAGTGTTCTCAGAGTGCAGCTCAGATAACTGCTGCATGGTAGATCTGTCTGCATGAGCTGAGCTGGTTTGAAGAATTAGATCACTGGTCCACCAGAAACAGTTTGATGCTTTGCAAAGATTTGTGTAGAACTGTCTTAATGTGATTTAACTAAAAACACTAACAGTGAAATTATTTGCTTTCCTTTGAAGAACATTTCTCAGAGGAGGAAGATCTCACAGTGCTCCACATGAAGCCATATGCAAATTCCCTGCTTAAGGGGATATTTTCTTCCTCAAAAGAAGTCATCAAAGTTTGTCCCAAAGGATAAGAATTTGCATAAAAGTGTGGGATAGATATTTGCATAGAAAATCCTTTTTTTTCTACAGTTCACAAGTACACATGGGGAAATTTAGTTGTCTAGTTATGCAAATTAACAATGGGTCAGTTTTTAAAATGCACTGACCCATCAATCACAGTTTTTTTTTTTTTTACAAAGAAATTATGATAATAATGGGAGATATATTTCCACACACTTTTTAAAATGTACTTCCAGGATTCATTCGAATCAAACTATAAAAGGTTTTCAGCAGAAGCAGATTTTTGGTAAATGCAACACAACACATCATGATAACCCAGTCCATTAGAAATCAGGCTGGGAACTGCATGCACCAGCATGTTCTTCCAGCCTCTGTTCTCACACTTTTATGGAAGTACATTTTCACACACTCATTTTTTTTTTCTCCATAGGGAACAAAGCTTTCCCTGAATCCCAGTATTCTCTTTCTAGGCGGGGACATGTAGTTTCTGCCTGCGGGCGAGAGTTCTTCATCAACCTGAGCTGTTTTCTTTCTCTGCCTGGCCTGCTTGACCCGTTTCTCTTGCTGCAGTCCCGGAGAAACTTGTTCCTGTTTGTGAAGTCCTGTGAGTAGTTGAAGGCTTATGCATGTGTGTGTGTGAGAGGAAAAAGAATGCATCTCATTCCTGCTGTAACAGACAGAAAGTTCCATGTCTGTTTAACTCAGCAGGCCTGTTCTGTTACCCTACTTTAAACAAAACTGCTGTCATTATTTATAATGGATAGTAATGCTTAGATATGCATGGTATTTGTGCCTCTTTCCAACACACAATATACAATTCAGGTGCAGTTTCTGTAAATGTGTCTTTTATGGAATGTTGTTTATGGAAAATGTGAGTGCTGCTTTCCAGTGCAAAAAAGAGTTGAGACCACAATGCTAGGGTGTTCTGGTTGTTAAGCGACTGATCTATGTCAAAATAACCCATCGAGTCAGCACAGATAGCCTTGTGGGCAGCACACTAACATACAGCATGCACTACAGGCCCAAGTTCAAATCCAAACTTAAGGACCTTTCCCGTCCTGCTCCATATCTCTCTCCTACTTCGCTTCCTGTCAGTTCTAATCTGTCCATCCTAATATAAAGACTGTCCAACTCTGTAAATCTAAAATTTAAGTGTTTCTAAGTAGTAAATACAACTTGAGAAGTGTTCACGTCTAATTTATTATTTAACATTTCTACACAATTCCATACATTCCATACATCATATTTACAGTAATTACGCATTATTCAGATCCTTCAATATGGTTAATTTCATTCATTCATTTATTTTTTTAGCCTGACAGGCAACAATCATAAAGTTGTGGTAACATTATTGCAAAATATTGCTGTCAAAAAATGTCCATGCACAAAGGAACAAGCAGCTTTGTTGGTCAGTGCAGAAAATGCATTTCAACCATCTTGACATCTATGCAGAATATGCAAGGGAACATTTTTCATTCTCAAACGAAATTTCTGATTGCACAAAATACTATTGCAATAATTGGATTTGGATTGAATTGTTCAGAGAAATTGTAAATGTGACCTTCCCTTGATAACCTTAAAGGATTTCATGTATAATGTCTGTAGCATAAACAAAAAAAGTTTAATATTTTGGCTTAGGGGTTTAAATGGCTTAGAGGCCTTTTTTATAAGTTTCACTGCTCAGAGATGTCTTAAACTTGTTTATTTTTAACACGTTGTCTAAAGTCAGAGATTTAAGGTAAGTATTGCTTACAAAAAGATGAAACTTCTGAATGGAGAAAAGGTACTCAGCACATTATTGCCTTTGTAATATCAAGCATAATAACAGCAGGTCAAACTGAACATCAGAAACCATTTTTCTTTATGAAAATTTCCATTTGAAAAAACAAAGCTCTACACTCAGTGCAAAATATCAAAAAGAGATTAAAATACTAATTTCTGGTTTAAGGTCGGTGCTGTCCAAGCTGCTTATTTCTGAATCATTCGCTTTCATCTGTGTTTCCTGTTTTGAGTGAGGCTATGTTGCATTTGCAGGTGGTGGGAAATCTCACGCTTGCTCTCTTCTTTCACACCCACTTTGTGCCCCTCAAAAAACACAGCAGAAGCAAAAACATCTGCTGAAGTCTGTGGGAGAACAATGAATTAAAACTCAAAGCCCAGAGCCCAAAACAAATATACAATCTTGGGATATTTCAGGGTCTTTCCTTTCCTGTTGGTGCATGAAACTGCTGTCAGCCACTCTGTGTGTGAAGGCCGTGAGAGCTGAAATTATATAAGAGCTCACATGACTCAAGCTGTGTGAAGGTGCTGCTGGGAAACAAGCATGGGCCTGATGGCTGTGCTTCAGTAGGATCTGATCACCACCTTTTAGATCATGGTTGTGCCAATGATGAAGGCTGATGATGCCTGTCCCAAGTCTCAAAATCCCTAAACCCTCACAGTCTTCTTCTGAGTCCACACTTTCTGATATGATGGCACTTTGACTGTCAGGTAGAAGTCTGTTGCAGTCATGGTCTACGGCAGTGGTTTTTAGTCCACATTTTGTTTGTCTCTCTGGTTTAACACACCTGATTCAGATCATCAGTTCATTTATCAGAGAGCCCCATGTATTAAAAATTCCATGTATTATTGAAAATTACTAATATGACATAGAATTTAGGATGGATAGTATGCACCTTGGGATGCAGGCTGTGTGTGTGTCAGATAAAGGAAACATACAAAAAAATGTGCAAAGCACATTAATGGAAAGATTGGGGCCTGAGTCTAGTGAAGACCTTGAATGACTTCCTTAGGGTGTGTACTTTGGAACTAAACTCAGCAGGACAGTGGCCCTCCAGGAACAGGTTTGGACACCCCTCTCATTAAGAGAACAGGGACTGGAGGACTACCTTCCTGTGGAGTTCACCTCCTGTACAGGTGTGTACAGACCCACAGAGTTTACTTGCTGTTTGCAAGCTTAAAATACGTCAAAACCTTTGGACCAGAATGTATTCGATAGGCCATGGCTTTTCTGCTAAACTTTGACCTGGAATTCATTTCTAAGGCCATGAAAGGCGGCCTACTAAATCTAGTAGAAAAATCCAAATGACTAATTCTTCCCTGAGGCTGTGAAGAGTTGGTAGGGCCAACTCAGCAGGAAGTTGAGATGCTGGGTATTTAACTTCTCACAAACACCTTTGTGTGCACCAACTCCCTTCATTTTTCAAATAATTATGTAAATTAGGCTAGTGAGAAAATGGTTAGTGAGCTGCTAGCTTTTGAGGATCTGAGTGTGTTTGTGATTAATCCAGCCCTGCTGAATGTTTAACAAACTGCTCTGATTTAACAGCTTCCATTGGACTGGCACCATTGTCACCTAAACCTGATCCCTACCCTCCAGCCCTGGATTTAACATCTGATGTCTCATCCACAAGAAGATGATTTAGGATCCAGATAAACCTATTTAAGACCTTAGTCATGGTGTCACCTATAAACAGGTTTGAGGGCAGGTCAAAAGGATATTTTATCCCACTTAAGCACTGAACTTTAAGTTGAGAGTTAGTATTCTTTCAATTGTGACCTAATTTGCTTTGAGAGTTTGTATAGCGGCCAGTCCACCTGAATACATGTATCCTGATGCAACCCACAGTTTTTAGCCTGCTTGAAATGTACATCTCCTCAACACTGCTTTTCAGTTACTAATAATCTCCTCAGGAGCCCTGCTTCAAAACCCAGCAGAAATATTTAATTCAATTTCTCCTCAGAGTCAGCTTTGATGCAGCATTAATGTCCTTAGTCAACTCTTAAAGTCTTGAGAAGGACAGCATGGGTACTTATTAAAAACCTGATGGGTTTCTAATGGGAATCTGATCTGATGCAAGCATTTCAGGACACAGATGTTCCTGCAGGACCAACCTTCAGCTTCCATCACCATGATGACCTAATTTCCAATTAAATAAGATTTGGTTGCCATACATTAAGTATAAGTGCCAAGCCCCTTTTTCATATTTCCTCTGGCTGGCACTCTACAAATTAAGAGTTTGCCATTGTCATCCAGCTGAATTCCTATTGTTTATTTTGAAGGAGAGATAGTGTAGTTGTGCACAGCTGAAATATCATCCAGGCTGTGCCTCTAATGACACAGCACTTCAGAGAGCTGTTATACGGTGACCTCACTACCACTGTGTAAGTGAGATGGAATATTAATGATGGTGATGCACCACCACCTTTGTTTTCAACTCTTCTCCCACGGTAGAGTGCTTGCGCAGGCCGCTGGCTGTGTTTGTGTTTGGTTTGTGACGTCTGTTGAAGGGGTAACGTGCTGGGGGTCTGGTGTATAAACATTGCATTGAACATGACGTGCACCGTGCCCAAAGGTGATGTCAAGAAGAAACTGGGAATCAAATTTCTATCTATAAATGCCTACGCAGATCATACACATGCAAACATACTGTATACGTGCATATGGGTAAGTGTGCACTTTTAAGTACAGATATCTAAGTTATATACCAGGAATGTGTTTACTCTTTAACCCACATTTTTTACCTTTTTGAGAAATTCACAACACTGCACATTGTCATTACCATAATAGTAAAAAATAAATAAAGAGTAGTGGTAATGACCTGTTGCTGAACTTTTTTTTTAAAAATATCATGTTTAGAGAAAACATGAATTAGCAATAGCTACAGATGTTAGCATAATCTTAAAACTACCACATTTTGTTGTTGTTGCGGTAATGAGCATTCTAAAACATTTAAATAAATATTTAGAAATTTCCCCTGCAGTCTTTTTGTTATCCAAAGTTGTCAGTGCTCTTCAAAACTGAATGTATTATTTTATAGTGATTTGGATTTATACATTTGGTTTGCTCAGGGTTTATATGTCAATGATGTGGAATACAACCATTGAGCAGACATGTTTTGATAAAAAGTACTACATTTAAATTGCAAACAAAAACGGTCACAACTTATGAATGCCTTAGAAGCAATCTAGAATTTGCTAGCACTAATTTCTTTTCGTTTAAAATGTGGATATCTAGTTTTCCCACAATATAAAATCATATAATACAAAAAAATATGCATAGGATGTTATTGTTTTGCAATGAAATGTCAATCACACTGTCATTTCAAACTGCTGAATTTTCACATATTAAATGTGTTATGTCTTCACATTCTTAACTAAAAAAAAAAGCATGTTGAGCATCAAGTTAAGTGTTAAACATCTTAATGCATGTAACATTCAGGATAAAAAGGTTTTAGCCTGCACATTTGTACAGATATTTCTATAACTATAAAACTATAAAACTATAAAAGCATGATCATATTTCCTTCAGAAAGTTGTCTAATGAAATGGCACAAAACTCTTATTAAATTAGCATAATCATATTTGCCAGTATGCAGCTAGTTGTTATTCCTATAGGCTCAGCACATCCCTGTCCTGATCGGATCAGCACATCACTGTCCACCAATCAGGAGATCTTGTGTTGCACTGAGCTCATGCACTGACTCACTGATCACATGATTTAAAAGGAACCCCTCATCTGTTTTTACTCCTCCCTTTCCTGCTTTTGCTTTTCTCTCTCCTCTTCCAATAACACAGTGTCTTCCGGGAAGGAGAGAGGGAGCAGAGATTGAGGCTTAGTGTGTGTGTTTGTGTGTGTGTATGCAAAAGTGCCAATTCCCTTTTTTTCTTCCATGAGGTCAGACTACATTTTGTGTTGCTGATCTCAACTCTGGAAAAGTAAGTGGCCTGAGCCAACTAAGTCAGAGAGTGAGGGTGTGTGGACCTCTGAAGTGACTTCATTGTCTGCTTTACTGGACTGCTGCACTAACACCTCATTGTCATGCGTTTGTTTT
Source organism: Enteromius afrohamiltoni (assembly GCA_034779775.1). NCBI lineage: Eukaryota > Metazoa > Chordata > Actinopteri > Cypriniformes > Cyprinidae > Enteromius > Enteromius afrohamiltoni. The sequence goes on from JAUYWG010000045.1 coordinate 17,788,173, forward strand.
CCATTTATGGTCATTTATTGAGCAGCTCTTTGTGAAATTATTACAAATCATTCCAAATGGAGGGGCTTTCCAGCAGCGAGCACAAAGACTCACGATACTCACGAAAGACAGTGTGACATCAGTTCTAAGGAGCTGGCAGAAGCTGCTGTCATGTGATGCTGAGTCAAGATGAGCTCATGAAAAGCAAAGCACCTGACATGCATACTGTTTTTCTCCAGATGTTTGAACTTTAGGTTTGATCTGCTCATCACATTTATATTGATGTAATTTACAGGAAAGTGCTCTCAAATGCAATAACTAAGGTGGTGCTTGCTAAAGCTCTGTGTACACTGACAGTGATTAAATCACTCATCATTGCTCTGTGCTTCTAGAACTCATTCCTACTGCAGCATGCATTACCTTTTAATCGATGCATCACATCAGTGTTCATTTGCATAAATTTGGACTAGGACTGCAATATTTGTTGTCGATTGTTTAATTTTAAATGCATTCTTTATTTTAGGATTCAGTTAATATATATGAAATACAGAATATATAACACACACACATACAGTATATATATATATATATATATATATATATATATATTAGTATTGTCAAATGATTAATCACATCTAAAATAAATTTTTGTTTACATAATATAAGTATGCATACTGTATATAGTAACAATGTATATATAAATATACACATATGCATGTATATACTTCAGAGAATGTTTAAACATTAAATATATTTAGAATACAAATAATATGAATGTAAATATATACATATAAATATTTTCAAAATACATATATGTGTCTATATATGCATAATAAATATACACAGAACAAACATATATTATGCAAACAACAACTTCTATTTGGGTAATTAATTGTTAGACAGCAGAAATATATATACTGTATTGATGTATTACAAATTTCTATTACATCAAATGTGTCTAATGAGTTGATGAGTTGTAATTTTGCAGTTCCATTTGGTGCCACTAGTGGTGTAGGAATTGCACACTGCAGCTTTAAAAGCCATTTCTCAAAGTTGTATTGTAGAAACTACAGATATGTTGCAAGACGGTGATGAAATATCCTCTTTCTTTGAAACATCTTAGCACTAGAGAAGAGTATGGTTTTCTTTTACTACCCGTGATAGACATGTGGAACCATAACCATACACACATTCACTGCTTCCTGTATTGGAAAGTAAGCCAGTGTCACAAGGGAGCTGAGTACTGGTCACAGTGACATTGCAAATCCAAGTCACAGCAACACCATGTGTGCCGTGTCACTCTGCCCAGAGCGCTCCAGTGTGTGTGACAGTCACAAATCACATGCATGCTCACAGCACCTGAATAATTTACTGAGCACCTGATGTTGTTCGAATACATTTGAATACGTTCAGCCTCGGGAACATTATTTCATGAATGAACTTTCAGATACAAAACGCGCTAGACTCAAGCAGAACCAGCATGTTCTAGTACAGACCAAGACTGATAGTAAATCATCTGCTTTGGTGATTCATTTTCTAAGGTTTAAATCTGAAAGTCACATATGACAGCACGACATTCAAATCAGTGTTCCCACTTAGTCAGATTTAGAGCGATTTATGCAGAATTTGATTCAGGCTTTGTTAGACTTAAAAGAACAAGATTATTCTTCTTGTACATCTTGTATTCTTATTGTAATTCCAGTCATACTGAGCGACCATATGATCACAGGCTGATTCAACAATGTATTCACAAAGATCTACCGGGAAAACCAGCATCATCATAGCCATCTTTTGCATATTGCACAACACTAAAATGCATGAGAAGTCTTTCTTATTTTCTTTCTACCCTAAAACTGTGCAGCATATTGGCATATTATAGCCTAACCCCTGATCTGTTAACAACGCACATGATAAATCAGTTTTTTACAGTAAGTCCATTGCATAGCAAAATCGAAGCGCTCCATATGGATGACGTATCCCGAAGTGCATTTCGCGAATCATTTCCACCGGGTGTAAAAACAATTACCAGAGGCAGGGATGCAAATGCATGTTCGTCCAACCAGTGCTCCTGCACGAATGCTGAAACCCTATGTGAGTGCAGGTCAGGAGGAGGAGGGACGATCATACCCCGGCCCACTTCACGGAAACCATGCCGAGTGTGAGTACACCCTTAGACTCAGTGGCAGGGGTTATTTTTTTCTATTACATTTACAGGAGGACTTTGAGGAGTGATGTTTTGGAAACAGAAACAGAGAAAAACAAACACTGTAATGTCTGGACGAGGAAGAGTAAGAGGGGCCCAGGGAGAAGAGCAGGCCCATTGAGAGGGCAAGGTAGAGGTGTAAGAATGCGTGGCGTTGGAAGGTTTATTACCATCAGCCACATGACCAGATGTCCCTTCTTGAAGCCATGGATGCCAAGAAATTTTGTGTCAAATGGTGGATTGCATGTTTTGCATGCAAATACCTTTAAAACTGAAACATAAAAGTGCTTTTTTTTGTAATTTCAACAATTGCCAGTATTTTGAAACCTGGTGTACTTTGATTGACTGCATGTACCTTGTGAAGAAAACAAGTGTTATTCTTTGACAGAATAATTTCATTTTGACTCAGATTTCCAGTGTTTTGGTAAAGTTAGTGTGTGCAGAGAAGTATGGGTAAGCACTTGTTAGCTTGTTAGTTCTTTTTAATTTATATCTGGGATAATTGTTCTATTTAAGTATTTTCTTTCTCCCCAGACTGTAGAAAGGGACTTTTCAGAGTAAAATAAAAAAAAAAAAAATCCACAACAACAGACTTTGAAAGTTATCAAATATCAAATGCCGGTTTCAAAAGTACCTACTTTTTCCCACTGTAACACAAGGTCCACATAAGGACTATACAGGCTAAAAATTCTGACAAAAACTTCAGTATTCAAATACTTGTTCTTTATCCACCTTCAAAACACACACATACAACACCCATAATGTTTATTCTGCAGCTTTATGCCTGTGTACATCTTTACTGAGAAAAAGAGTCTTATCTTATCTGTAACTCTGTAACAGTCCAATTTTACCCTTTTCCATATCCCAAGTGCTTGCTTTTTTTCTCCTTCTGGGTAATGAGACTCACTGGAAGCAGGGATTTGGTGATCCAAGCATGCTAAACCCCATTAACAAACAGGTGTGTCTGCAACTGCTCTGTGAATTCTGCCTCAGACTGTCCTTCCCCTGTTTACCCTCAAAATTCATCCTAAAGTCTTTATCACCGCCCTCCACCCTCTTTACACACACTCGTTTGCCATGTGTGCACACTGTTAAATGCAAAAAAGTGGGAAAAAAAAACAAAATAGCAAATTTGCATATGGCCTGAGTGACCTCTGACCTTTCAGAATCCACTGACATGTGCAGAGGACAGACTGCATGCATGCGTTTATCTCCTGCCCCTGCATTCCACTCTGCACCAATATCAGCACATGTCCTTCTTTTTCTTAATAGAGGGGTAATGAGAAGATATCCTGTTCTTAGAGTTGAAAAAAATGTGGGAGGGTAAGTGCGATTAAAGATCAAGCGGGTTTATTTAAGGACAACAATGATAGCAGTACAAACTAAGCTGTACAGTTTGCACAACATGTACAGTTTTGATGCCAGTCCCGATCAAGTATGAACATTCAGTTTAATCCAAAGAACAGGGTTCAGGGGAAGAGTGTTGCAGGCTAATGGAAGCATGTGCTTTCTTACGTAACGCTGGCTCTTCTCCAAACATTCATGTGCTGGAGTTAGTTTAGGGCATAGATCAAGCTTAGATACACACTTTTCCTGCAGCTGTGTGAGTGAGTGCTTTATGGATGCATGCGTGTTTATGTGTGAAAGAACGATGACTGCTGATAGGGAGAGTTTCTAGGAATCGGTCTAGGAATACTGCGAACCTTTGCACAGCGCACAGGCCTTTACCTGGAAAAGCCATGTCCAAACATATAACTTGACTGGCGGTCATGCTGTACTTATTCATAAGGGCCAGCAATTAATCAAGTATTGTTACATGCTGATCCAAGAGCTGTTTTGAAACATTTCACACCGAAATTTAGATAAGTAAAGCTTGTTTAACTGATCCTGAGCGCTGCTTTTATTTAGCTGTTTTCTGCAGCTGTTTGGCTGCTTATTCGGGCCAGGAGAGGTAATCTCTCTTACTGGCAACAGTCCATGCTATGAAAACTCTTAAAAGAAAGGCTAAAAATAGACATCTTGTGTTCACATTGTCATGGATATTGTTTTATAATGAATTGGTGTGCTTGTAGTTGGCGCTAATAATGTTTTCATTACTTAGAAGTATGAAAAAATGTTTTCATCTCAACCTAGCAAGCAACATTGATAAAAGTGTGAATAAATGTTGTCACGTCTAACAAAACTGACCATCTTTTGTGTTAATTCTCTGTTGTAGCTGTTACCTTTAGGCATTTCACAAACATTTCACAAATTTCTGCAGTGCATACAAGATTGACTTATATTGTGTTGTTTACTGGGATTTGAACCCAATTTATTGTTATCGTATTTCTTGTACAACTGCTCTAAACGTGTTACAAGAATATATTTTTTCCTCTTCACATGCAATGTATGTTGCTTTGGATAACTATACATTGAATTTACATTTATTTTGCGAATGTAGTGCTTGCTCTATAAATATACTGGAAGAAAATGGCACTAACATAATTACTGTCTTTGCAATTTGAAGTGCATAAAAGATATACTTTTTTATGAATTCATTGGGATTTGAAGCCACAACCTCTTGGTAGTATTGCTTGCACCATTGCTCTGGAAATTTTAAACATCGAGATGCGATTCAATTTAAAATTGTACCAATTATTGAGTGAGAAAATGAAGTCTCTGAATGGATCTGGGGCAATAATTATTTTATTTTGTATTATATGTAGCTATAATTTCTGTAATGGCTCGTTTAGGCCAATGATGCTCTGTTTTGTACAGAGGTCTGCTGCAGTCTGATTATGTTGTCTAGTGCTTGTAAATGAGGCCAGTCGAGTATTGGCCCAATTACATGCATTTAGCATAGACACACACACAGCCTCTCTTGGCCATCTGCCTTGGCCAGTTTCACACATGTACTGACACGCCTTGCAGCTCTGGGCTTCTTGAGAAAAGTCTTTGGTCTTTTCAGAATCTGTTAAGTCTGTTGATTTAGCCCTTGAACCGAATTTACCCCAAACTCAGGTGTTTTTGCTCAGAGGTGATTTGAGGATTTCGATCTATTTCTCTGCAGGTGGCATGCTGTCCTTTTTCAGCTGTCCTCTTCTGCACCACTTACACACTTGGGAAGAATACAAGCATATTTTTCACAGTGTGTGCTGCTAATTGGTAGGGATGGGAGGAACTGTTTCCTAGGTATAGTATGTTGAAAGTACGTGACATACTATACCACCAAAACATGGAAGATAAAACAGAAATATGTCAATTAAATAAAAAATGCATAATGACCTAATGAGATTAAGGTGTACATATGTGGGCATATGTCACACACACATGCTCTTGAGGGTGTAATTGTAATAGAGACATATTAAAATTGTTCTGCACCGTCAGATCTTGGGAAATTAGCTTGCATAATTATACACCCTATTTTAGGTATCTTTCACACCCATAGTCAAATTCCCAACACCCATCTGTTCACCATGACTAGATATGTACACTTTGCTTTACAAGCCTCATTAAATGCAGTATCAACAATTTAACAGTGTCTGCAGTTACTATGTTCATTTCCTTTTGTAAATGTTCTGATGTGTTTCTGAGGGAACAGTCTCCACGCTGCTTGTATTTGTTGTTGTTTAAGGGTCACTCTAGGTTACAGGGGTTATGCTGAGTAAGACAGGTGAGAGATTTCACCTGCCTTATAGTCTCTGGCATTAGGTGTTACTGTGTTGCAGTCTATGGTGTGTCATTTTACAGAGCACTGTGAACTTCTGTTTGGATCACAGTGGTTCCTATGGGATCAGTTTACTAAACACTTGAACTTTTTTATCACGTACAAAAGACAGAAGGAATTTATATATTTATAAATAATATTTCTGTTGAATATGTATGTATTTTTAACTTTTGTATTAAGATTGTTATTATTTAAATGTATCTACTTGTACTGGGTTTTATTTATGTATTTATTCATTTTTATTTCATATTCATATATTTATATTCATTTATATTTCAATTGTGTTTGACAATAAGCTTAGCTGAGTTAGGCCCAAATTTGACTCAGGTCTCTGCTTTCTTATTATTATTTACTCTAACTTAACATAATTTGCTTCAGAAGATTTAAAATTGTACTGGGACAAGATATTGAATTAGTGTTACGTGATTCGATTGCGACATACACAAAATTGTGTTGTATAACATCAAGGCAGCCTCTTCGGAGGAGCGACGATGAAAGGTCAGCACTCAGTATACTGTATGTGAGGTCAAGCATGTGTTTCTTGCTGGGAAAGTTTAAAAACATTTGGAAATAGCAAGAGACGTTAGCACAGCTAAAATAAAGCATGTGCTTTGGACCCCTGTGACACAACTGTTACCACACTCATGCAGACATAATGAGATCTGCTTGTATAGCTCTGTGGAGAGACAGTTCTCAGTATGTGATCAAATGAGCCCATCTCATTCTCTTCTTAGTTTGTACATAAATGTCACAGTGAGTGTCACACTACTGGAGCTTTGTGAACCTCTTGAGATAAACACACACACACACGCACACAGTGTGTTCCTCATCTGAAGAGCTGCTTCAGTAGAGAGATCCCAGCGTCCTGTTTGACTTGGGAAGAAATATTACGTACAGTACAGCATTAAAATCAGACATATATGGATAGATAGATAGATAGACTTTTATGAGAAATATAGATAGATAGACAGACAGACAGACAGACAGATAGACAGATAGACAGATAGATAGATAGATAGATAGATAGATAGATAGATAGAT
>JAUYWG010000045.1:17809628-17837740 GCA_034779775.1 Enteromius afrohamiltoni
CTCTCTCTTCCTTTTTCTAAGGATATGGTAGTTTAATGGTATGTCAAAATATGTTACCTAAAATAAGTAACCTTGATTACATCATCTACAGTGTTTTAATAATGTAATCTGTAATCAGTAACAGACCACAATGTGTAAGAAATCTACCCAGCTCTTTTTATCAGTTTCTGTCTTTGGCCTTGTATAAATTATGTGCTGTATAAAAAAACTACTTCTATTTCCCTCTATTGCTGCCAGCACTGATAAGTGTGCATATCCTACATTACCTCTTACTTTCTCACATGCCTTTTTATGCATCTTGTGGTGGGGGAAATAGCCGGGAGAGTGATTTATATCAGCTGAGAGAGAAGAACTGCTGACAGCTCTGGGAAAGCCTTCCTTTCTGTTCCTCTTGCAGCAGCTGGAAAAGTGTGTGTGAAACAGAGGGGGAGTCCTGTGTGTGTCCGCTGAAATTAATGGCATGTGCAGTGGGAAAGTGGATGATCTGTACATTTGTGCTCGTTGTTCACATAATGAAGTCCTCTCTGTACGAATCATGCTGAACTCACATGTTCAGAGTGTGCATAAAATAGCATGTGATTCTCGTGAGGAAAGTATGTGCAGATTCCAGCACGCGGCTCCCACACCCTGCAGTATTTGCCCCACTGGAGAAGGGTTTTGTGTCTAACGTTACCCATACGTTGTTGTATTGCATTGGCTGTACAATGCAATATAATGTTGTGCTGTAATAGATGTCATTCTCCTCATCATGTCTTTGATCATTAACTCATTCTGCACGTGTCCTGGGGAGCTAGGGGGATGTGCTTTAACCTTCTGGGTTTTTTAAATCTGTGTCATATTTGCAGGATTTTAGGTATCGTGATGCAGTTCAGGTTCTTTTGATTGTCCAGCTGATCCAGGAATTAGTCTGTAAAATTTAGTTCTATAATTTCTGAGTCAATCCAATACTTGCTGATGTCCGTATAAATACTACATCGAAAAAACCCCGAAAACTTGTGGCAAAGATATGGGTAGGATTAGGGTTTTGTGGTAGATGCGCACTATATGTAAGTGAAATCTACGTATTATATGCACGCAAACACGTGTGTCACATATACGCCAAAATCCATTTTTCCGTATCAATATCACAAGTTTTTGTTTTATTTGTCGTACTATTTATACGGGCTGCAGAAGCTGACAAGCTCCCTTGTTGTTTGTGAACAGAAGCCAATAAGTCCATTTGAGCCAATCAGCATGCTGTATTCAGGTCAGGTGACAAGGCTACTAAAAGTGATTGAAGAACTAAAAATGCACCAACTTTACTTGTATGTACTGTGGGGGGGGTATAGGGAGTTGGGTCAGGACGAGGTGAGCAGCTCTGCTCTGTGACCCTCACAGGCCTCAGTGTCACCGCTGTCTTCCTGTTCCTGCTCATTAAAGCACAGGACATGGAGGAGAGTGTGAGTGGGAGGAGAACAGATCAGAGGAGAGAGAATCAAATCCCCCAGCCTAGTTCCTGTGCTATCCTTCCTGTCCTCCTGATGATATTCACACACACACACAAAAACACACGTTGTTGCTGGAGATGTAGTGCACGGTAACTTGCTGTCAGATGTTCTTCCTCTGGAGCCAGCAGCTAATCTCATCTTTGCACCAAAGAATAAGTAGTTCTGGGATTTAAAATTCACCACTGGCCTGGCTAATAAACTTCTGATCTCTGATTAAGTGACTGTAATGTCATGGATATGATATTAACATTCGTCCTGGGGGGTCCATACAGCAAAAAAAAAAAAAAAAAAATCGTACATGGATAAAATATCTTACTAGAGAAGAAGATGTTTATTGACAAAATGAAAAGTTTGTTCCTTGCTGATTTCTGTTCAAACATTTTATATAAGATGGAATAATAAGAAGGGCCCAAAACTAATTTGATTCATTGATGGAGACCACATTGGGAGGCTGTCTATCTCGCTTGGCCAGTTCTGAGAAACGTCGTGTGCAGACCTTTTGATCAGTTTTTTGTAATGTGAGAATGTTTGCAATGAACTAAAACTTAGCCTTGAAGTACTATATGAGTCAGAGGATCTCTTGAAGTGTGCGAAAGGTGTTTACAGGTGGACTATCATTCATTAGACACCTGTGGTGGGATTGTTTGTTTAAACTGCCATTGGTTCTTCACCCATGTTAAAGGTTTTGCATTCTTGGCTGATGACAGCTGAGATCAGTTATAAATGAGTGAGCGTGTGAAGCTTATGTTTATTCCTTTTGTGTGTCAAGTTTTGCCCAATATGTGCACAGAATCCACCTAGAAAACCCACCCACAGGTGTACCAGGACAGATCGGTGACTCACATCAGTACCAGGATCCTGATATCAAAAACAGGAATGTGCCTTTCTTTGTAGAGAAACAGGTTTTGGAGAAGACTCCAGTATCCTTAGTCTTTTTTCTTAAGAAAGTCTTCTGCTGCAGTTGCTTCACATGACAGGAAACAACAGCTCTTCCTTCGTACTCTAGTGTGACCTCTCACCTTTCACTCTTTCTGACCTGCAGCTGTCTTTGAAATGTCAGAATCTGCTGTGTGATTTTTTTGTTTTTTAAAGAGAGGATTTGCCTTGGCTTTTGCCCAACTTGGAAAGTTCTTTCCAAGTGCTGAGTAACCACATACTTCTCGGTTATTTCACGCATTGTTGCAAACAACGCAAGAACTCTCTGGATTGTTTGGGCTTTGGTGTGTCTCTATTCACGCAGGTTTCTAGATATGGATAAATGAATGCACCTCACCCAACACACCTCTCACCACACCTGAATACTTTGTGTAAACTCTCACAAATAGACATCTACTGAGAATTGCAAAGTACAGCATGTGTAGCAGAGGTCAGCATGTCAGTTCAGCATTTAGCACAAATAATTAAAACATAAAAATGATTAGTCGTTATCAGTTATTATTTTAGAACAGCGGTAGGCAACGTCGGTCCTGGAGTGCCAATGTCCCGAAAAAAAACCTTACCTGCCTGTAGCCTTAAAGGCCTTGATTAGCTTGTTCAGGTGTGTTTGATTAGGGTTGGAGTGAAACTCTGCAGGACATTGGCACTCCAGGACCGACGTTGCCTACCCCTGTTCTAGAATATAATTAATCTCGGTTAAGTCGATACTTGGATTTTCTGATAAGTCTATTTGATGCGCACTGATATATACACAAGTGTGTGCATATTTGTGAGCTTTAATAGGAGTGTCAAAGGTTTCTAATTACAACAGATTTTAACAAGCGTTGAGCACTGTAGCCAATCACAGACTTGTTTGTTGATCTTTTGAATGCAATGGCCAGTCATGGACAATTAAGTCAGTTTGTATAGCCATAAAAAACTGTAACCAACAAAGTAAACAAGATGCAAGTAAGAAATTCACTGTGCCGTATAGACAGATTTATATGTATATATATTTGAATTGGTGCAGAGAATGATGCAGCTTTACTAGGACTACAACATTACGAACATCCTGGCAACATCATAGCAGAAACTAGCTCTGTATCACCGTGTCGTTAAATTGTGCACAGGTAAGCGCCAACTTTTCTTTGATCATTCAAGTCAAAACAGACATGTGCAGCAGCTAAACTCTTTAATATCTTGTAAACAGTTATCCTGCCTTTGTGATCTAATAGGCAAATCTGTCCAAACCCAGATCAGATGCGTGACTCTCACTTGACTCACACCTGGCTCTTACAGGAAGCCAGAGGGAAACTTACTGGGGTCTCCCTTTCATGCTTCTTTGAACATATTCTCTTCAAGGGCATAGTCTTGCAGCTTACTAAATTACTCACACACGCCAGCTGTGTTCTGAATATTCACAAATATGACTCAGTGACAACTTCACTGACACTTCTTTTTATTTCAAAGGGTTCCTGTGATCTGTACTTAAGGACCGAGTGTTTTCTTTATTATTTGCCAACAAACCAGCCCATGCTGGTAAGTGTTTTTCAGTAGTGATTAGTCTTTGAGGGTCCTGGCTGCACATCAAGGCTGGGTGTTACCAGCAGACATCAGATTGAGTTTGATAAGAAGCTACGAGACCCCTGTGTACGGCATTAGTCAGAGCTATTTTCTCAATCGAATTCAATGACAGATTTATGAATTGCTAGCTTAAGAAGACCTGCAAATTGTATGCAGCTGTTTCTATCAGTTTTACAACTTATGTGTTGAATAACATTGTCACAAAAGCGGCAAAGAATAAAATCGGAGTGAAGAGGAAATTAACAGGAAGAACCGAATTCTCTGAGGGTTTTGTTTATTACCCAAACAATTAAGCACCACCACATAACTAATTATTCAGTTATCATTTACCACAAAATCAGAACATCAGAAAAGCTCCGATTGTGGATCAAACCAAGAATCAATCATTCTTAAAGACTGTCCCAGGCCTTGCTTCAAAGCACAATGATTGCTTCCTAATATTTGCTTTGCTTTGTAGTCACAATATTTGTAAACCAAGACTTGGATAGATAGATAGATAGATAGATAGATGAAGAAAGAGAATGACTGATTGCAAATTAGAAATATTTCCTATCTATCCAGTCTTGCTGAAGTTCTTCACAATCTGGTATCCTAAAGGAGTGAATGAACATGTGTAAAGATCCACCATGAAAAAAATTATTCAACCTGGGGTCAGGGTACCCTTAAAACCCCTTAAATCTGGCTGAAATCCGGGTTGCTGAGTGTCACGTGAGTATGAAATGATTCATAAAGCTCTGAAGAAATTAGACTGTCAATTTGTGGCTGTGTAAATGATTAAAGTTACTATTCCAACACTCATTACAATCAGTAAGGGTTAGCATTCTGTCTCTTTTTCTTGTTTGCAACTGTTTGCAATGCCATATGTCAAGGCACAAGTGAGTAGCGCTTCTATTCTTAGTGTGTGATGCGTGTATATTTCTAAATCTGACAGCATTGCAGCCAAAAGCATGTGTGCTTCTTTGATGTAAATAGCTCCAATAAAAGCTGATGAATCATTAGTCAGAGCGCCCTTGCACAAGCTGCTGGAGCTTTTTGTGGGAGGTGATGAATATCTTGTTATATGCAATGTATTTTCTTTTCTCTGCTGCAGCCAGTCCAAAATTACTGAATTAAAAAAGAGTTTAGCAATATGAATACAAAATAAATTAAATGTATGGTTTACTTTCAAAGGGACCATTTTATTCACTAAACGAATTAAGCAAGATAGCGGTGCAAACATTCTTAGAAAAACATGCTTAAACTAACTTAAAATGGTTTGCTAGTCTTGATGGTTTTAGGTGGTTTAAATTGTCAATCATGGACAATTTTAAACAGTTCTTGAACGGGTCTTCCTGGCTGGCCTATGTAGAGGGTGCTACAAACGCTCAGATTCCCTCCAACAACCTCTAAAATTCTAAAATAAACCAACATGACCAGCTAAAACATTTTATGCTGGTTTAAGAAGTTGCAAGCCAGGCCTATGTGATCTAGAGTCTGATGGATTTCAAAAACAATTTATAACATTGTGAAAGCGGGTGTTCTTCATCTTTCAAGAAATCAATACAAAGCAGCACAGATGCTGATCTGATGTCTGAAGCACAGGAAGTCTTGTCTGAAAGTCATTAACAGCCTGTCTGTAGCGGCAAGACCATGAGGAAGAAAGATCAGACAGCCGTTAGCATTAGCACTAAACAGGGTCCTGTTTATACCATCAGTTATTTTGGCACAAGAGCCAGGGTTTTCCCTCCGTGAGTCACTGCTGACTGATAAACTTTCTCTCCCCTCTACCCCACCACTTCTTTTACTTTTCTCTCGCCCACTCTCTCAGCAGACCGGGGTGTGCCGACAAGGAAGAGACAGAGACAGAGACGTTCAGGGAGTCGCAGGGCTGAGCTACAGTCTGGGAGACTGGGAGGAGACAGGCAGAGAAATTACACACAGGGCGGATCTCAGACCAGGCAAACGCATGCAAATATTTTGCAAATGGTTTTTCTTGTGAATGCAGCTTTTGGGGTTGACACACACTAGTCTTTTTTTTTTGAGTCAGAGGTTAAAGAGCTATTTTGGCTTTCAGTTAATCGGTTGTCGTTTGAACATCTGAATACGTTTCACTCTTTATCATCATCCCTGAAACATCCTGCACACACCCATCTGGGTCGACAGACCACGACTTACCTCCAGTTTTTACATTTGTGTAATTTATCTGTCATTTATATTAACAGACAGGAGTCAGTAGTTGTTAATTAGTTGTAATCCTAAATTCAACCTGGTCTTATAAAAATACGTACAACGTTTTGTGCTTGTACAACCTTACTGCTTGTTTCGCTGCAGTTTCAAAGAGAAATGTCCACAGAGTGGTGCTAACACAGAGGTTTTCGATACGTGAACCCTGGCACACTTTTATTATGTTGATATAGGTACATTCTACTGTGTTTTTATTGCATGAAATATCTGGGGTGTTGAAGTTTTACTGCCTCTAGTGTACATTTTTTTTGGGATATGTACTGTATATGTCGGTACGTATTTCATGTCTTGTTAAAAAAGTGCACCCCATTACGTTTATGCCATCATACCAGGTAGCCTAAATTATATACTATTCAATTTGCACTATGTTCTGTAGAGTATAGATTATATATGGTTACTTTGTCATTTAATGTCATAGCTGTAACCAAGAGCATGAATTGTCCAACAATCCACACTTAGTTTTTTTCTGAATAAGTGCATCATTCAGATATTTGAAGTGCACTTTTTTAAATTGAAACTTACTAATCACACCAAGTTTACTAAAAAACACTGTGCATAAGTATATGAATTGGGACGCACCTAGAGTTCGCTGTGTACTTCCCTTATGTGTCTCAATCTTAATAAGCTAGAACAGAACATTTGTCCCTCATTCAGTGGGAATACTGCGTTTCTGATGAATATCTGCCCCACCATAATGATTTGATTATACAATGATTTTCCTTGAATGGCTGATCTGTTGTGAAATGTCATGCTGTAAACCATAAACGGATCCCAAAGCTCTTACTATTTGTGTCATATTATTGTGCTGCACAGAGTTATAGCTTACATTTACTGTTTCAAATCTCTTGATGGTTAATTTCCATTTGAATACTATTTAATTGTTGTTTTGTAAGCTTAGAATATAGTTTTATTAGCTTAGCATGCTAATGTTCTTTACAGTCTGTGTTTCTATAGCCTTATTATCAAAGTACTAAAACGTTATGTAGCAACAAGCTGTTATTCATGCTTATTATTGTTATTTTATTTGACTAATATGTGTTTTATGGTGATCAGGGTATGATGTATAACTACTTCATTAGATTAGCATGCCACTGTTCCTCAACACAGTGTTTTTATGCCTATCAAAGTATCGTAACATTAGCTTAGCAACAGGCTGTTATTCACTAGCATTTATTAGAGTGGCAAGCAATTTGCTTATAACTGTCATTAGTTTAGCAAAATGCTAATATTTTTCCACTTTTTGACAGTTTTCATGTCATTACCCTAGCAAGATGTGAAGATTTTTCACTAGTATGTGTTTTTATCTGAATGTAAAGTTATTAGCAAAGTTTAATTAGCATTAAAAACAACATTTTGCACTTTGTGGGGCATGCAGCGCTGTCAAGAATATTTAAGACACCTCATTTGAGTTAGCTCCCTCACAACAACATTAGAACATCATATTCTTTTTCATCCTTTAACACAGGTTTAAACTACAGCATCACGTGTGTATTCAATAAAGCTAAAAAAAACTGCACATATTAGCACACAGACCTGTAATTTATGCAGAACTCTGACAGGAATAGAAACTGAGTAAAAGATTTACTGATTGAAGCAACATTTCCTTCCCATGGTAGTCAGTGACAGTTACTGTGTAAAATGTAAAAGCAAACATTTTTCTTGTAGTGCCGCGTGTTGTTGCTGCGGTAAATGTGCTGCAGGCTGTGAGAAAGCTGATGTCTGCTGTCTGCAGGATCGAGTCATGGCTGATCTCTGAGTTTCTGCTTACCACACAGTGACATCAGTGTGAGTGTGTGTGTGGTCAGCAGCAGGTGTGTTGGTGAAGTGACACTGTTAAATGACAACAGCTGCATGTCTTCTTTAAAAACGGGAGGTACCAGATTCGGTCACACCTGGCTGTCCTGTTTCTAACTAAACAGTTACTCCATGACTTGACCTCTTCACCTCCTCACGTCCCTAAACACAATCATCACAGGATTACAGACAGTGTGCAAATTATATTTCAAGAGGATAACCATTGCTGTGAATTTCTAGTTTTTTGCACCTGAAATACATTTGAAAATATATTTTGGTATTTGAAGTTTGAAGGTATTTATTTTAAAAGCTTTGTTTACAACATATATTTAGCATAAATTGGCCAGGGAAACAATTAGCCCACATTTATATCTGAATATATCTTAAATTTGTGTTTTTTCTTCTGTAGACACAGTGCAGATGTTTAGGACAACTCTCTTTCTCAGTTCAGTTTTCTGTGTAAGTCAAGAGAAACTCAGCTTTCATTTGTTCAGTTTCTTTGTTCAGAGTTGTAAACTGTACACACTGTCTTGTTATGGCCAGAAATATCCCATTTAACATGATTGTGTGCAGCTTGGGGCTTATTTTAGAATTTTAGACATTTATGTGGGATCAGCGTTTGGACATAGACACATATTTTTATATTGAAAATGAGAGAGAAAGGAGAAGCTGTCTGGTCAACCCTTCCGAGGAGGGTTTGATTGTGTAGAGGCCAGAAAGGCGTATTAGGGTGATCCAGGTTTAACCAATGTCTGTAGACGAACAAAATTATTTAAATATGGAGCCATAGAGGAGGGTTGTGTTGTTGTTGTTATTCCACCGAAGCACCCGTTTCCATCTGAAACCTCTGTGTGAAGTTTATTTAGTTTCAGGAGTGAGGTGGTTATTACTCCTAAGATGATCGGGTGGAAGCACTTTCTGTCCAGACACTTTTCCCAGTCTGTGGCACGAGTGAGTCAGCCAGAGATCTCTCTGAGCATACATAAATAAGCAGATTAATATGTTTCCCAGTCATAGCCGCTGTACGCAAACCTGTCTGGAATGTTCTGGCCTTTCAGTTTTGCACATTCCTCCTCACCTTACTGAGCAGCTCTCCACCGGGAGCCATTGGAAATGCTAAATATATCCTGAAAAATGGAGCAGGGATTCTGGTTTCTGGATGCCAGAGTTTCAGGCAGCAAGAGCAATTGTGGGACAATTGAATGAGTCAACTTTCCAGCGCTACTCTTCCATACCCTCATATAAAACCATGCACACACACCATCCCTCCCGTCTTCTCTTTGTTGGTCAGAAAATAGGGCTAACAAGAGGGTGTGTGTGCATGTCAATGGGGTCGCTTCTATTTTTAGTGTCGGTAAGTTGCATTGAGTCTGCCCTGAGTTTGAGGTCGGGGGCTCAGTCTCTTTGATCATAATTATAACTCTGGACACATAGCTACCAATTCAAGAGCAAAATATACAATGTCTTTGGAGCAATTTTGTCATCTTGACATGTTATAAGCCTATCCTGCATTTTGCCTTTCTCTATACTGTGCATTTAGCTATGTAGATACTACAAGTTCGGAAAAATACACAGAGCACATGAATCTAACTCTTTGGGTTTTGTTAGGCAGTAAACTTACAGGACTTTGTGTCTGTGTTGTGGTGTTAGAAAGTGGGTTTGTTTTGTGTTTACAGCAATGCACTTTCCATGGAAGTCTACAGCCAAGGCATTGCACCCAACCAAAAAAAGTGCATTTTATAATCGTCTAAATTATGATTTTGTTTAGTTCAGTCTAAGAGCAAGTGCAAATTGGAAATAAAAAGAGTTTTGAAAAACTGTATTTTCACATTCAACTATATTAGTAAAATTGAAAAGACTTTTTTCAGTTGAAAGCAAAGAAAGGATGTCTAGATACCGAACAGAAAATGTGATACAAAAAACATACATTAAACATTAAACAATATGCATTATGACTTTCAAAATTTTCTTTGTTTAGATTAAGTAAACTAAAGTATGATATATATATTTTTTTATCTTAAGTGAAAAATCTACTGCCATATTATAGCTAATTTAGCATTTGCTTCTGCTGAAATTAAGTTGTGAAAAGCCAAAATATAAATATACCGTATAATTTATAAGATGCAGTAAGAAAATAAATAAATGATGATTGTATTAAAAATAAATGTATCAAAGGTATTTGAAATAATCTTTTTACTTTGTATGGATTTCTTTGTCTTTGGGAGAAGAAATATGTAAGATGTAAACTTCACTATAAGTTATATGCACCATAAGCTATGTTTGCACAAGCATGCCAGACATTCATCTTCAGTCCAATTTTCCGTTCACTGAAGTTCGATCTATCTTGTTGTCAAGATTAGGTGATTAACAGTTTGTCTCAAATCCAGTGGGAATACCTCTACAACATTAATAAGAACGGCCAACAGAAACTGTCTCTGTATCCTCCCTTCACAAAGACCCGTTTCTGAAGTTTGGCTTAAGTCACCACACCCTGCACCTCCCACTGTCTCTCGTTCCCTCACCCCGTCTCACAGCCCACCCAACCCCTCCAACCACCTACCCACTGCTGCGGGGGCTAGGGATGGGTGAAGTTCAAATGAGCTGCACTTAAAGATTCCTTTCAACTCTGTGGTTCAGTCAGACCTGTTGGCATGAGTGTTAACCTCGCTCTGAAACGTCCACATGAAGGCCTTGTGTCATTAAAGGCTTCCTGTTGCTTTTGCACGTACCTTTCAATTAACAGCCACCTCAAACAAAGACACATGCACATGGGGCCAAACAATGGCTTCTCTTGTGTTAGTGAAGCCTGAGGTGAAATTCCACTGTTGGTAAATTTAAGTAAGACCTCTGCAAAGCATGGAGGACACTTGAAGTACACGTTTGTGTTGTTTACGTGAAAGGCATGCTGTGCTTGGAAAGACTTTAAAGGGGGAAAAAAAATGTCATGCACAAACTGCATTAAAAAACAGCTCAAACTAGCAGAGCTTACTAACTTAATGCGCACATGCAACGTAATACAGCATGTAAGCATTTTTGGATGTTTGAGGAGCATTTTGTGTAAGTGTTCATCAAACTCCAACAGTTCTGCAACATAGCAAAACCTTTACCCGAAAATCAACATGCAAGCTGTTGGAGAGGACAATATGGAGAAAGTCCATCACTTACAAACACTCATAAACTATGCTAATGCTGCAACCATTTACTTAAAGAAATGAATGCATGCAATGCATTAAGATAGCATGGAAATTACCTGCAAGGCATGAAGAGAACAGTGCCTGTGTTGTTTGTCATCTAGGACGATGTTAATCACTTGAAAATATATAAAACTTCAACCTACTTTATAGCAATGTTGCAAATACTTGCAAAATGAATATGGAAAACATAATGCAGGCTCATTGGAATGCCTAAAGAGTATAGTGTGTTTATTAATTATTGTCTCCTACAGCATGGATGGCTCTCATCACTTGGAAAGTCATATACATCTGGGATGGCTGCAGGGTGAGTAAATGTGGGCATCATTTTAATTTTTGGGTGAACTATTTCTTTAAAGCTATAGCAATGCTGCAACCCCTTGCTAAATGTAGACATGCACTGCTTGATAAAACAGCATGTGGCATAATTAGGCAGCATGAAGAGTGTATTGTGTTTTCTTTTGTCAGCATTAATAAAGCCTATCAGTTGGAAATGCTTAAAAGCTCAAATTATACTGCAGCCTCATATTGAATATTTAAGACAGAGTTAAGTGTGAAGCTATAAAAGGCAATGAAATTACCAGCAGAGAACGCTGCCATGTTGTGCTTGTTAAGGCTTTGAATAAAACTCCACCAGGAGAAAGATTTTGCCCTTGATCTCCCCACTGTAAAGAACTTTAAACAGAACACAATCATTTTTTTCTCGGGTAGATCTCGCTCATAACACTAAATGAGACCACCCATGACCCAGGGTTTATTTAATTGTTACCATGATATCGCTCTCTGATTCACACTTGCTAAACCCATAGCCGACTGTAATATATAGGTCTGTTCTTTAAATTAAAAGCCCTGTCAAATGCATGATTGTGCCAGATCGCACACTTCTGATGTCTTGTCTGAGTCAGCCCGTGCAGCTCTGGATTAGATCTGATTTCATTTCTTATCTCATAAACGTCTCAGCTGGATGCAATTTCCTTTTGTGAAAGTGATCTAGAGAAAGCTATTTTGAACTATGCATCTTACGCAACACGTGTTCTCCTGATGCATTCACAGCGGATGGTCTGACACTTCAGACGGCAGTAAAGGCTGAGTCGGTTGAGCTCTGGAGGAGGTCATGACTCATGTGAAGAATGGGCAGCGCTCGTAGTCAGACGTCTGCCGAGTCTTCTCGATTGAAGGCCAAATTAGCAGCAGCTCTCTCAAAGCCAAGACATCAGACGTGCAGGCTAACAATAACACGCTCTCATCAGTGTCTGCTCAAAAGAGCAAAGATTACAGCAGGCCAGAAGCACTGACACGAGAACTGCCACATCTGTTTAATAATATGCTTTTTAGAAGTAGAAGTTTCTAGATCACCTCTACTGTACCTAACAGTGCTCTTTTTATGTGTGTTTACATATACAATAGTCATATTACACTGTAAAAAATGGCCTTGAATTTAACGGTAAAAAACAGTGAAAATGCTACGGTAAAACCCGTTAAATAGATAATGGTAAATTCCTATCAAATTTACAGGGAAACACCGTAAACTGACATTCCCAGAATTCCCTGCATTGCATTTTAAATTTGGTTTGAATTTGATGTTTTTTCTTTAAAATAACAATGTTTATTTTTAGTTTTTTTGCATCAGTTATGTTTATATGGGTTGAATGTTACATGTAATGTTGTTAAATGAATGTTTATTGCCCATTTTAGTTTAATAATTCCTACAATGGTGATGCTTGTGTGAATGACATTGAGCACCTTCTATATTTGTGACTATTTAAAAGCTGCTTGTGATGAACTTTGGTTCATCATGTGAGTTTCTCATCACCATATGCAGTTGGTAGTTATCAGTGTATTGCAAATGTACAAAATAGATTTCACTACTTTAATAGGCTGGCATATTACCATTGTATCAATTATTATGGTTTCTTATTAGAATTTACGGTATTTAACTGTAAATTTTAAATAAAACCGTAAAAACCAAAAAAAAAATTTGATACTGTATTTTTCACTGTTTTATACTGGCAACCACAGCTGCCTGGTTTTTACCGTAAATTTTACAGATTTCTTTTTACAGTGTAATCATATTGCATATGCATTTCTCTCTCTCTTTGCAATCCAATATGATACTGTTTTATGGTTACAATGATTATAAAATGTTTTTTTTTTTTTTTTTTTTTATAAAAATGAACACTAAGATATTGTTTCTAATATTTGTCAGTAGTTCCTTTTCCTTTCATTGTATTTGTCACCGACCCTAATACATAGAGGTCAGTATCATAGGTGTGGTTTTACTTAATTAAAGACCGATTTTTTCATAATCTATTTCAGTGGGAATTACTGAAATACGAGTTCGTATTGTAAGTGTGCAGTATAGTGGATGGACTACAGTTCGGGCTAAACTGGGTGGTGGGGGGCTCAGAATAAGTCTATAATTATGGCTAAGATGCACGGCAGCTCGGCCCCAACTGTCCAGCACTGCACACAACTTACAAATGACAGGCTCTGTGGCGTTCTCAATCACAACAAAGATGTTTCGGGCCAAGTCAGCAGAACCACAGAAGGGCAAGAGAATCCGTCTTGGGTTTTTTAACATCCATTACAGAATCAAGAAGCCCCTTATTTTATCTACAAGGCCACCACTCCCTGAGATTTAAATATAGCCCTGTTGTGCTAAAAAGACTCCGGCAGGGCTTTCTATTAATAGCTCTGCCGACTGAATTAAATACTGTCAGCAACTTTAAATCAGCCAGGGCTTTTGCCAAGTGAAAGAAAAGACTCTCTGTTTCTGTAACCGCCCCCCTCCCCTTCTTCTCTCACACGCTTTCTGGCTTGACGTCAGCAGTCGCCAGCACTTTCGACTCCAGTCACCAGTCTCGTTCAGGCAGATTTAGTCTTTTAGTCTTTTGCTGCCATTGTGCTGCGGTGTGACGCCTCTGGGGCTGAGCGTGCTTTTTTCCAGAAGTCTGGAGAGGAACACACAGCTAGCTATTGTCTGGTCAGCTGCGTTGGGAGCGTGCCGTATAATAGCACGTATTCTTAAAGCTCACCCACTCCCTGTTTGCTTCAGAAAAGGGACACACCAGACCTTAAGTTCACCGCTCACCGAGCTGATTCCTGCAGCAGTCAAGTTCACTGCATCACCAGGATACGGGGTTCATAAGAGAATGCAGATTATAAAATACTACATGTGTAACAATATATATATTTTTCATTTATAGAGAACATTGCATACACAATGGTAATTTCAGGTAATTAAAGAAAAATCATGTTAGATTAATTAAAAAACAACATATACATTATACCTTTTTATTTTATATACCTATACATATATACCTTTTGTGTTATTTTTTCATAATCTATTGTTATTATTAATTTTGTATGTTTGACTTTTCTGAATTTTTTTAATCAAAAACATGGATTGACATTGAAAATGCATAATCCTCCTGAATTTTAGAAAATATAGAGGAAAATCAGATACGTTACATAGCTACTAATATTTTTTTTTTAATATTTTATTAAAATATTTTATTACAGTTTGTCATAAACTGACCAGGAGCAAAACTTTGCAATATTTTCTTTTTTTTCTTTTTTTTTTACATTTAAACAAGATTACACACACCCACACACACACACACACATATATATATATATATATATATATATATATTTTTTTTTTTTTTTTTTTCTCAATTTACTGTGTTTTTGCAATAACTTCATAGTCATTTCTGCTTACTTCTTGGTTACACCACCTGACATGAATTAAAATGTCACTAAATCAAAACATAAAATTACATTAGTATATACTTTTTTCATACATATGTTCTATTTAAACTATATTTTTCCTCATATTGAATACCTTTATATTTGCAGTGCCATTGACAAGTGACAGTGACAATAATACAACAATTTCCTGAGAGCTTTGAGCAATATCCTTGTTCTTTGAGTCCCTTTCTCTGAAAACACTGTCAACATCTGCTGTAACCTAGTAATTGGTAGCTTTAATTAAGCATGAGCAATGTGTTTATAGTGGTGAGATAAAATGGTGATTAAAGACTTATACAGTGCAATGAAATGAGAGCATTCACAAGCTGTAGTTTTACTGTCTATTTAATTTGGTCTGCTCTGCAGGATGGGTCATAAACTTGGCCAGAATCCTGTCTTGGCTGCTCGTTTGGGTG
The DNA here is from genome assembly GCA_034779775.1 of Enteromius afrohamiltoni. Lineage (NCBI taxonomy): Eukaryota > Metazoa > Chordata > Actinopteri > Cypriniformes > Cyprinidae > Enteromius > Enteromius afrohamiltoni. The sequence continues at coordinate 17,824,989 of JAUYWG010000045.1, forward strand.
GAGGTGGAAAGAAGCGCCACTGCCAGCCTGAATGTACCTGACGACCTTAGAGACCAGAGTCAAACAGAAACAGACTGGGTGGCATATAGTCATTACAGAGCACACAGATCAAGGCTTTATGAGAAGGGAAAATTTCAACATGCAGGGGCCCTGAGTTTCTGCCTATGAGTGCTTTTAAAAATACTGAAGGCTTTTAGAGTCAGCTTGTGTAGGTGTTTCTATTACTGTACACTTCTCTCTTGGTCATGCTTTTAAAAAAGACTTTGGATTTTACAGTAACACCAATGTATTTCTGTGTAATGTGTAAATCAGTGTTTCTGTTAAATGCTTTTATATTTCTTTTCACAATGTGTATTCAGGTCAGGTCTGTCATTTCCACTGGTGACCTGGTTTTGTATGACTTTGAACACTGACATATGTTATACAGCCTAATTCAAATTATATTTCCCCCCAATTTTTGCCGTCAAGAATTGTTGAACAACTCATGTTTGCCTCGACCTAAGCATCAAAGGTTGCTCTTTACATCATGTTTTTGCAGCGTTGACAAATCACAGACACAAGATGATTTCTTAAACCCCCATCAGAAGCATTTATGTTCCAACTCCAACTCCAACATAAGTTTTTATTTGTTATTAGATTTTAAGATTGTGATGAGTGACAGCTTATAAATGGTGATTATAAATATATTTTGTGCTGATAAAATGATGTTTATTAAAAATGGCATGGATCAGGTTGCAGAAAGGTACCAAGAACATCGACTAGACAATATAGTCCATGTGACATTAGTGGTTCAACCATAATTTTATTAAGGTATAATATTTTTTTTTGCACCAAAAACTAAAATAACTTTACCAAAAATAATTTGTACCATTTGTAGACATTTGTTCGGCTGGTGTGGAACATGCATGTACAGCACCTTGCTTATGTTCAGAGGACAGCACAAGCTTGCACTTTCCGAAATGATGCCACGGTGATGCGGCGGGGAATAATTATTTTAGCACTTTTGCAAAAGGTATTCTCATAGCTTCACAAAATTTACAGATGAAGCACCGATTTCACATGGACTATTTTGTTTGATGTTCTTTGCACCTTTCTGGACATTGAATATGGAAGGACTCTTGCTGTCTATGGAGGGTCAGAGAGCTCATCAACTTTTCTGCAAAAACAGATAACACAGTTTTTGTTTTTCAAAAATAATGTATTTTATTATGCTTGTTATGTTTGGAATTAATGACACAAATGCATTTTCATTTTTTAGTGAACTAGCCCTTTAATGCTAGAAAACCCTCACTAACTTCAGAAGCAACCTCAGATATTTAATTCTGGAACCTGTCCTGATGTGTCTATACAAACAAACTTATTTTAATCATATCCTGAGAAATGACAATAAACTAAATGTCCATCATAGTCCACGTTATAGAATGTCATCAGCATTTAAGTTATTTTTCTATCATCTTATTCTAGACTCTTCCCTACGATCACGATAAGACAAAAAAACAGCATGATTCATTCTCGCACCTCGTGGGAAACAGCAAGCGCATTCACGCTGCACATCTATGGAAACACAGCCACTGTTTCCGCATTCCTCACATACCGGTGCAGGAGCCGGGCACGACTCAGCCAGTGAGCGGTTAGGAGATGCCCTATCCAAACAAACGTGTATAATGTGATTACTTTAAAAACTGAGAATTCGCTTTAAATGATTATAATTCACGCTGGTGTTGAGCAGAAGTGACATACTCTGCGCTTTCTGATTTGCCCTTAAATGGTCAATGACGTTTCCGGGGTTCCAATGCGTAATCAGAAACGGAACACGTCAGACGCACAATCAGCTCAGGGAATGCCCGGAAAAAAAATGCTTGATGTCTTTCATCTCGAAGGAGGCTAATATTGGAAACTCTGATTCCTCTTTTCTATTTTTATGCCTAAATACAAATCCATCTTTAATCGTTATTATCGAGTTCAGTTTATGATACTAGCATTATGTTGCTTCAGATTAGCAGCAAACGAGACAATATACAATAATAATGTGAAGTTATCTAAAAAACAGGATGGCGGATTGATGCTCTGCTTGTTTTACAAGCAACTGGAACTGGGCCCCAACTTAGTCTGGTTTCTCCCAAGGCTTTTTTTTCCTCCTTTCTCGCATGGATGGGGTTGTGGTTCCTTGCCACTGTCGCCTCTGGCTTGCTTAGTTGGGAGCACCTATTTCTAGCGATTATCGTCATTTTGAGTACAGAGACCGTCTCTGCATTTGATAAATAAATAGTTTAATTGCGTTATATTTTACCATCAATCTGTTCTCCTACTTGATAATGTTCAGTGCTTTGCTACAATCTATATTGTTAAAAGCTCTATATAAATAAAAGCGATTCACCTCTGAAGAGTTCACAATGCTGACCTGAACAGCAACTGGATGGAGCTGGAAAAACAAAGCTGACAAAGAAGTGTGCCAGAGTGTTACTAAAGGATGGCGGCAGCTCAATGGTTAAAGTTAAGTCCTAGTAACCCAAACCAAGCTGTGAAAGGAGGAAGCATGAACTAGCATCCCCATTTTGCCCTTGAGAAAAACACAATCCCAGCCTGCCCAGTGGGACCGTTGCTGGTGTAACATGTATACAAGTTGTCCGCTAAATAACAATTAGACTGTACGGACCTGTGATATAATACCTGGAGTATAGTCTCAAATCACTTACTGAAAAGCTATTTTGCTCCTTTTCTGGAGGTTATGCAAGCCCCTTATGGAGTCTTATGGAGGAGGAAAGCTTGCCAAAGTAGACGGAACTGGACTTGAATTACTTGTGAAGTCTGCATTCCTGTCAGTACGGTTTCGTAATTGACTGTATCAGTAAGGATATGACGCCAATTCCAGGACAAGAGGATATGAAGACTATCCTTTGGCAAACTCTTGATTGTTTGCACGTCACTTAGGACTCTTGGCCTTTCTTAACATTTCCACTGAATGCATTCACACCTCAGTGGGGTAATTCCCTCTCACTCATACAGTCCAAACTAAATTTGGCAAGACTTTAAGGATTTGCAAGGACGTATAACCGGAAATGTTCTGTTATTCCAAACTCTGACCGAAGGAAGTCAGTCAGTGTTTGCAATAGTATTGCTTTGTCACTTGTTATTGAACCGTTTACCACCCCCACCACCCCCCAAGCCAAACCATAAGACAGAGGTGTACAATTCTCAAAATCAATAATTTATTGAAACAACATTGCATTCGACAACAGCAACAATGCATATATTACTCTATTTAAATTACTGGAAATAACTTACATCAATTCATAGTATGCATTATTCACAATAACTCAACAGAATTCATTTTGTGTTCCACAGACACTGTGCTACTCAGTGCAGTCCATTTGTAGCTTGGCATCAATGCCACTGCAAGTTCACAGTCACTAAAGTCCGGCACGTACACAGATAATTCAGTCGGCATTTGAAAATGTTCCCCCCAGGCAGCGATAGTGACGCACGCACGTTGCTTTCCAACCCATTGCGCGCCCACGCCGCCCGCGTGCAAGTCCTCCGGCAGCGCTTGCGCCGACAGGCAGCCTTTCACAGTTCACGTTCCCACAACTTGTTCCTCCGCTACCACTTCCCCCCCCCCACGGAGGTCACGACAAGATTGAGGGGCAGGGTTGAATGTACCGGCCCCGTGCGCACAGTTCCAAGAGCTCCACTTCTCTCTCACAGCCCCTTCTCATGACGCAGCAGTCAACGGCGGCTGGTGCGGAGCCCTTTTGCTTTCATTCGCAGAGAATGACTCTTTCATCCTTTCATTGCATTAAAAGCATCGCGGTTCGTTCAGCGTTCTTGCAGGGACAGATAAGGAATCCACTGGTTTTTGCAGCGGCTCTCTTCGCAGTAGTTGCCCACATCCTTCAGTGCCTGGCATTTAAGTGGCTGGCATTGAGGGTTCTGCGAAAACACACGAAATGCACCGTCAGTCAGTGTCGTACAATATAAAGATTTAACTCCGAATGCATGTTGCGCGTGATGATCACGCTATGAGCCAATACTTACAGTGACTATGATGCAGTGGAAATCCCTTGGCTCGTTGTTGTCCACGGTGGTGGGCTCTTCGAGCACCTGTGCGAGGCGTCTCAGCCCAGACACCCGCAGGATGTTGATGTCGTTGTCGCAGCAGAACGCCTGAAGGAGCGTGAAGTGAATCTGCAGCGCAATATCGTCCTGGTCCTCCTCATCGGTGGCCAGAACGCACAGTACCACACAATCTGGGTCTCTGTAGATCAAGTGAATTGCAATTAGTCTCTTGTTTGTTGGAATAAAGCAATACGATATCAAGCGATAAAGACAGGCATAAGTATATACTTACACATTCATTAGTTTTGCAGACTCATAAACGCCGACGGTAAGACAGTCCTGTCTCTGTGCTGCTACCAGCAGCTCTTCCAATGCTTGGCTCACGGTGTCCATTCTGTAAAAACATGCGGACTACGGTAAGCGACAGCCGGATGGTTGTCTGTATAGTAAGTATTGGTGTCAGTCACACTGAATGTGTGTGCAATGCATGCAATCGAGAACTTACTTTTTATCAGTGATGTTGCATCCAACGACTTCTTCCAGGGTCATTTTGCTTCAAATAGTAGTAATCCACAAGTCTCCGGAAGAGCTCGGAAATATTAAAATCCAGTCAAAGTGTGCTGGCCAACGTATAATCCAAATATCGCTCGGAGTTGTAGTATTCCTTTGCTCGTCACGTTGCGTCTGAGAAGCTGTTTCTGCCGACTTCCACCGGAGCAATCGCTTTTATACCGCTTTCGAGTGGGCGCGGCTTTCCGCAACGCTCGCCTTTCTCATTGGCTAGAAATGTTCCACAAGCGTCTCGCTCTCCCTCTGCCGCTGGTGATGGGGGGAACTCCTGGTTGGAACAGCGAGTACAACCCGCACCCAGTAGCTTTCAATTTGTTTGTACCGTGTTCGATGGAATTTCCTTATGGAAATGATGGAGTTTCCCTCATGCTTTCGATGTGCATGTTACAGTTATGTCTGAAACTTTTGCATCATGCACGAAACTTAATACAACCAGAATTTTACGCAATTCTCATTTATATTCGAGTTTAAATCGCATACATTCACATTCTGAAATTGCACAAGCCGAAACTCTTATGCGTTCATGGTCACTGGTGACTCCTAATTCTCATCCGATGCAATAACGTGCACGGTTAGAGGACGCGTTAAATCGATGGCATCTATATTTGCAGGAGTCACAGTTTTGTTTTGCAAAACACGAGTCGTCTGCTGCAGAGGCTCCAGAAGGTTGTGGAGTTTCTGTCTCCTTGTTACCTGGAACTTTCATCACCCAGGCTGTTCCAGTTCCACCGGCTAATTATAGACGGCAGTCACAGGATCAGAGCTGTTGATGTTGTCATGGGAGCTTGTTGTGCTTGGGTTACGAAACCCGTCTGCATAAACACGGGTCAACGTCTTAAAGGAACTTGATTTACTTTCCTCAATAAAAAATGCCTACAGAGTCCAATCTTTCATAGCCTGATATTGTAACATAAATACATAATAAACACGTTTATGCTCGTGCAACAGTTTAGACATGCTTTGCATTCAAGGTATATTTAAGCGTTTAAAATGAATCGTAAATTACTTTTAAAATCAGTCAAATGATCAGTAACTCAAATCAATAATCTGATTGAACTGAATTGAACCAGTTCACTGTTCTAATGCGCCACCTGCTGTCAAATGTTATGTAGCGCAATATAGCTTACTCTTTTTTTACTCTCAGGAAACGACTTGCAATTAACTATAATTTTGTTATGAGATGAAATATGCTATAAATGCTAATTAACACGAAATAAATGCTATTTAAGATGTCAAAAGTGATAAAGTGAGCTATTATGAGGCTCGAGAAAAGCATTTCAGCAATCAGTACCATTTTCTATCAACGATTGCCACCTGTTGGTGATGATATGCCATGACAACTTAATTGTATGGCTTATCCATCCAATCGCAGGGTAAATGGTTTATATACTTGTAAAGTATTCTATTTGGGGAACTTATTTTGTGGTTTTAAAGTTAATAAGAATTAACAATGACTTTATTTTATTGTGTAGTTACATTTCGGTGGCATTGCAGTCATAAACTGATATTATGAACGAAGAAACAGTTCTTTTAAGATTTTAGTGTGCAGTATTTTTTGCATCTTGTTTTATTTAAAGTGCATTGATTGCTTGCTAACTTGTGGTTGTGATAAATGGCAAAAAATGTTCTGTGTGCGGTGTTGTAGGTTTTTTTCAATAGCTCTAATTCCGGTCACACTCAGTCGCTTACATCTACAAAGGAAACAGTTACTGTAATTATAATATCCTTGAGCACATATTATCCAGAGTGTGTTTATTGGCTGCGAATAGTGTTAGATAATTAGCAGGACTTCAGAACACCTAGTCGTGCTCTCTGAAGAACGGCACATACGTGAGGAAAACTTGTTTTTAACACACAGAAGGTAACAGTCCTAATATACAGGAAGCCTAGTAGGGGGGTCGGCTCTAGTCCTGCACCACCGTCTCACGGATCCCCTGTGGTACCTATTCATTTGGAATACACTTTGCACTTAATCTTGACACCTCATCCCTCACCAGTACACACACAAGTCGGGTCAAAGGCAGGTTTGCATAAAGTCTACAGGGTCTCCAAAAGTCCATGGCTCACAAAGTAATTAACACGCCCATTAAACGTCTTGGGAAAAGAGGTTACGTGCAGGGGCGTCATGGACATGTGTATGTGACACACAGCAGCCACCACGATCTGTAAAACAATAAAAACAGAAGCATATTGGTTTAATTCAATCTTTACTTTACTTTATTCCGAACCTGTTAATTATATCAAGAAATATTTTTTATTTTCAAATGAATACAAAGTAGCCTATGTTTGTGTAGGCTGACTACGCATAAACCAGTTTTTACTTAAGTATGGATGCCATGTTACAAAGTATTTTTAATACGACTGTGTATTTAACGTGAAATTTAAAAAAAAATTACAAATATTTAAGAGATCATTTCCATTATCAAAGACCGTTATCATTGGTTTCAGTTTAGCCAGAGTTTTGAGGACTCTCTATAACTCCCATTATAATCACTGAAGCTGTTTACACTGAAATTAATTTCTAAAATCTGCACATTATTGTTTTTGGTCAGAGAATTCGACAAAGAGCAGGGCATTTCAGCGATGACTCATCTGAACGCCTCTGATTGGCCACTGCATTCATACGCTCAACAGAATTGTGCGTGATTGGTTGTGATGCAGCTATTTTTTGTCTTTCGGAAGCAATATTCAAAATCCACTTGGCTCAAAAATCTGAGGGGCGCTGCCTCTTGCTACGTGTAATTGAATAATTAAGAGAGGTTAAGTGTGAAAAACTTGTGTGAAATTATAATTTATTATAATTTTGTTTCGGATGACGTCGCCCAATACACCTCGCGTTTTAATGGTGACGTAAAGACGTATAAATCAGTATTCTAAAAAGGATCACCTGTCTTCAGGTGATGTGTGGACACATACAGGAGAGACATAAGGTAGGCTGTTTAACAACTAATTAGCACATATATTTTACAAGTTTAGTTTTGTCAGTGTGAGTAAGATCAAAATAATCTGTCAACAGCATGTCCTCACCCGGTTTTACTAACATCTTCCATTGCGAAGACACTCCGCAGTCAAAGGGGCCATTCTCATACATTGATGATGGGCTAAATGATAGTTTGGATGGGTACGTTAATGGATAAATTTGTAATGTTTTTGAAAATTATAGCCTATCAAAATAACTTTTTAATGTAAAAAATCCACTCAGAGAAGCTTTTTAAACAGCCAGTAGTAGGCTAATTCCAGATATTTGTTTTGTATGTTATGAAAACCAAAACTGTTTTTCAGGAGTTCAACCGAGTTGACTGATGTTTTTGAGGAAGATTTCTGCGAAGGTGATCTCTGGATTCCTCCAAATGATGATTTGACACACAAAATTGCTGCCCAGCTGGAGACCTACCTTTCTGATGAGAATCTGGCAGATGATGCTTTTTTGCTAAAACATGTCCAAAGAAACAAGATGGGTTATGTTAGTTTGAAGCTGCTGACATCTTTCAAGAAGGTGAGAACAAATAACCAACAAAATCTTGATGTGATTTGGAGCGTCATCATGAAATAAACTGTGAAAATTCACACGATGCATCAAAACGCGTTACAAGTAACTTTTCCATTTAGGCTGAGGACAATAGAGCCTAATATAGAAAGTGCACAAATATAAGATGCCATCAAGGTAACATAATTAATTGTTGTGTTAATTTAACACCACAAGATGTAACCTAAAACTCTAATTTACATAACTAATAAGAAAAAAACAAGCCGAAATGTAAAGTGTGCTACACATTTGCAGGTATTTTCCACTGTAAATAAGATGACTTGTTCTGGTATATAGTAAAAGATCATGACATTTACCAACCAATACTTGTAGTAAATATTAAAATAATTTGTGTGTGTGCTTTGATTTCATAGATTAAAGATCTCACACGTGACTGGCGCACAACCCTGGCGGCAGCAAGAAGGTCTCCGCAGCTGGAAGTGAATGAGATGGCAACCAAGGTGCGACGAAGGACGCCGGTACCCGACTGGCTCCTGTGCATTCCCACGAGCAAGCTACTTCTGGCCTGGAACTTCCTAGATGGTGTAGGCCCAGTCAAAGACGAGGTAAATGGCTCACCGGGTGTGGAGCAGCTAGGCATCATGGAAGCCGCAATGCGGGTGTTTTCTCCCTATGGCACCATCTCCTCTCTCCGCATTCTGCGGCCGGGAAAAGAGATCCCTATGGAGTTGAAGCGCTATACTAGGAAGCACCTGGAACTGGGGCACAAAGTGTGTGCTGTGGTGGAGTACGAGTATCTGGAGGGCGCGCGCAAGGCCTACGAAGCTCTGAAGGCAGAAGAGCAGCAGCAGGGAGGAAGGGCCATTTGTGTGGTCCTGCTGGGAAGCCGTGGCACCCGCAAACCAGGATGGAGCCAGGGTCTAGCGGAGGAAGAGTCCGAAGAAGGCCTTGATAATGAGAGCTTGAAAAAGCCAAACAGAAAGTCCAGGCGCTTCCTTTATTCTCTGGAGGATTCGGCTGTTTGCAGCTCTTCGGAGTCCGATTTTGCCCCTGCTTCGCCCCGGCCCAACCGCAGAGTCTCCCGCCCTCAGGCCCTCTACGGCAGCCCCCTCGCCGCCCCCCGGGTATCGACTTTCCGCTCCGACCCATACAGGAATCCCCTTGCGAGTCCCGTAGGAAGCCCTCTCCTGCCTCGTAAGCTTTTTCCCTGCAGTCATGTGACTTCTCCTCTGGCCACTCATCCTTTCAGCAGCTCGCCCACTGTAGCTGGTACATCCTCCTCCGGCAGGTACAAGGGCTCGGGCGAGCTCTCCCCAGACGACTTGGTCTTCACAAGCAGCCCTTGGGTCCAGAGACGTAAACATGCCGCCCAGGTCACTCAGCCCGAGATGGGCGACTCTTTGGCACCCAATCAGATAATGAAGTCTTTAAGCGTCTCAGTTGTTCGCCAGCCTGCCGGCCCTGATGGGACCAAAGGCTTTCATAACTGCATTGGTAGAGGGAAGGTGCTGCTACCACACTGAATGCATTATTGGGTCTTTTTCCTCACTGAGTCCGTATGAGAGCAGTGCAACAGAAGTACTTTTAATGCAACATGATTACTGACATGCTTATTTGTCCTATTAGTGAAAATGGAAATAATGTAAGGGAAAAAAAAGTATAATTATTGAAATAAAGATGAATTTGTACTCTAATTTTAGTGAATGCAGTATTATTTTAATTAATACAGACATTGTAGATGATTTAACATGTTGAGCTATTCAGGCTTTAAGATTCATTCATGGTCTGTTGTAGTAATTTCTAATGCTTTTAATGCTCATTGTACCCAGTTTTTGTAAATGCTTATCGCTTTCATACAGCACACCTTTCGCGGGGAAGTTCTTCCTATAAGTTCCTATAAGAAAAAGTACACGCTTGAGATATTTAGCCCTGAAGAATAACAAAATAATTTATTAGAATTTTTCAGAATAAATAACTCCATTGAACAAATAACCATCAGTATTTTAGGCACTGCTTTACTTTATCTGTAGAGAAAAAAATGTTAAACACACTTCTGTACAGGGCACTAGCAAGACAGATATGGCATGCCCCGGTATGTAACATGCTGCTGAGCAAAACCACATGTAACTCTTAAAACGAACATGAAAAGATTGCGTAACCATCACATCTTAACAGGACACATGACACGCTGTACATGAATAATGCCCCATCATCGGTACACTCACTCACTACATTATGGCTCCCCTCCATATGGCAAAATATGAGAGGCTTGCATAGACTTGATTTTGCTAGGCCGAATTAAATAAACTAAAAGAATCTGGAGAAAGGCCTATACCACATGTATTGGCATCACATTAGAACTGAAATAACAGCAAATGGGACAGCTGATTTATGTATGTAGCATGATTGATTCAACCCAGAAAACGACTATATATGATTAACCAAGTGTTCTTACACTCTTTTGATTTTTCAACCACAAGTCTGTAAATGCACAAGCAACAGCTTTAGCTTGCTCGGTTTATCTGGTAATGCGCTATTTTAGGAGCTAACTGTTTTATTAAGGGAGGCTCTCAGAGAACAACTTCACTGCATAGATCATTTAATTATATACATGAACCTTAAATTACAGCGTACGCTTGGGTTCTCACCGTCACCAGCAGCAGCCTGGAGCTGAAGCACTACTGCACAATGGTGGTTTTTGTGGATTACTCCCACAAGTCATGTCTGATACTTGTGCGTTTCCAGCACATATTTTTTTTAACATCAGCAGAGGAAAACATTTTTACAGTTTATGCTAATATATATTTAAAAACTGTATCAACCTGAAAATGAATAAACATCATAAATGCTGTAAAAAGAAAAAAAAAAAAGGTTCTTATTTATAACACCTAATGCATTACCAAGCCTTACTGTAAAGTTATTTTATTTTGATTTTATAAAAACGTGTCAAAGTACTCACACATGTAAGGAATAAAAAATGCAGTTAAAGGGATAGCTCATCCAACCCCAAATTTAGTAGACCTATTTAAGTGTTATTTTAATTATTAAACTAATAAATAAAATATGTAATGTTAGGGTTTACATGATTTGCTGAATGTGTATTTCTGAGGTATTTAGCACTTCAAATAATTCAATTTTTTCAGGATAAATAATTAACAACTGTGATTTGTTTTTAGGAACTGACTTATCTGTAAGTAAAAATGTAATGATTTAAATTCACATTATAGTGAAAGTCACAATGACCTTTCCTCCTGTGAAAGGGTTTTTTCTGTCATCCTCTGGACTCTTAAAAATAAATGCTGTGAAACTAATACAGTTTTAGAATCTGTCAGAACATGACATGAAGTTGAGCAAATGACCAAATTGAAAAGTATGGGTGATATGGCGTGCAATAGATAACACTGGGTCTAAATCATCTAAATTAAACTCCAATGGCTCTCCTGACCAAGAATCCATCATTTGAACTTTGACTGCTGAAATTGCTCACTGAGAGGTCCCACAAAACAGTAAGAATGCAATGTCTCAGTACATCAAATCTTCAAGACATTTCCCCAGATGCTCTTTTTATGGTAAAAAATAAAACTGCAGGTGGACTGGATGTAACAATTTCAATGCAAATATTAAACACATTATTCATGTAATACAATAAAAGCCATAAAGGTACAAACAGAGAAATATCAAAGCATATGCAAACTTTAAGTTGAAAAGGAAAGAAAAAAATTACTAGTTATTTTATTTTAAACCAAACCTAGAGTGTGTACGGAAAGTATTCAGACCCCCTTCATTTTCACTCTTTGTTATATTGCAGCCATTTGCTAAAAAAAAAGATTTCACCAGGAAATCCCTGTACTTGGCCACATTCATCTTTCCCTCTATTACAACCAGTCATGATGCTGCCACCACCATGCTTCACTGTTGGGACTGTATTGGACAGGTGATGAGCAGTGCCTGCTTTTCTCCACACATACCGCTTAGAATTAAGGCCAAAAAGTTTTATCTTGGTCTGATCAGACCAGAGAATCTTATTTCTCAACATCTTGGAGTCCTTCGGGTGTTTTTTTTTTTTTTTTAGCAAACTCTACTTAGGACCATGTGATATTTCAGTTTTTCCTCTAATAAATTTACAAACTGTCAACAATTCTGCAATTTGTGTTTTTCTGTCAGTATGGGGTGCTGCGTGTACATTAATGAGGAAAAACTTAATTGAATGTTTTGACAATAACAGTTTCGGGTGGAATCGCTGGACAAATAACGCACAGCTGTTAGCACTCAGCTAATCAATCCCCTTCTTACGATCGCCCAATCAAATCCTTTCCAAGCACTATAAATATTACAATTTCCCATTCATTCGCATCTCCCATTTGCAAACCCTCCCCTTCTGCCTCCTTTACATCACAACTTCCCACTCCGGGGGGGGCAGCCGGAGTTTGAGCCGGACGCCGAGCCCTTACCCTCACTAGGGTTGTAATTGCTAGGGTTCGAGCCCCCATTCTCCCGGCCCGGTCCCTGGACTGCACGCCAAATCTCGCCTATTATTATTACGATGAGGAAGCGTGAACACGTGAAAGCGATTTTAGCAAATGGCTGCAATATAACAAAGAGAGAAAATTTAAGGGGGTCTGAATATTTTCCAAACCCA
>JAUYWG010000045.1:17846859-17858537 GCA_034779775.1 Enteromius afrohamiltoni
TATATATATATATATATGTGTGTGTGTGTGTGTGTGTGTGTGTGTGTGTGTGTGTGTGTGTGTGTGTGTGTGTGTGTATATATGTTACCTTGGACCACAAAATCAGTCATAAGAGCCAATTTTTTAAAAGTGAAAATTTTTATGGCATATGAAATCTTAATAAATAAGCTTTCCATTGATGTATGGTTTGTTAGGACTGGACAATATTTGGCCGAGAGAACTATTTAGAAATTTAGAATCTGAAAAAAGAAAGAAATGTGAAAAAAAGAAAATTGCCTTTAAGAAAAAAAATGTACAAAATATTTTCATCTTTACATAATATCCTCATGATTTTTGGAATAAAAAAAAATCTATATTTTTGACCCATAGAGTGTATTTTTTGGCTATTGCTACACACACACACACACACACACACACATATATATATATATATATATATATATTAGCCCAAACTAATTTTGGGTGTCATTACTAATTTCATAACACGAAACAAGATAAATACAAATTATGAATTAAATTTATCAGAGCTACAAAAATTCAAAAATCAGAAATGTTGTCAAGTATTGTCAAACTAGCTTCCTTTCATGGGACTAATTATGCTGGTTATGTGAAATTTGGCTCATGGTGACATCATGTGACTGTACTAATGAGCTGGAAACTATTGAGTTCCAATTTTTTATTGAGCAAATTACAGTTCCAGTAAAACTGGCAGAGCCTTGTACAGAATTCAAACCACTGAAGTGGAAGACCATCTTCCAGCAGTTTTTTGACGTCAAGGACCCCCAAATATAATGATCCTTCCATGAACTGCTCCTTTTCAACACACTCTTATGGCATCTGGTAACTCTTTCACTTTCTGGCAAGTCGGAGGTCAGTTTTTATGATTCTGTATAATATTGTTAATCTGCTTATAGCATTTGGAGAGTTATTTGAGGGATGGACCTTCAAGCTTAGTTTTTTCAAAAAAACAAAAAAACTGTCAATTTTACACAATTTAAATCATACAAATTTCAGCTCCAGTTGACAAAAAACAAAACAAAAAGAAAATGTTTTTCATGAGATCAGGCTGTCTTCTTCTTAAATATAAAAAGCTATAAAAGTAATATATGTGTATTATATTCTAATTTATTTATTTGTTAATATAATTTAATGGGGGTTATTTCATGTGAATTTTTTCCCTTGAAAAATTATACAAAAAATGAGCCATTTTTAGAAATATTTTGAAATGTATGTAAGACAGTTGATTTTTCAGATTAGGAGCAATTCTTACAGTTTAAAAATGCAACTGAACTGTAACTGAATTAAAAAATGTAACAAAACATTTTAAAATAAAAAATCAGAAAGAAAGAATTCTAAAAATATTTGCATTCGACAGCAAATATTAATATCACGTTCCAACAATAGCGTAGTATACTTTGCAAAGAAAAATACCATTCAACCCCCAATGAATTATAGAAAAAAAGTACAAATACATGAATACAATTCAAAGTAATAAATAATTGTAATTCTTTCTTTATTTTTATTTAGTCGAAAACAGATATCAATAAAATAATAAAGTTAATTCAGTAAAATTATAATCGATTAATCAATTACTTCCAACAAATCTTGAGAAAGCAGAGAATTAGGGAAACGTGTAAAACATACTGCATTACGCATTCAAGCATTTTATTTATTTCTTAAGTTTTGGTCTAACCACAATTTGGGAGCAGTCTTTATTGATGCAAAATAGATTGCTCCTTATTGTGCTGAAATGATGAGTTTACCTCTAAAACAAAAAGACTATAATATAAAATAGCGGTCCTGCAGTTTGGTCCGGTCTCTTCTTTTCTAATGAGTTTGCACAAAAAAGAAGCTGACGTGAACTTTCTTCTGCCACTCTGCTTTTATTGATTCTCTCGCTGGCTCGATTTCCTTCCGATCGAAAGCATAAGTTGAAATAGCGGTTCATCTTCGTCCGAATTGCTGAATCTCAAATCAAAATGCTACTTGGTTTGGCCGAAACAAGAAAAAACAGCTACTGAAGACTGTATCTATATCCTGGTGTGTTATACAGCAGCTCTCCACTGCATTAGTACAAGCAGCTCGCTCAGCATTTTAACCCGCTTCAGTCTCAGCGGAAGCCCAAAAAACGGTTAGCATCGACCCAGAGCTCTTGTGCGTCAGGGGCATCATTCTTCCGTGTCAAGGGTCCGATTCTGCAGTTCCTGACTGTGATAAAGAGAGTGGCACTCATGAAGCTGTATTCTTCATAAACCGTGCAGCAGACAATCTCTTCATCCCTGACCTCAGATTTATGCGGTCGGCTTTAATGGAAGCCATCTTTCAGAAATGTTTCTGATATCAGAGCCTGTTAAAAGCCTCGTTCCATTAGGGCTGGCATTTTGATAAGCTACTCGAGGGCCTGTTGGAGAGCACATGCTTTGTTAGAATGGCAGCGACTTCAGGATTTTATTCGGCAGAGTGCTTTAAGTCCATGATGTGACTGTAATGAAATGTGCGTTGATAAACAATGAAGATTTATAGCTGCTTGTGTCTGCTGCTGATGGTTGAGAGTGGGTGTGTGATGGACAGTGTTATTGATGTTCTCTATCTAGTTATCCTAATGGACATTATGAACTAGATGCCCAATGAAATGACGTCCAGACTGTGCATTTAATGAAACCATGAATTAACGTTCATTTGGAATATCCTTCCACTTAGACTATTGTACTTACGCTGGAAATACTTTGGGCATTTGTGTGTGTTTGCTCAATATTTTTCAGAAATATACAAAAATGTCTAAAGATGTAGGTAGAATACAGAAAATATGTTTGCATAAATACATATTATAGAACTTATTTTAGCAAAAAAAAAAAACTATTTGTAGTCACAGATGAACAATAGCTAGCCTAAAAAAAAAGTAAATGAAGAGTTTATTTGCAAAAGAAAGGATATCTCCAATTCTTTCCCCAAAAAATCAGGGTTTCTTTTAAAATGATTCTATCACATTGCGCTTCATTGTATTATAAAATATATATAACATAAAATATACAAAAACTAAAAACATCTTCGCAAAATATATATAAAAAATGTAAACTTATTTTAGTAAATATCTTACATAGATTCACACACATATATAAGGAGGGGGGAGTATCTTTTTTTCATACACATGTGTCAAAATAAAATGAGATTCCATTTTAAGAGAAAGGATTCTTTATAAACTCAATATATTTAGCAGAAAATAAGACTAAATTATTAATAAAATATTCATTTTCTTAATTGTAAATGGGTCATTCCTGGTATCCGGTAAAATTTTGGCTTCATAATTTTGTGGAAAAAAAGTTACACGTTTTTAGTAAATCTTCCAAAATAGTGACACGTTTCAATATATGGGACACATACTGACCAAGCTCGGTTTTCTAATAGAATTTCCACTCTGTTAGAGGTAAATTAGCTGTATTATTAATATTAATTAATTATTATAATATTAAATTAATATGAATATTCAGTAATCAATATTTTGCTCTCTAACCTTCTAAATGAAGAAAATTGTACAAAAATATTTCCATAATTGCCATAATTTAACATGTTTTATATGTATGAGTAGATGAAGTTTAGACTAGTCATATAACATTTAAAAAAATTTTTTTTTCATTTTATGGTTTATATTTCTAGTGGAAGTGAATCACTTTGCACTGAGGACATGATAAAATATAACATACAGTGAGGTCAATAAGTATTTGATCACCCTGTGTCTATGTCTATGTAGCAACATGGGCAAAACCAAAGAGCTGTCAAAAGACACAAGAGACAAAATTGTAGACCTTCACAAAGCTGGAAAGGGCTACGGGGCAATTGCCAAGCAGCTCGGTGAAAAAAAGAACAACTGTTGGAGCAAGTGTCAGAAAATGGAAGAGGCTAATGATGACTGTCAATGTCCCTCGGACTGGGGCCCCATGGAAGGTCTCTCCTCGTGGGGTATCATCACGGTCAATGCCGTGAAGAGAGCTTCGGGGGACCAACGAGGGACCATCGTTTCCAAGGCTACTGTCAGTAATACACTAAGACATCTTGGTTTAAAATCTCGCATCACACGGAAGGTTCCCCTGCTTGAGTCAGCCCATGTCCAGGCCCATCTAAAGTTTGCCAGGGACCACCTGGAGGATCCAGAGGAGTTCTCATCTAACCACAAGTTCTGTGGTTAGATGAGACCAAAGTAGAATTTTTTGGTCTTAAATCCATTCGCCGTGTTTGGAGGAAGAAGAATGATGAGTATCATCATTATACCATTTATACCATACCTACAGTGAAGCATGGGGCTGTGTTTTTCTGCACATGGGACAGGGCGACTGCACTGGATTAGGGAGAGGATAAACAGGGCCTTGTATTGTGATATATTGGGCAAAAACCTCCTTCCCTCAGTCAGAGCATTAAAGATGGGTCGTGGCTGGGTCTTCTAACATGACAATGACCCAAAGCACACAGCCAGGAAAACCAAGTAGTGGCTCCGTAAGAAGCATGTCAGGGTTCTGGAGTGGCCGAGCCAGTCTCCAGAACTAAATCCAATTGAAAATCTTTGGAGGGAGCTGAAACTCTGTGTTGCTTAGTGGGCCAAAATCCCTCCTGCAGTGTGTGCAAACCTGGTGAAAAACTACAGGAACCGCTTGACCTCTGTAATTGTTAACAAAGGCTTCCCAAATAAATTGTTAAAAAAATCAGACAATGTGATTTACAGATTTTTCTTTTTAGATTCTGTCTCTGAAAATTGTTGTTCTAAGTAAGAGAACTTGCAAAATACTTATTGACCTCACTGTATATAAATTAAAAGGTTTGTAAGAAAAAAAAAAGAAAAATAATGTTTTAATGCCTATTATCTCTGTATAAGTTTCTTGAAAATATGAGTACGTAAACTATAGAGACAGAAAAGTCAATGTAAAACATGAATGACCCAAACACTGCTGTGCCATTGACCCATACTGGCTTATGTTTGGTTTCAGGATGTAATTGTGGAGTTTTTGTGGAGATAAGAAAGCACAGTTACTATAAATACCAGCCTAAAATAACGCTCATTTTAATACAAGCTCAGTAGAAACCCAGTGATTCTGCTTCGTGGAATTTCATCCATTTGTGCAGCGACTGTAGTAAACATTAGCATACTTGCAGCATTTATGGATTTATCATAGCCTGCGTTGTCTTGTTTTACTTAGTTTTTGGGTTTTAGTGTTGCGCTACCACTGATTTATTATGCTTTTAATTACGTGGCTTGTCCAAAGAGCCAAAGTCATCCACATCTCGGTGTAAAAGATGAGTTTGTTTAGTGTGAGATAAACTAAGAATGAGAAATATATGAAGTCGGTCTTTAGCTAATAAAAATCTAAACCAAGCCAGTCCCACAGCTGAATAATTTACGGAGTGCTGAGTGGAGGGAATCCAATACACTGAAACCAAACTTCTCAAATTTGACCGCTCACAATCCCCACCCTTCTGAACACACATATCCTTGCATACAAACATCTGGGATGCAACGTCTGCAGAAAACGATGAGGCTTAAGTCCCCACGGGTGATATTATGGCTTTGTAAAGGATTCTCTTCTCGAACCTTGGCTTCAAAAAAAAATTGAAATACTCATATCGCTGCCTGTATTTGAACCTTCCTGCAAATTCATTTATGAGAGCAAAGTGATATTCAGATATTCAGTGTCACCTCTTCGGTTTGTAGGCTGCTTTTCTGGGCCAGTGGAATATAATTGGATTCTCTTTTGGGTGCTTGGCAGCGTCAACTTGTGCTTACTTTGAAAATGCCAAGAGGATCTTTTCAGTGTATGTAAACACTACCGTGAACTGAGAAACAAAGTATAAATCTCTGAATATTTGTCAATTAATGGGAATACGGTACAAAATGTTCCCGAAGCAGAGCAGATGTTCGTTTTGAAGCACTCTTCATCATCGCTACATTGGTGTCCAGAAATGGGTTCATTCGGCTTTAATAGAAATGGCTTGCGTTAATATAATTATAAATCTGTCATCATATTCTCATGTGACAAAGCCATTCCATAATACCGAAAACATCTGTTTCATGCTGCTCACAATAGGACTAACACAGACCGCTTGACCCTTTGTGCAATACAATAGCACTATAAATCTGACTTTATCTCTGAAGACGCCTCGAGTCTGTTGAAGATGAATAGCTGCAGAACATCTTTAGATATAATCAGCACATTCTGAGAAAGTTCTCATGGTTTTGTATGATAAGTGGTACATCACATTCCATTTATTTCTTTTGGATAGGTTTGTGTGTATAACACAGACAATATATAGACTGGAAAGTAAAAATGGCTTTAGATTGACTTTGACACAATTGAACTGACACAATTTTCACTTAGAAATTGCTTGTAAATTTTACGAAAGAAAAACAAGCAAAAAATGATCAAGAAATGGCAAGTGACAATGAATAAATATGATATTTTGAAGTAAAAAGACTGAAACATGGTCTCTTTTCTCCAAACTCTTTAGGCATTATTGGAGAAAACTCTCTTATTGTTGTTCTATCCATCCATCTATCCGTTTATCCATCTATCATCTACTTTATGTATCCATCTGTCATCTATCTGTCTATCCATCTATCAGTGCATCTATCTCTCTGTCTGTCTATCTCTCTCTCTCGTTATGTACCACTTATTGCAACTTTATGTCTCCTTTATGCCTGTATGTAAATATAATTTGATGTATCAAAATGTGTTTTTTTTATTTATTTTACTTGCAACTTTATATCAAACATTATTGTCTTATTTTGACTTTATCAGTGCGACTTCATATATCTCATAATGTGAGTGTACTTATTTGTACGTATTTGAGCACGTATTTGAGTTTTCATTTTTAGCTTGAAGTTTTCTTTCTGTGTGATTTGTTTTTATTCTTACAACGCATGCTTTTTTGTCATTGTTACATAACTTCAGAAACACATCAGAGATAATATTTAATCATGTATTTTTGTGACGCAGACTCAGGTACGTTAGGATCCATTTGCGGCTTTATTAAGAATGGTCAGAAGGTTCCCGCTGCTGTGTTCCGGGGAGAGCCACAGAGGTGCGGCTGGTGACAATTTTATTTTACAGTGATGTTTGTTTTAATTAAACTAAGAACAATCAGCTCAAATGAACATTTATGGAGACATTTAAATAGGCAGTAAAATTGCCTCCCACTAATAAATGACACTATCAGCAGAAAAATTACTGTTGTAAAGTAAATGAAAATGAGGGCTAATTACCTGGAAACTGTATGACATGCTCTCTTTCCCTTGTTATAAAAAAATGTCTTACCATATTTAAGGAAAGGGACATCTTAAAGGGGGGAAAAACACACACATTTACTCACTTTCAAAAGACTATATATGAAGATCATAAGTAACCAAATAATCCATATAGAAAAAATACAATAGAATCCAATAACTATTTGGTTACCAACATTCTTTAAAATATCTTCTTTTGTATTCAGCAGAAGAAAGAAACTCATACAGGACCAATATATGAACAACATAAGGGTGAGTAACTAAAGTACAACATTTTGGGAGTAACTTTCCCTTTAAATTGAAGTAAATGGACTTTTTCTCAGCACGCTGCTGGAATGATTCTGCATGTTTTGTTAAGTTTCCAGCTAACGCTGAATTAAAGGCTGCATTTCAGGCCCAGTGGCTCTCTGTCTCCTGAACACACATCTCCCAGACATTTTCGAAGTCTAATGGTAACACTTATATCATTAGCAGGCCATACACACTCATGGCCACGAGTCAATGTTACATTTTTCTGACCGCAGATGTTAGAGTCCTGCACAGCTGTGAGGCGGCTCTGGTGTTTACAGCACCGTGGCTCTCTTCATAGCCTCACCTGCTCCCTGTCCTCTGGCCAGCGCTCAATCTGGCCTCCCATTAGCGAGAGGGAGGTCCATCTCTTTATCTTAATAACGGATGATAAACTGACAGCGGTGATTAAGAGTGTAGGAATGCTACATTTTTCAGTTCTGCTCAAGCCTCCAGATATACAGCGGTTCTTTTTACGGCTTTTGCTTTCCCAAAATAAAATGGAACAAAAGTTTGTTTCCTAGAACCCCAAACTAAATTTGAGCTTTTTAGATGCTAAGAAGACTTCTGCAAGTGCCCTGTCAAGTTCATCAAAGTTTAAACTATTTATCAGGAAAATAAAATGTTTTTTTTTTAGCTGTATTCATAGTGAAACTTGCTAATTAGCACATTATTAGGAAAGGCGATTTGCAAAGATTCATTAAAAGACATTATACTCACTGCTTCTGCAGGTGAGGCTGGATCATTAATGATTTGCGAGAACATAAACACATATCGGTTGATCAAGGGTGCATTTCCTTCAGAACCAAACTTAAGGTTAATCCTCTGCGTTTTCAGTCACTCAGATGTCGGGAGTAAATGACTACTGCTATGTTTATAATACATTCAACAACAAAACACCTCAATCTCTTAGGAGTCCTGCTTGTCTCTGCATCTCGGTCTGATGACGGCTCACTCAGGGCTGGTCTGAGGTAAGACACCAGTTCAGTCTGTGTGACACACTGCTGTCAATCAACTATTGTGGGAGTGGCCTCTGTCGGTGTGACGCCACACCCACATGCATTTGAGAATGGCTTGATTTCAGAAAACTACCGGTGGATCTTTATCATTGCAGGGTGGTTGTGTACACACAATCTTAACACACATTTCAGTCCAAATAGCTTGTAAAAGTGCATGTACCACCGTATGACCCCTTTAAACAATATTTAAAAGCCTTTTTATTTTTAGCTTTGCATTAAAATTAATTTTTTATTCATATAGACGAAAAAAAACCTTGAGGAAAACCTTTGATATTACAATTATATGAAACTACAATGGCAGCAGAGGATCACTCAATCACTCGTTTCCCCTCCCTAGCTTTCAGCTCTTTATTTTGAATGTCCTGAAATAGTGTTGAAATAGTGAATATTGGGTTTAAGTTCAATTTGAGCCTTAAACATCAATTAAAAGAACCAAAGACTTAAACTACTTCAGTCTGTGTGCATTGAATTTATTTAATACACAAGTTTCCCAAACTGAGTTGAATTACTGAAATAAATGAACTTTTTTAGATTCTAATTTATTGAAAGGCACCTGTATACATGCATTTGTGTGTATTAATACATACATCATAAATATACACAGTAGACACACATATATGAGCCTATTTTGGATGCTATTAAATAGAAATAGAAATAAATAGGCTTCGAAGTATAACAAGTTTGAATAAAAATATAAAAGTAAGATTATAAAAGTGCAAAGTATCTAGTGCTAATATTTCAAGCAAAATTATATGTGATTTATGCGTTGGTTGTAAACATTTTCATATGAATATTTTAATCAAAAATTAACATTCTGTCATCATTTACTCACCGTCACGTTGATCTGAAACTGAGTTTCTGTCTCTTGCTGAACACAAAAGAAGATATTTTAAAGAATGTGCTTGTTCCTATTGACTTCCAAACAAATACTATAGCATCACCAACATTCCAATATTCTTCAGGTTTGGAACAACATGAGAGTTAGTTAGCGAGGACTGAATTTTCATTTTTGAGTGAACTGTCCCTTTAAATAGCCATCATGGGAGAAAGTTACTTTTTGGATCCAGTTAGCATGGGTTGGCCGTTAACATGTTAACCTGGCAGATGTTGACATTTTGAGTAGACTACACAGAAACTATTTTCAGATGCAAAGTGAGATTTAGCGTATACAGTGGGGCAAAAAGTATTTAGTCAGCCATCAAGTGTGCAAGTTCTTCCACTTAAAAAGATAATCATAGATATACCTCGACTATATGAGAGACAAAATAAGAAAAAAAATCAGAAAATCACTTTTTTTTATTTTTAATTGATTCTCCCTTGATCTGGGGCTCCATGCAAGATCTCAGCCCATTGGGTCAAAATGATCACAGGAACTGAGCAAAAATCCCAGAACCACACGGAGAGACCTAGTGATTGACCTGCAGAGAGCTGGGACCAAAGTAATAATCAGTTACACACTGCGCCGCCAGGGACTCAAATCCTACAGTGCCAGACGTGTCTGAAGTTTGCTAGAGAGCATCTGGATGATCCAGAAGAGGATCAGGAGAATGTGAAGCAGACTTACAGAAACGTTTGACCTCTGTCATTGCCAACACATGGTATATTACAAAGCATTGAGATGAAATTTTGATATTGACCAAATACTTGCATTCCACCATAATTTGCAAATAAATGAATAAAAAATCTGGATTTTTTTTTTCTTATTATTTTCTCTCTCATAGTTGTGGTATACCTATGATGGAAATTACAGGCTTCTCTCATCTTTTTAAGTGGGAGAACTTGCACGATTGGTGGCTGACTAAATACTTTTTGCCCCACTGTACATCCATTTCGCTCTTATGCCACATTCCAAGTTGTCCATGAGGCGTGGATGTAAATTTAAATTGTTATTTGCTGAAAATCTCATATTCAGGTTTGACGTCAATGATTCGTGACCATCACTGATGTCAAAACTGGTGCAACACGTCTCAACACGTCCTCGACACAATGCTCTCCGGAAAATCATCAAACGGAGCACGTTTACAGACTTTGACACCAAATTGCATGAGAGTGAATAAATAACTACAGTGTTTTGATTCCACGGTTGACTAATTGTTTATTTCGTATAGACACCAAATAAAATTCTCAGAAAGAGGGAAACATCTACAGATCCTAATGTGTGTGTGACTCATGTTACGGGTTCAGCTCTGATATCCATGAACAGCTCAGTGATGTTCCTGCGCACACAGCATTCCTAGTACCACAATCATCTCATGGCTTTAAAAGAATTTATGAATGGACACGACTAACAATTGCCTGTGTCGACCGAAATGCTTTAACGCCACTCCCCAGAGATCAGTCATCGGGCTAAATTAGTTTCTATGGGAACGGTTCTAAACAACCACGGCTCTCTGTATAGATTGTATTCGATAAATAATGACCTAAACATGTTGAGTCAAGACTCGTCTGGGAAAGAATGGCGATGTAATCCCGCTATATATACCTTGTCTATAGTGTCTTACAGCGTAACACTTAAGCATTTTAGGGATTTGACTGTCCCTGTGTCAAAGTTCAGAGGCTATCATTCATCCTAATATTAGAAAGCTTAGTGAATATCCACAGAATTGCAACGCCCCTCGGTTAACTGTACTCATCCTTCAGCCTTTGTGTATGTTTATTAAGTTAATTCATACACTTACTTGTTATTTTTGTTTGTATTTACTGGCAGTTGGTTGCCAGTAACTTTGAATTGATGTTATTTACTGGCAACAGTTTGTTCAAAGATAAATTAATATTAAACATTAACAAGTCTTTATCTTTACAGGAAAAATGTAATTAAATTAAACAACAGCCTTGTGCAAAGCATTTCTGGGAAACAATATCAGAAAAAAAAAATGAAAAAGGTTTGCATGAGGCTGTTTTTAATATTTATATTCTGTAAAAATAAAGACATTATATTATAATATAATATAAGCAATATTATATTGCTTGTTGTTTACTGTTGCCAGTAAATTTGATAAATATAAATCTACAGTTACTGGCAATCAGCTGCATAACTATAGCAACTATTTTTACAGAGGGGGAAGGAAAAAAATATTTATATTTAAAAAAACAAAATTATATAT
>JAUYWG010000045.1:17858637-17872783 GCA_034779775.1 Enteromius afrohamiltoni
AAAATTATATATATATATATATATATATATATATATAATTAGAATGATTTAATTCAATAGGTTAAAAGGGGACCGACATAATTAATAGTTTTTACTCGTTTTAAGCATGAACTCAAAGTGTTTTGATAGATTTTTCAGAAAATAAAAATTAAAAATAATAGTTTTTCCTATGATTTATTATTGTATAACTTGTATCATTTTTTTATATTTGCATCTGCTTATAGCTTAAATTCTTATATTGCATCTTTTTATATCTTTTATCTACTAATAAAACTGTACTTTTCTCATTGTGACGCATCTGATTATATTTAAACACGCATTTCCTTAGGTTTCTTTCACAGAAAGTGTAAAAAATAAGCAGATTGCATTCATTACGCAACTATTATAATACAGAATTATATGATAATTCAGTCATACACAACATGCTTATAGTGGCTTAGAAATAATACAGAATCTTACATATGAAATGTAAAACATGGTAAAAAGTCATACATAAAAAAGATTACATTTTATTTTGAATTCTAGACCTTTATTATGGGCTACTTTTGCACTCGCCTCATTTTTATCATGTAAGATAATGTATAAGATAAACAATACTTTTTCTGCTTCTGAATTTCATTTTTAATTCAGTGTGTTACCGTTTCTTTGGAATTGTTTATGAACTTAATTTCTTGGTAAAAAATGGTTTCTACAGAATTCGTATTTGTTTATTCATTTATTTTTTATCATATAGCATGCATAGTTATACTATTTACTGCACTTTGTTATTCCTCTAGTTATTTACTTATAGCAGCAGTTATAGGAAGTCTTTTACATCCATGGGAAATTCACAGGAAAAACCTAACAAAAGGTCATTTGCACAAGTTCCAGATCAATGATATGGCTTCAACAGAATTTAAACATTTCCTGATAACTTTTAAATAGTTAGGGGAGATATATACTTTTCCTTATTTGTAAGTTTCGGTGCAGCTCTGCAAAGATTACAAATAAATTAATAGCAAAAATACACACTGCATTGCTCATAAAACCTGTTCATTTTTTGGTTTAATGCTATTAACATGACTGAACTAAAACAAGTTATGCAACAAGTCTCCTTCACATGACCTTAACTCAAACTGAACATATGTATATGTATATATTATAAAGCAAACATAAAATATAATGTATATAAAATGGATATTTGATATTTGTTTAGTTTTTATCAATTTTTCATTTTTTCAATGTATTATGCAAATAATGTGGTGATGTCTTCAAGTCAGATGGAGAATGTCACACTTTTCTATTTTAAAAAGTCTAGTGTTTACCAGAAAACAAAATTGTAAAAATGTAAGTTTGATTGTTTTGGCTGAATTATATCTTGGATTATGGATTATATCTTGATGCATTTAATAAACTAATAGTAAAATATAATAAAAAAAACTCTATAGAGGGCTGAGGACCAGAAAGACTTTACAGCAGGGCCAAAAAAGACCATATTTTGATATGACTTTGTGTAGACTACTAATTTGTAATGATTTTCAATAATTGACATAATTATTAATATGTATACACTGCCCTTCAAAAGTTTTAGAACAGTAAGATATTGAAATATATTGGTTTTTAAAGATGTTTCTTCTGCTTATCAAGGCTGCATTTATTAGATTAAAAATCCAGAAAAAAACTGTTACATTGTGATATATTATTTCAATTTAAAATAACTGTTTTCTGTGTGAATATATTTTAAAATGTAATTTCTTCCTTTGATAAAAAGCATCATTACTCCAGCCTTCAGTGTCACATGATCCTTTCAGAAATTTTATTATCAGTGTTGGAAACAGTTGAGCTGCTTAATAGTTTTTTTTTTAGGATTCTTTTATCATTAAAATATTAAAAAGAGAAGCATTTATTTAAAATGGATAATAATGTTCAGAACTACTGTTACAGTAATTTACTGTTTCACTACTGGTCAAACGTTTGGGATCAGTACATTTTTATTATTTCATCTTTGAATGAAATTAACACTTTTATTAACAAAAAGGTTGTTTAAGTGAACAAAAAGGTCACAGCATAGATTTACATTTTAGAAATGTTTTATATTTGGTAAAAAATTATGTTGTTTTTTACTTGTTATTCATCAAAGAATCCTGAGAAGAGAAAAAGGAAATAAAAAATATATATATTAGGCTGCACAACTGTTTCCAACATTGACAATTCTAGTAATAAATCAGCATATTAGAATGATTTCTGAAAGGATCATGTGACACTGAAGGCTGGAGTAATGATGCTTGGTGTCACAGGAATAAATTACATTTTAAAATATATTCACACAGAAAACAGTTATTTTAAATTGAAATAATATTTCACAATGTTACAGTTTTTTCTGGATTTATATATATATTTCACCCAAAATGTCACTTCCTTCTGGTTATCACCCCTTGATATAAGATCTTTGGAAACAACAAAAACGAATACAAATGACAAGTACGCACAACAAACTTTAACTATAACTAACATGCAAGCATAAAATATAAAATTAAAAGGATTCAAGAAATCGAAATGTGCATTTCAGCCTTTAGGGATTTAGAGCAACCCCAAACCACAATGTTTAAAGAATATCCCGGCACTATAATTAAGAAATAAACTAATTAGCGTAACTTTGGCAAGGCTTTACATTTTTGTTTACATCACTAGCATAGACCAATATCCAGGCTGAAGGTAAATGTCCACAACGGACAGGGGGTGGAGCTGGTGTGTGTGGTATAAAGCACATGCCATCCACCCTCACAATACACCCCCCAACACACGCCCTCTCCTCCAGCTCTCCAGCAGCACAGCGAACTCATCTCTAACACCACAGTGCTGCTCTCGCCGTCACACACTCTCCCCTTGCGGAGTCGAAGTAAACACTCTTTCCTTCAGTTCAGTTGTTGGCGCAGCAGGTAGCAGTAATCCTCCAGCGTGGACAGGTACCTGTCTCTGGGACTGTAATCTCCATCTGTAATGAGGCGCGGGGCCCACATTGCGTATTTGGAGATACAACTCTGAAGAGCGGCGGGGTTCGAATCGGGACGTGTTTGAGGAGAGGAGAGCATGATGGGATTTTGGCTTCTGTAGGGACTTGCAGTCAGCTTTTCCTCACTTTTATGAATCATTACAGAGGAATCTGTTGGATAAACATCTGTTTGAAGCTGTTTTGCGAGTGATTACTTCTTTCGGAGTTGTGTATATAAAGGATGTAAGACAAGAACCTGCACAGTAAACATTTAAAGAACTGCACATGAACAGCTGCTTACGTGAACAAGTGCTTCCAAATTCTCCAAACATATATATATATATATGTATTTTCATGAGTGATAGTTTGCAGGTGTTTTGAGTGACAGATGGTTGGCATATCCTTTAATTACCCGTTTTTTTGTGAAAGTGTAATGCTGGCTGGGAGAACAGCTAATGGGTTTCTATTCGGAGCGCTCGTTATTTAAGGCTGGTTGCTCATCTCAGTACACACTGAGAGGACATTCTTCTATATCTAAGTGCTGTAACAAGTGCAAATTGTGAGGAGTGCATTTTCTTCCCTTTTCTCTCCTGTTTTGGCAAAAAGTCTCTGAAGTTCAATGCAGTATGAGGATATTTGGATATTTTGACACCTTTGGCATTCCTGGATTTCTGGAGGACCCTGTAACTGAGGAATGCAGTGCGTCTCCTGGACGAGCCTGTGATTTTTCATGAACAGAAACCACAGCACTCCTTCACTCTTCTAAAGATAAAGGGTTGGAATATTGATCAATGCCATTTTTACCAAGAGGTCAGCTGAACAGACGCGCTGTGGAGTCTGGATAAGCCGGGCAGACGGTAAGAACATATCCTGCTCTCACAGCTTAACTACAGCTTAAGAGCTGAGATTTTCTCAAACACAGTTAATGGGCAAAAATCTTGCAAATAAATGCAAAGAGGTGTGTGCAACAAGGCTGTAGCATGTCTGTTTAGTACTATTTAAAACACATGCTAAATAATAATTAAAAATTACTCTTTACATTAGGGTGCCTTTGTTACAGTAGAATTTTACATTTAGTTACATGTACTTACTGTACGGTTAGGGTTAGGAAAATAGTTGCATGTACTTATGCAGTACTTACTGATACTGCCGTGACTACATGTAACATGTACTGTAACAAGGACACTGTAAAAAAAAAAGTGTTAAAAAAAAAAAAAGGATATAGTAGAAATTGCACGTAGAGCCATTCACACATGTGTATTCAAAAACATTCTGATGGAGTCCAATGGCGGGGGTTTCATAAAGTTTTTCCTTTTTGATGCTTAACTTGTCAGAGCAAGTGCTCATGGTGTAAGAAACTGAAAAACAACAAAAGTGACGCATATGGACTGAAAAAATACACATACAAAATTCAATAAAAAAGACTCTCTGTTAAGTTTTTAGTTTTTGTTAATATTTGAAACTGGATTTTATTTTAGATGTCCTGCTTTCATGTTAATTTCAGTAAAAGTGTAATATTTATTTTACATTTTTGTCACTGTCACTAGTTTTTGATGTTTTAAAATGTGTCTATATTTACTTTAATTTTATTAATTTTCAATTAATTAAGAAAATGAAAAACGTTGCCTTGGAAACTAGCTAAAATAAAATAAGTTATTATTTTATATATTTAATTTCCTTTACTACTTTCAGTTAATGCTTCTCTATATATACTGATATAGAAATAAAAATATTATACAGATATCATATGCCTTACACATTTGTCACCTTTAAAGTATCTGGTAACACTTTAAAATAGGAATCACTTATTCACTATTAACTACGACTTTTCCCTCAATAAATTCTTAATTTGCTGCTTATTAAAAGTATGTGCTGTAGTTGTTATGTTTAGGTATTGGGTAGGATTAGGGATGTAGAATAAGGCATTAATATGTGCTTAATAAATGGCTAATATTCTAGTAATATGCATGCAAATAATAGGTGTAACTGTAAATTAAAGTGTAACCAAGTATCATTTTATCTTATTTCTATGAATGTGCTTTCACTGTTGGCAAGAGCCAGAACTTATTGAGGTTTCTTTGCCATCAGAAGATGCCAAAAGAAAGAGAAAGTGACAGATTGAGATCTGTCAGCTGCATCATTCCTAATAAAGGGCACACAAACATGTACATCCAGAATCATCCTGTTCATCTGTTCTTGCATTTACATCAGGCACACCTTGTCCTTTCACAAAAGCACTGTTCTGATCTTTCTAAAAGCCTGATTCTGTAGTTTTAGCAATATGAACGGAATGGAAAGAAGAGACAACATTTTTGTGAAAGGTATTATGAAATGATTTTGTTGGTGGTTTGCCTCTGCTTTTTAAATAACTTGCTATGTTGCGCGTCACTGTCGCTTTGTTACGATCTGATGGTCCTCTCTTAGGAAGATCAATATCTTAGGCTCCGTTCACACGCAAAAATCTTCTAACAGGTTTGATTCTCAAATTAAGTAACCATACTGACAGATAACAATAGAAAAATAAATAGTTCCTACTACACTATTTCATGAAACTCCCACTGGTTCATCCTTTTAGACATGCGGTTACTCTCATTCTTTTCAGTTCTTCGTTCAAGCTTCATCCACACAAATCCTCCAACTGTTCATAACTTGAAGCTGAAATAACATTTGTGAACTTATGGCATATAACATGAGCCAAACTTCTGTTCTGAATCCAGAAAGTGTATTTTTAAGCTATAAAATTAAAAACTTTTTTTGGCACCCCAAACAGAATTGACAATGGTTTTGGTATTATAAACCTTAGTGCATAGATAGTGAACCATGTGATTGTGTGTGCACTCCTGTGGTTTCAATTCAGGACCTATTACATTAATCGCTCATGGAAAAGCCCAACTGAGTCATTTAGTACTTCAACACAGCTTATCCATCACTACCGTCATCATTATCTGGATAAAACAAATCTGCCCAGATATGTTTATGGTGGTCTGCCAAAGAAAACACAGCTTCACCTGAAGGGATATCCTTTCAGAACACCGAACTACAAAATTACAAGCCCTATCAAACAAGGGTGGCTATTTCTTTTACAAACAGAAAAGAGGACGTTTCCGTGAAGGATTTAGTGGCAGAATAGAAACCTAGTGACAGAAATGTAAATGCAATTTGCAAAAAAGTACTAACAAAAGCTTTGATTCAACAAATTTTATCAAAATAGTAAGATCTGATATGAAAAAGATAAAAGACTATACAAAAATCAAATATAAATCAAATGATTCAAGACCCATTCTCTGAATCCACAGTTCAAAGTTCTGATCTGAATCGGCTGTTTCACAAACGAAACAAATAAAATATGCTCCAAATTACCAGTCTGAATAAAATTATTATTAAATATGATATATAATAATAAATATAATATTATTAAATTATTAAATGATATATATATTTCATGTTTATGAAACAATACATAACTTTTTGAAAAAACCCTTATATTCATTTATGTGCAGCCCAAATAAATTCAAGTTCCCACTTCAGGGAAGGCTGCTTTTAATCAGTTGATTGATGTGGACAAATGAAAGCAATCACCTAAAGGCACTGCAGATTTTCCTGTGTGCGTTAAGGTCCATTGAGAGTTTTTAGTGTCTCTCTATCATCAAAATGTTTAAAAGACTCTTGAGAGCTTCTGAAATTCATGAAACATCCCATTCATGCATGTCTCATGAAAGTTTCACGCATTTGCAATTCATAAACAGGATCAGTACCAAGCTCTTACGTTACACTCCCATCCCTGACTGCAAAAATAAACAATGAGCTGAATTTGAGCCATTCATAATATAGCTGATAAACATCAGGGTGGTTACGTTTAATTTAAGAGGCATCTGTTCATTTTCCATGAGTTGTGTACTGTTGTTTAGTATGTGGTAAACAAGGCCACTGAATACAATGCCAGAGATGTGAAGAAACCTAACACAGTTCTGCACATCAAAAGAAGACAAGCCGAGAGCAGCAGTGTGATTGATTTCGTCCTGCTTTCAGCAACTCAACTTCCTCTGACTCTGCAGATAAAGAGAAACGTCCACCCTTACAGTCATTTGAGTTGGATCGCACTGTGCACTACCTAGGATGGTCTGAATAACATTTTGCAAACAATACACTAGAACATATTCATCTAAATGCATCATTTATACCTGTCTAATCATAGTATTTAAGAAGTGAGGTGTGTAATTTATGGGTCACTAACGTCACCAAATGCAACTGCATAAGCAATGAAAGGTTCTCAAACACTCCTCCCCCATACCATTGGTCAAACAAACAGATAGTCCCACCTCAAATTCACATCATTGGTTGGGAACAGAGTATTCACAATAGAACAGAGAACATAAATGCTTAAATTGAGAAATTTACAATTATGTGCGTAAAATTATTTCATTTCAATTGTGATGCCTGCTATGTTTACCATGGTGTAACATCGCTTCTTTTTAAAACAGTTTAGGACACCGGGGCATTGAGGTTATGAGTTTCTAGAGTTTTGCTATAGGAATTTGGTCCCTTTCTTGCCTGACATAGTTTTCCAGCTGTTGAAGAGTTTGTGGCTGTCTTTAACATATTTTTTGTTTAATGATGCGCCAGATGCTGCAGCAGGTCAATTCAGCACCAGACTACAAAGCTGTTGTTATATGTCTTTCTGAAATATACAAGGCCTTCCCTGAAATAGACATCATCTGGAGGGCAGCATATGTTGCTCTAAAACCTTTATATACCTTTCAGCACTCTTTAGCCAACTTTATTTGGCTTCCAAAACGTGCAAGCTGCCCATACCTTATGCACCCCCTTACCATCAGTGATGCTGGCTTTTGAACTGAATGCTGATAACACACTAGAAGGTCTCCCTCCTCTTTAGCCTGGAGGACACAGCATCCATGATTTCCAACAAGAATCAATCAAATCAAATTTGAAGTTTAAACTCTTTGAAACTCCACTTAGAAACAGTATCATTTTAATGAGCCTTGGCCCATAGCACGTGGAGGTGCTTCTAGACCATGTTCACATATGGCTTCTGTTTTGTATGATTAAGCTTTAGTTGGCATCTGCATTCTGGCAAGGTGGATTGTGTTCACCGACAGGGGTTTCTGGAAGTATTCCTGAGCTCAATAGCTGAGCTATAGCAAGAGCTGCTGGCAGGACGCCTAGCCCTGGGTTGTCTCAAGAGGCACTTTGCCAGCAGTAGAGCTAAAGTTTCTTTCAATGTAAACTGTGCTCCTTTTCGCATTGGCCTCCATCAAGAGGGTAGGGGACTTGCAAGCATTTTCGGTTGACGAATCGTGCCTACAGTTCGGGCCCAAGGATTCTCAGGTAACTCTGAGGTCTCGGCCCAGCTACATGCCCATGGTTCCCACGACTCCATTTAGAGACCAGGTGATGAACCTCCAAGCGCTGCCCTCGAAGGAGGCAGACCCAGCCCTGCTGTTGCTATGTCCCGTCCGAGCACTAAGATGTTACATAGACCGAACACAAAGCTTCAGGACCTTAGACCAGCTCTTTGTCTGTCACGGAATGCTGGGAATGGCTCGGGAATGCCGAGCAGAGGATGGCCCACTGGATAGTGGATGACATCAGCCTGGCTTATCAGGCCCTGCCCCCTCAATGTACGAGCTCACTCAATAAGAAGTGTAGCGTCCCCCTGGGCATTGGCACGCGGCGCCTCGCTTGCAGATATTTGCAGAGCTGTGGGTTGTGCGACCCCTAACACGTTCGCTAGATTTTCCCACGTCACGTCCCGTTGCCATGGGTTGTACAGATAACTTAAATATCTGTTTTAAAGGGAAATCAGAAATATTTTTGTTTCAACTTGAAATACTCTGATTTGTAGTAAAAGTATGAATCAGAAAATGTGTGCTGATCTTTTCGATAATCAAAGCATCTCTGATATATTAATGCTGAGGATCACACCCTCTGCTTATGGGTGAAGCATATGTAGTGAACATTTCTGCAGCTCAGTGTTATTACCATTAATACCTCCATGAGGTGATTCGACTTGTCTTGTTTTGATAAAACTTGCTCCTAAGCTTAAACAAAAGCAGTGTGATACAACTAATGAGTACTAGAGTGTTTCATCTGGACATCCTGTTTTCCTGTTTCAATCTTGAAGTTTGTTGTATATTCCATGCCCAAAATGTGAATGGAATCTTAATATTTTAATGGTTTAATGACTATAGAGCAGAAATGATATCAGCAGAACTTCAACAATCCTACAGACAGAGTCCTAATATCAAAACATATGATGGGGTTATTTCTATTTTCACTGAAGCCTGAGAAACACTTTCTTAGGAAAGGTGGCTCTTGGGATGCTATTGTAGCCATCTTGTCATTTCTGAGTACCCACTTGACCAGACAATTTGTTTTTGAATGTTCTATAAACACAGATCTGCTCCAGTCCACTTCCCTTGCAAAGAATACACATTTAGAATGCCATGCCTCCAAAAGGGTGCTCAGAACAATCGTCTGTTTCCTAATAAGGAGACAGTGTGCTTAATAGTGTGATTTGTGTGGGGTGTATCCTGGCTGGAGACTTTGTCTGATGCCTGAAAATAAAACAAAAAAGGCAGTTTTCCTAAATTTCATTTGAGGTTTATTAGTTATTGTTTGTTTACATGAGACTGAAAGAATAGCCGGTGAGTGGAAGCAGTCTCATGAAGCACTGTAGACCGTTTCCATTTTCATTCAGTGCTGGTGTAGCCAAAATGTATCTTAGCATTTGCTTTCATAGTAAAAAAGTTTGATAATAATATTGACAAGCATCGATAATATTAATGCTGTCAAATGATTAATCGTAAGTTTTTCTTTACATAGTATGTTTGTGTAGATTGTGTATGTTTATTATTTATATATAAATAAAAACACATGCAATTTAATAAAAAAAAAAGTGTATATATTATATATATCAAATATAAAAATTATATTGTTACGTGTCTGTTTAGTGATTTGTATGTGTTTGTATGTGATTAGTAGTTGATTCATTTCCACCTGTGTTTCCCAGCTGTCCTCCATTTGGTCATTAGTCCTTTGTGTACAAATATCCTGTCTTTTGAGTTTCTAGTTTTTCGGTCAATTGTTAAGTGTTACACTCCTTGTTCCAAGTTGAGTTTTTCCGTATTGTAAATAAGACGTTTTGTTATTGGAAGCTCCACGACTCCTGCTCACTCCTTTGCCTGCAGCCCTCGTAACAAATATAATATATATGCATTTACATGTAAATATTCTCAAAATATATACTGTTTGTGTGTGTGTTTTAATACATAATAAGTAAACACAGTACAAACACATATTATGTAAAGAAAACCTTTTATTTCGGATACAATTAATTGTGATTAATCGTTTGACAGCACTAATTATAAAATATGTTTCTTGAGCAGCAAATCAACATATTCTTATGATTTCTGAAGGATAATGTGACTGAAATTATCTCAGCAATAAATTATATTTAAAAATATATTCTAATAGAAAACGGTAATGTATAAATTCTAGCATAACATTAACAATAACATTTGACAATATTACTGTTTTTACTATCTAATAAATACAGCATTGACGAGCATAATAGCCTTCTTTCCAAAACGTTAAAACACTTACTGACATCAGTGATGGGACTGAAATTATATTCCAGACAGAGATGAACTGAGGTTATGAATCATCATTACTCACATTTGAATTTCACATTTACACACGCACACAAACTAACTAGTAGCCTATATTTTTTTTATGAAGACCTCCCATTAACTTCTGTTGTTCTTAAATTAAGTTAATTATAATCCTTATAGACTACTATATTTATATGGCAGAAGTAGTTAGAGTATATGTTATTATGCTATTTGGTTTGCTGACTTTTGCTGCAACGTATTCTGACATTAGCATCCGCAGACCAATAAGCCTTAAAGAGAGGCCGCCCACTGTATATTTGGAAATCCAGTTCACTGTATTCCCGACTGACCCGTACCTGGATCCATGCACCTAGAAACTAGATCTTAGATCAAACAACAACATTCACTGACTCTCAAGTTTCTTTCTGCTGTTGAACCCAAAGAAGATATTATGAAGAATATGTTGGACCAAACAGTTGCAGATCTCCACAGACTTCCATAATGGAAAAAACACTATGGAAGTCAAAGGAGGCCAGAAATTGTTTGGTTGCTTTTATGTTTGGAACAGCTTGAGAATAAGTAATGATGACAGAATTAAAATGTTGAGGTGAACTATTCCTTGAATTACTACATTATTTAGTCTCTTTTTAGAATTACGAAACAAGTATGTTTACCTACAAATTTGATTGTAATTCAAACAGACACTTTATTTATGTTTTGCAGTTACTGCAATATGATATTTTGGCGCATAAAACAGCAAAGCATTGGCAAGAAACTTGTGGGACATCTACACCAAACCCTATCATGTACTGGTCCATGCATCTTCCTCTTTCCATGTTCTGCTGGACCAGAAGCAGCATGTAGTATTGCCCAGTGCACTCCAATAATGTCTGCTGAAGCGTTTAAGTGAGTGTGGTCTGCTTTAGTTCTTAGTCTCTTGAAGAACAACTTAAGCATAACCTTTCAGCTGCTAAATTGTTTGGTTCCCCCACAGCTTTTCTCAAAGAATCCTATGGGAATGGAATCAATAACTTTAATTCCTGTTAGAATTTAGTGTTTTAAAGGCAAGACAAGCAAAAGCACATTCACTGGCACAGACAATTACAAGCATGTGGAGTTCATGTTCTGTGTCTGGTTATGTAACAAGCAGAAAATACATCTGCGAATGGTTTGACACATTTAGAACAAAAATGTATGTAAAAATCCTTTCATAATGTTAACTGAATTTCTTGCTGGCCAATATTTCAAGAATGTAAAGTAAATATATATAAAAAAATACCTACACTTGTTTGTTTTTTAATAACCATGGTAGCTGCATGTAGTTGTATTTAACTTATTTATTATTATATATCATGATAAAGCTACACACACACACACACACATATTTATATATATATATATATATATATATAGATATAGATATATATACTGTACCTCTTAGAGGACAAGAAAAAGACCTTTGGTACAAAGCCCAGGAAGGACACGCACACAATCCCTGCCAGACCTGGGACTCAAACAACTGCCCCCTCTACTACTGCCCCTGTTTGCGTGTTCCAGGCAAGGACCTTCTGCACCTGCTCCAGGGCCATATCTACGTGTTCCAGACCTTATGAACCTTTGGTTTCTAGCTTACATTACATATTACATAGCTGATGGCAGTTGATAACAAATAATCTTTCCAGTATTTGTTTGATGCATAATAACCTTATTCCTCTCAGAGTAGCAACAGTTTTTCTTTCCAGATAAAGTAGCTCTGATATAGCACCATCCAGCATAATCACTGCATTTTATGCACTTTATTTCTATTTCATTTATAGTGTTCATTTAGTGGGTGTGATTACTCTTGTCTATCTTTTGTTAATAAAATCTATTTTATTACACTTGTGTCTTCCTTGTGTTTATGATTGAGAAAAGGTTCTACAAGTTAGAAATCCCACCAATCTTTCTTATGTGATGTATTCATAACCACACCCTAAGTGACACATGATCCAAATATATATATATATATATATATATATATATATATGCATAATAAATATATACAAATCCACACACGCATAAAAACTTTTTATTTGGATGCGATTAATCCCAATTAATCATTTGACAGCACTAATGCATATGTAGGGATAATGTACAGCCTGCAGGTTGTTATCGCAGAATAAAGCCAGCTCAGTTATTCTGCGATAAAAACCTGCTGGCTGTATATTTGTAACGAAGGGTGTTGATGTCGCTATCTCGCTTTTCACCGGGAAAAGGAGTCATGGAGACAGGAGTTCAAAATGAACACATAACATTTAATAAACAATCCAGGCTGCACAGGGGCTGACGAAATCGCAGAGATCACAACAGACATACACTCCAACATAACTTTAACAACTCACAAAGAACAATACACAGGATAGGGACGGGGTTACAAACGAGGTAAAGCAGGAGAGGAGAACAACAATACAGAAACATATGGAACAATAACATAAACACAAGTGACACATGACAGCATGATGATATTATCCCACTTATTACATAGCTTCTTGCCCTCCAATCATCACGCAGAAGTCCAGGCCAGCCCACTCCTCATTTGCTCCTCATTCACCCCCAGAGGCGCTGAGCGTCCATGGGCGGGACGTAATCGCAGTGTTTATCCAATGACCGTCTAGTTATAAAGCACTGAAAAAAAACACTCAATGCAGCCCCACTGAAGTCAATTGACGCTGGGCTTCAACGGGGAAATGCACTGTGACGCTATGGGAATGTATGACAAGAAAATCAAGTCAGCCGACCTGCTATATCTAACTGATTCTGAACGAGCTCGTCTTTGAGATGAACGTTTTCTAACGCATTTTTAGTCAATAAAATGTTAATAAAATAGTACATGATTAATTTTGTGACATTATAGGGGAAGCTGAGCTTCCCTTATATATATTATGGATGCAACGGTACAGTGAGCCCACGGTTCGGTTGGTATCACGGTTTTCTGGCCACGGTAACAGTTCGGTTTCGATACATAAATATTACTGTACTGTACTGTATGTGAGCTTTAACGGAGGTCATTTGCTCTTTCTGTTTTAAGTTATCAAGGTACAGAGACGATATTAAATGAAAAAAAGGTACAGATTAAGTCAAAACACAACCTTTATTTTTCAAGGGCAAAAAACGGACAATATAAAGTGAAGTATAAAGTAAAATATAACATGAACATTATTAAAAAATAAATATTGACAGCAACAAGAAAATACTTAAGTTTTCTAAATACACCATCAGAACAAACAACAACAAAATGTATCACTAAGTGGTGGACAATTGCCCATTTCAATAATTGGTGAGGTAGCATCACAATGTGCAGTATCAAACAGATAAGACAATTTTGTATTGTAAACATTTACAATACCACTGGGTTAAATAAACCATATAACCTTAACACTTTAAACTACTTAAAATAGCCTGTGTTTCATTATTATTAAATAATCTCGAATGTAAACATGGTAAAAGTGCACCATCCAGTCAGGATAATTGTGTGACGCACACACTTCAGTTGAGTCGTTCGTTC
>JAUYWG010000045.1:17872883-17889829 GCA_034779775.1 Enteromius afrohamiltoni
TATAGTTTTAATAGAAATTACAGTCTAAAGTATATTTGACATTTTTTTTCGTAAATGCTTGTCACTTTACATTTTTATAATATTTTATAAATAAAGTGATAAAGATTTACTCAAGTGTGTCGAAAAAGCTCAGCTGACTGCATGTAATACAAATGGCTATAATAAATCTTTATTCAAAATAACATGTAATTAGGCATCTGAAAATATTACTGTCACACCAGCGCTGGGTACTGATCCCAGCACAGCCGTTTCACACACCTCTTGTGACCTAATTAGGTATTGATGACACCTGTGTTCAATGAAGCTCCCTGCATAAAAGCTGAGAACACCAGGGTGAAGACGGCTGAGCTCAAGTAACTACCTTCAATACTTATCTGTTGCCTTTTCTCATGGAAATCTAGTGCTTATGCTTCCAAGGAATGTCACGCCTTGCTAACTGGGATCTGAGTTACAGCACCTGCACCGAGCACCTGTATACAAGCATCATTTGATCCAGGAATACGGAGTGCTCAGTAAGAGCAAAATACTCTTATACTTGCCTATTAACTCACCAGAAGGAATCCCAGTGGAAGAGAGAGTTAACGGTCGATTGCTGTGAGAAATACCTGTGCTTTCTTACCTGCTGTACACACCTTGTTTTACTCACCTGTTTCCTTAAAGCACCTTGTGCACTCCTTGATCAAGTTCACTATCACCAAGCTGATGAAAGAGTGCAGAGACTGAGTTATACTAGCAATCGGGAGATCACCTGTATATCCTTGAATGATATTGAGAAAGATCAGGAGATTGTTCTCACTTTGCTTTGAACTTTACCATTTGCCCTGCTCCATTTGCACCAATCCCGAATCCAGTTCATGAGTCACAACCAGTAGAGCAATACCAAGATCCAGTTCATGAGTCACAGCCAAGGGAGTCAATCCAAGATGCAATTCATGAGTCACAGCCTGGAGTTTTGAATCCAGTTCATAGTTTACGGCCAGGAGAGCCATCATTGAATCCAGTTCATGGTTTACGGCCAGGAGAGCCGTGTTTGAGCCCAGTTCATAGTTTGCGGCCATTTCCAGCCCCTAGATCATGGTCAGTTACACCGATCCCAGTTTCAGCCCCTAGATCACGGCCAGTTATGCCGATCCCAGTTCCAGCCCCTAGATCACGGCCTGTATTGCCTGTTCCAGCGCCTCCAGTATGCCCTCCAGAACCTGCTGCGCCTCCAGTATGCCTGTCATGTTGCCAGAGCCACAGCCCGAGTTCACGCTGCCAGAGCCAGTGCCACAGCCCGAGTTCACGCTGCCAGTGCCAGAGCCACAGGTCGAGTTCATGCTGCAAGAGCCACAGCCCAAGTATACCATGTTTGCGGTGCCAAGCCAGAGTCCAAGTATACCAAGCTCACACTGCACGAGCCACAGCCCGAGGGTACCAAGTTCATGCTGCTTAAGTCACCACAGCCGAGGGCTGCCCATGAGTCACCACAGCCGAAAGAACGGGTCCAGTTTGAATCCAGTTCATAGTTTACGGCCAGGAGATCACGACCTGCAGACCCTGTTCCAGTGCCTCCAGTGGGCCCTCCAGAGTCTGCTGCGTCTCCATTGCATCCTCCAGAGTCTGTCATGATGCCAGAGCCACAGCCCTAGTTCAGGCTGCCAGAGCCAGTGCCACAGCCCGAGTTCACGCTACCCGAACCACAGGACGAGTTCACATTGCCAGTGCCAGAGCCACAGCCTGAGATCACGCTGCACAAGCCACAGCCCTAGCTTATGCTGCCAGAACCACAGCCCAAGGGTACCAAGTTCATGCCGCAAGAGCCACAGCCCAAGGGCTGCCCGTGAGTCACCACAGCAGAGGGCTGCCCATGAGTCACTACAGCCTTAGGCCCCTGATCCAAAGGCTCCAGACCCACCATGGCCTGCGAAGGCACCAGATCCACCATGAACTGCCAAGGCTCCAGATCCGCCATGGTCTGCCCAAGCTCCTGATCCGCGAGAACGGGTCAGGCATTCTATGCTGTCCTGGAAGAGTCCTAAGACAGGGCCTTGTACAAGCTCCAGGACGCCAGATCAGAAGTGATCAGAAGATTGCTCTCACTTTGCTTTGAACTTTACCATTTGCCCTGCTCTAAGATTGAAAACTTTTATTTAATAAACACTGTTAAACTTACCTTCTGTTGTCTCGACTCTTCCATGCATGAGTGTTACAAATACATTCAGTTCACACTTAAGTAAATAATTTAAAATTTTATTAAGTATATTAAGTTATCTTTTATACTTTGAATGACTTGAATTGTCATTTAACTGAATATATGAATGGACTCTGTATCATTACTTTAATACAGATTAATATACCTTGGTACTGCCACTAGTCCTGTAAAAATAAGGCTATGATTCTAAAAACTCCTCACTCTTATATAAAGAACCTGGCAGATTTAACCCATGTTTAGTAGAGAAAAAATGGGAAAACACATCTGTGGATGTAGGGACATCACTGAAAAAAACTAACTAATATACTTATCATGTGTGTACTGTTGCCAAGTTACCAAGTTTGTGATCAGTGTAAGTGTAAACGCAACGTCTGGTTTAGAACTTCCCTTTTTATCCCCATCTGATAGATTGAAAAATAAAACACTAAACGAGCGCTTTGGGAGAATGTGGAAGTTTTTGTATGTTCTGGATACAGTGGGCCACGTGACATGGCTGCTCAATCTACACCTGTGTGCTCCGAGTCCTGCAACTGGAATGAGATCAACAGAGGAGCAGAAAAGCTTCGAATGGCCAAACCACTTGTACAAACATCTGTGAATGAAATCTTTGTAATAACAACTCTTGCATGAGGCCACTCATACATGGATGAAAGATTCTGAATACACAATCAAAGATGGTTTAACTTGGTTTGGCATTTGTTAGTGCTGCAGTTCTTTAATTGTTGGACCGTTTTTCAGAATAACAGTTGTGTCAAACATCAGCATCAATCATCAGTGCAGCTAAAAAATGTGAATGTGAATGTTGATGTTGATGTGCATACTTGAAAGATATGTAAGCAATAAGGATTCAAAAAATAAGCTTGCCATGCAAATTACATGTGCACTCATTTGCAATGACAAGGAAGATTATGGAGGATGATATTTACCCTCTATACCTTCCTAACTCTGTCCCCAGCATCTCGCTGCACTGGATGTTGCTCTCTCATTGGCTGTAGGTAATCCCCAATGTTATTTTCAGTCAGAACATTTCACACAGCATGATTTTGAATCATCGACAGGTCCAGCTATTTAGCACATGGTGTCTGTGACTCGTCTACTATTTTCTCAGATATCATCTTTGATAGTTCACACTGTGTGATTGTCACTCGTGTGAACAAGCACCGATTTCCTTGTGAATTTGGGCATTTGTCGGCAATTTCTTAAAACCTGTCGGCGAGTCAAAATCTGTGCTAAAATCATGCAGTCTGAACTCTGCATTACTGTGGTCACCAAACCAAAATTTACTAAAAATATTTTTTATTTGAAAAAAAAAAAAGATTTAAAAGAGGTTTCTCAAAGGTTGTCACACAACAAAAATTCACACTAATGGTTTAACATTTTTTTTTACTAAAAAGATAAAAGATTAAATAAAAGAATATTTAGTACTTATTAAAACACTATCTACACAAATATGAGAAATAGGAAGCTTTGAGCATCAAAAGCTTGGGTTTTTCCTGTCATTGAAATACGTATTTTCAGCACTGGCACAAGGGGTGCTATAACAGCTATTTAGCACATCATTTTGACAAACCACATGACAAACCACATAGAATTATAAACTACTCCAAACAGACCGTTGTCTCTTTTTTTGTATGGCCACGCCGACTCCCCCCTC
The DNA here is from genome assembly GCA_034779775.1 of Enteromius afrohamiltoni. NCBI lineage: Eukaryota > Metazoa > Chordata > Actinopteri > Cypriniformes > Cyprinidae > Enteromius > Enteromius afrohamiltoni. The sequence goes on from JAUYWG010000045.1 coordinate 17,876,732, forward strand.
GAGATCAATTCCTCTCTGTCCTCTGCCATTTTTCCAAAAAGTGTTCACCCAAGCATGTCACGCGTCCAGTGCAGAAGGTGGCGCTAACACCAAAAAGCTCATTGCCAACCGCAGTAAGAAATCACTGACATTAATGCGGCTGTATTGGCCTGTGTACAGTATGATGGTGGCGTCATATACTGATCTACGATCAGTGGTCCGCGGCATCTGTATTTCCGATTTGTGCTTAAGCATCAGAAATGCTTGGGAAAATGTAACGTTAGCTTGTGTGGACACTACCGCACTGCTTGATCAATAAAATAGCTTAGTTACTGAAAAGCTATTTGATTCGGAAAACAGCGACGCTACCAACACGCTACTGAGAAATGTAGTTAAACTAGTAGAGTTTCCCATCACTGGATCCACTCATCCAAATTCCTCCTCAAGTGGCAAAGGTTTGCAGAAGTTCTACTAACAATAATTAACATTGCAACTACATGCTGACTAAACTCATTCATTTGCAATTTACACACTGTAAAAAATAACAGTGATTTTAACTGTAAAACTGTGAAAATGTCACAGTAAAAACCTATCAAATGGTTAATGGTAAATTCCTGTAAAATTTACAGGGAAAAACTGTAACTATGTTTCTTCTTAGTTTTTTCTTATCAGTTATGTTTATTAGGGTTGTATTTGTTCATTGCATATTTCATTTTAATGAGTCTCACCATTATGGTGTTCAGTGTTAATGTGAATGACACATTGATTGGTATACATGTTTGTATTAAAAGCTGCTTGTTAGGGGGTTTGGTTTCTCATCACCACCTGCATTTGGTGGTTATCAGTGTATTTCAAAGGTATTTAAAATGTTGGTATATTAATATTATATACGTTTTTAACTGTAAATTTCACTTCAAACTGTAAAAACTAAAATGTTGTTTCTGTATTTTTTACAGTCAAATTCCGGCAACCACAACTGCTGTTTTTTTACTGTAAATTTTACAGAATTAGTTTTTACAGTGGTCAACTAACTATTAAGTTAAGTATTAGCAGACTACAAGGTTAACATTTTGTCAGCCCGCGCCGCCGACCATGCCTGCCCTAGCCGTGTCCGCTGCTGTTGTCAACCACTAGATATGAACCACTCACGCCACTTACTCACGTCACCTTCCATGTAATTCATTCACCTGAGCACCCGCTGATTCTGGGACTGCCCTGGCTGGAGCTCCATAACCCCGTCATCTGCTGGCACTCTCATCAGATTACCCAATGGTCAAGACACTGCCACTCAGACTGCCTTGGATCTACCACTCGACTCGTCCACCATATTCAAGTCACAGCCGAGGAAGAGATGGACCTCACCAACCTGCCTCAACCTTACCGCAACCTTCGAATTACCTTTAGCCAGACTCAAGCTACACGTCTTCCCCACAGACCCACAGACTACGCCATCGACCTCATCCCTGGAAGTGTACCATCCCGTGGCCGAATCTTTCCCCTCTCCCAGCGACAGGGGACCCCTGCCAAGCTTTTCCCCAGCGCCTTTTACTCCCGTAAGTTGACTTTGGCTGAACGCAATTACGATGTGGGAGACCTTCTGGCCCTAAAGGCAGCGCTTCAAGAGTGGAGACTCTGGCTCGAGGGGGCTCGGGAGCCATTCCTTGTACTGACCGACCATTGGAACCTCGAGTACCTAAGATTCAGCGCACGACAAGCCCGATGGTCTCTGTTCATTGCCAGGTTTGAGTTTCGAATAACCTATCGGCCCAGTTCCAAGAACATCAAAGCAGACGCCCTGTCCCGACAGTATGACGCACCCACTCTGCCTACCCAACCAGAAAATGTCATCTCGCCCACTCTCATCGTGGCTCCCGTCCAGTGGGACATCATGAGAGAAATCTCAGATGCCTAAGGAACATATCCCATTCCACCAGACTGCCCACCTACCAATGTCTTTGTGCCTGAACAACTCCGTGAACGTCTTCTGCACCTCATCCATGATAAACCAAGTTCCGGTCACCCTGGGATCCTGACGACCATCGACCTGGCTACTAATCTGTTCTGGTGGCCCACCCTGACACCAGACATCACTGCCTTTGTGAAAGCCTGCACTGTATGTCAAGTCTCCAAAGCCTCTAGGCAGCAACCCTCCGGCCTCCTCTGCCCTCTGCCTATACCCCAGAGACCATGGTCTCACCTGGATATTGACTTTGTGACCGACCTTCCTTCCTCCAATTGGCACACCGTCGTACTCACAGTCATCGACGCTTCTCCAAGGCCTGTCATCTTATTCCACTCCCTAAACTACTCTGAGAGCCTGAGAGTGGCTACAGAGGAGTGACCAAACTTGGGAAACCGCTCACGTCCATCTGCAGATTGCCGAACGAAGATTGACTGACCAGGCTAACCGGCACAGGCGTCCCAGTCCACCATACGAACCCGGGCAATGGGTCTGGTTGTCCTCATGGGATCTTCGCCTCCATCTCCCCTGCCGCAAACTGAGTCCAAGGTATGTTGGTCCATTCAAAATTCTTCGTCAAATTACCCCCATGTCATATCGTTTGGAATGACATGCTCGTATCTCACCTACTTTTCATGTGTCCCTGCTTAAGCCCGCTGCTGCTCCAGAAGGAGAGAGGGTCCAGGACGAGGTGGCGAACCCCGACATCCCTCCCCTGGCTCAGGATAACATCTATCAAGTTTGAGAGATCTTGGACTCTCAACGCCAAGGCAGGACACTACAGTAGTTTGGTGACTAGGAAGGCTATGGACCCGAGGAGAGGCAGTGGGTTAACTCCAATGACATCCTAGACCCAGTACTCACCGAAACCTTCCATCATGATCATCCAGATAAACCAACCCCCAGACCTCGTGGCCGACCAGGGCATTGTCAACCAGCACGCTCCAGGAGCCGCTCGCTGGGGGGGGCTCTGTCACCGGTCACGCCTCTGTGGCTCTCCCTGAAGGACAGCAGCAGGAACCTTCACCCGAATTCTAGTTCCCACCCGGACCCTCACGTACCTTGGCTCTTTCCGCCGGCCTGATCCCGCCATTTTGTGGACTATAAAAACACATATCGGACGCTACTTCTCCACAAAGTTTTGATTTGCCATGCAGTCATCTCTGAGCGTTTTTCCTGTGGATTACTCTGGTTACCTTTGGATTGTTTATTGGACTTTTGATTCTCTGTTTAATTCTGTGTTGTGACTTCTGCCTGTCTGACTACTCTAATAAAGCACCGCTTATGGATCCCAACGTCCCGAGTGATTCATCACACTAATGACTGCTAGTTGATGTAGTTTCAAAAGCATCTTTCTCTACTGACAGTTGTAGAGTATATTTTTACAAAATATTCTTAAAGTTATATCTAATGTTTCTAACTTCACTTGTCTAAATGCGTGATGCCGAAATCTCAATAGAAAAGCAAACACTAAAACCGTGTTTTGTTTATAGTTTTGAGTAATGGATGTTTTGTTGTTTTACAGGGACCCAATGCTTCTCCTCATTCTAAGATGAAGTTATGGAAGTTTGCTGCCATCGGCCTGATTCTCTGTGGTGCTGCACTTCCCCTGCTCGTCCTTAAAACTGCTTCCTGTTCCCGAGCCCCGTCCCCTCCTCCCCAACGCAGAGCTTCATCCTCATCACTTACACCTCCTTCGTCTTCATTTACACCAAGCAATTCCTCATCTACTGTTGTGGCTGCTGGACGGCAACGGAGGGTCAGATCAGCAGAGGGAGGAAACTCTCTCGTATCAGAATGTAAGATCATGATGAGCCCTTCTGATCTCTTGTGTTGTGACAGTCATTGCTTACTTCAGATTGCATTTGTAGCATGGAGGCCTCCCAGATGTCAGGCTCAAGTCCAACTTTACACAGACAAAATTCCATGTAATTTAAACTCTAAATCTGATAACGAATATTCCCTGAAGTTTAAATTTTAAAGTTTATGTTTTTATGCTACTTTGGTAACCAACCAGAACTGAAAATGTTTTCAAACCTGTATTTGCAACCTGGTCTCATAAATATGTACCTCTGTGCACTTTTTTGTGCAACAGCATTTTTATGTGCCTTACTGCAAGTTTAGCTGCAGTTTCATAGAGTGATCTCCACTGAGTAGTGTTAAAACACAGGTTTGTAAACCCTGACACATTTTTATTACATTGATATAGGTACGTATTGCTGTGTTTTTATTACGTTAAATATCCAGGACTATTGCAACAAGTTAATGCTCTGTCATGTTGGAAATATGCCCTACATCAAATCTAACCCTAAATCTACCCAATAGTGTTGACAAAACTGATATAAAAACACATTTGTTAATGCAAACATGTCATTTCAACTTTTTTTTACACAGATTTGAACCATTTTGTTGAACTGTATGTACACAGGATTCGAACCAGTGCTCCTCACATCTCAAGTACATCTCTGTGAGCTACTGAATCTGTGAGACTGAGCCTATGAATACCTGTAGATATGAAGCTGGATATGTGTGATGCTAACATTCAAAAGCATCACTTTTCAAATACCCCATTAATATTATAATTAAGTCATAACACAATATTCTTCAAGTAATTGTGAGAAAATTACACTTTATTAATCAAAACCCCGATTTTGTGTGAAATGGAATAAAAGGTAGCTAATAAAAGGTAGGTAATAAAAGGTTTTATTGCCTCTAGTGTTAATGTCTTTTGGAAAATGCAGTACGTTTATACCACGAGACCAGGTAGCATCCGGTATTTGCATGCATTACACATAAAATCTGGTTCTATATATTAAAACACTAAAATATTGCTTACAGCATTTGAAATATAAATAAAATGTACTGTATGAACAACTTTACAGTCATACAGACGTAATTTTAATAAATCTCTATTAAACGAATGTGTAATTCATGAAATTGACCAAAACAACCCAGTTTCTGGTTCTGCACATAGTTTACACATAATTTTTTAGACTATAGGAAAAACTAATGGAAAAAATACTTACTTAGAATAGTTAACCAAAAAATGAAAATTCTGTCATTTACTCAGCCTCGAGTTGTTCTAACTTACAACTCCGTATGAATTCCTTTGTTCTGTCAAAGACAAAGTAAGATAATTTGAAGAAAGTTTGTAACCGAACTGTTTTGGGTTACCACTGACTTCCACAGTAGGAAAAAAAAACATACCATGAAAGTCAATGACCCAAAACAGCCTGGTTACAGACTTTCTTCAGAATTTCTTCCTTAGTTTGGCAGAACAAAGAAATTAATATAGATTTGGAACTACTCAAGGGTAAATAGATGAGGACAGAATTTACATTTTGGAGTGAACTATTGCTTTAACCAGCATCACTTAGAAGGTATTAAAATAATGGTAATGAAAATAATTAACCCCTTCTTTTTTCTCAGTCATGAGGATGTTCCAGAGCTTCACAGAGGGTGAGTTAAAGCAGGTCATTGGGACACTGGTGGAAAGGAAAGCCCGCAGAGATGCTCAGCAGAGCAAAAGGACTAAACGGGCAAAAAAACGATCCAAACCTTGTTCTCTGCAGGAGGTGGAGGTGACGGTCAGTCAGCTGGGGTTAGGATACGTCAGTGACGAGACTATAGTCTTCCATTACTGCAGTGGAAAGTGCACCACTAGCCGCAAAAACTATGACCTGACATTGGCATTCATGAAACGCTCGCGGCTGCTAACAAAGGACCAGAAGGACAAAGCGCGCCACAGCCCCTGCTGTCGACCCATCACATACGAGGAGGACATCTCCTTCCTTGATAACTTCAACAAATACCACACAATCCAAGAGTTTTCGGCCAAAGCATGTGGATGCGTCTGACGTTGAGGGTGAAAACTCAGAGCACTCAAAACTTGTAGTAAGCATAATGTTTTAATCTCTGAAAAATGCAGACCCTCGATTCTGAGAAGAAAATCTTCTGGGCTTAAAGCACTGAGGCGAGAGCTTATGTCTTGCATTGCCTTCACGAAACATACTCTGCTGACAGATTCTCCTCAGACACTTCTGCTAGTCCCGATGAAGAGAAACCGGAAATATAATAAGCAAATAATCAGTTTAGTCTTTGCTAATGAGATGCTGCTGTATATCTTGTTTCTATTGCCTTTGTGGGCCTAATTCAAATAGTTTGAAATGTTGGGTGGATGCTCAGAGTTTCAATGTCGAAAACCTCTAGAAAATTCATTCAGAGCTTTAGTAAACAAAGCAAGTACACAAAGGCACACCCAATGCTGAACAAAACTTCCTCTTTGTGTAACTGACCTGTAAATGATCCCAGGAGCTCTGAAAGGTTTCAACTCTGACATTTCAAAAGCAAAACATTCCCACAAATCAAATTCAAACAGACACATTCATTATACTGAACATCTACCTCAGCTGTGCTACAGTCAACATGGCTCTTTTAAAGAAAACCCAATATTTGATCAAAATATTTACATTTATTACATTTTATAATAATCAAATAAGAAGTTATATTTTAAAAGATCAAAAAGGAACCTAATAAACTGCTTAATAATGAATTTTATAACACTAGGTATCCTAAAAAAGCAGACATTGTAACTGGTGGTCACACGCTACCAAAATTTCAAGTTGTTCTGAACGAAACACTCACTGTTATGACAAGGTGTCATCCTGTGAAATCCATTAAATCCGACTAACCAAAATGCACAGAAAGGTTCAGATTTTTTGTAAAGTATAAAGTAGTATATTCCAATCTTCAGAACCTGATAAATTAAAATGATAAAATAAACTGTATAAAATGGGTTCTAACTTTTAAAATTTGACGCATTAATGAAACAATACTACATCTGTTGACAATAAGTAGCTTTGCACCTACGTGTCAACTAACTCTTATTAGAATATTAGTACACTCTCTAATTAATATATGCTAACTCTTTATTGTGATGGTCTCCCAAAAGACGATCTACTGACTATAAGTAATTTTGCAAGAACATATCAACTTATTCTAACCATAACCCTACCAGTCTACTAATACTCCGCTAGCACTCTATTGAGAGTTAGAAGATATGTAGGTGCAATGTTACTGATAATCAACAGAATACGTTAAAGGGACCATCAAAATAAAGTGAAACCCAATATCTAAAACAATCTCATTGCAAAACTACTATGTTTTCTGGCAAATCGGTGGCTAATATTCATTTGTATGTTTCCATACAAACACTCAAGTGATGGTTACATTTTGGAGTAGACCTTCATATTTATTTTTCGACGAATCATACATTTTTGCATATCACGTTGTGTGAATTTATATGAAATCCTTGAAAATAACAATTTCCAACGAGATCAGGTCTCCACAACACTGTAAAAAAGTTGAGCAAACTTAAAAGTTTGCATCAATCAGCTTCACCAGATTTTTGAGTTTTCACAACTTATTTTTGTAAAAGATTTTTTAGTTTTCTCAACTTTTTGTTGCATAAACTTCATAAAACTGCATAAAACTCAAACATCTGCTGAACCTGGTTGACTCAAACTTTAAAATTTGCTCAACTGTTTTCTTTTTTGTTGTTGTTTTACAGTGAAGGTTCTCTGAATCCTAAAAAAAATTTCACATCAATAATATTCAAACTGTGCTTTGCCATGTTACTATTGGCCTGGATTGCCATCATCAAGTCAATTTGCACTGTTCCTTGGATCCCACTCTTTCAAGAATCCAGAAACAGGTTCCTCTCACCATCAGACAGTTTTCGTTTTTCTAGATACTTCTAGATACTTTCAGCACATGTGCTGAAATCGAAGGCAACCTCTCAGCAGCAGCCGGTGTCAGGCTATCCGTGCCCGAGGTCTTTCCTTAGTTAACCTAACCAAATCCACTTTATTTGTGTAAATCCTATAACACAAGAGTCTAATCCACTTTAGTTCCTGTCAAGCCTTGGCCAAAAATACAGAGAACTAAAGTGGGAAGAACCTACCTGCACAAGAATCATATAAATCTCTAAATAAAGCCATGCCTTGATTTTAGCTCTAAACTCCTCCAAAATAATCTCTAGTAATTAAGCATTAAACAAGCACATATACTAGTGAAACTAACTCCTCGTTTCAACTTTCTGTAGTCAATCATGTTTGCATTGACATTAAAAGAACACTTTCAAATAATATTATATAATACTGGATTACAGCTGCAGCAAGACACGTGCACATGATGTCAACTGACTGCAAATGCAGTAGTAACTGGAAAGAGCATTTGGTATACAAATGAAGTATGATGAATAAAAATGAGAGTTGAAATCAGTGTCTTTGTGCTCAGGAAGCAGATGAGTGTCCCTTTAAGCCATGTGTAAGTCTGATCAGTTCATCAGAGCACTCATGTAATTACAGTAGAAGACTTAAGCCCTAACAAACACCCGGCCTTAAAACTCAACAGACCATGTGCTTGCAAAGGTGTGCAGACTTTATGCTACTGTAACAACAGTTTTGATTTGATGTTTTTCCCGATATGGACAATATATAAAAAACCAAATCGAAGATTTATGCAATACACTAACATAGAAATGTGCATGTACAGTATATGGTTGTAAGAATCTTTTAGCATGCTGAAATAGAACAATTATGAAGTAGAATAAGTTCACCTCAGAATTTCTCATTCATAATCAAAAGCCATATGCAAAAAAATGTTTATGCAGCATCATGCAAGATTTTTAGTAAGAGTAAGGGTGGTTCACCCATAAATGAAAACTCATCATTTACCTGCCCTAAATGTTCCAAAACTGCATGACATGGAACATGAAGTAAGATATTTTAAAGACATTTCTTTAGATATTTTTCAAATATCTTCTTCTATGATGACAGTTCTCATTTTCATGTGAGCTTTACAGTACCTTTAACTGATATTGTGGATAAATTATGGCCATCTTTGTACTTTATATTTAAAATGACTGACTCTGCTACATTGTTACAAACAAAAATATAAGCATCTGATCTGATTACCTTTGCTGATGTATTCACTGCACTGTACTGTTTCACTTGTTTAGGTGAATAAAATAATTCCGAATGATGTCAAAGGATTAAGCCGAGTTAGCAAAACATAAACACTCCTGTCTATTATAAATAGTGCTGTGTAATCCATTGATATCTAAATCTGTCACTGTGGTTAATCGTATTTGTTCTTTTACTTTTTTGGAGCAACTGCAGTCTCTGAAGAGTTCATCTGTCCATCCATATGGCATCAGTCTCTTCCACCTGCTGCAGTGGGATGTCCTGTTAACCCATAAGCAAACAAACAAACACACACACACAGCCTTTCGGTTTGAGCATTGTTGGACCCTGTTGACCAACTGCCATAAACATTGATGCAATGCATCTATATAACAAATTACGTATATTTATTGAAGAGTAAGTTATGGTTTGTTTATTTATTTAGATGTAGAATCACTGACTTAACGAGAACATATTTATTAATTTTTTGGGTGCCAAAAAGATCTCATATGTATTATATTCAGTATATAACATGTTTAATAAACTGTATCAGCTTTAAAACCAACCCAATCCTGTGTGATGTTTTTATACTGTCATTGTTTCCCTTTTTGAGTTGCATAAGATTACATTACTGTTTAATTAGAAACTACTGATAAATACCAGTGCACTTTGTATAGCAGCAGAAACATTTAGCATATGGTAGACTTAAATAGAAAAGATAGTGCTCTTCATACATTTTCCTTTTAATAATTTGTATCAAGAGGACCCAAGCAGTTTTGTGTGGTTATATTTTGGCAGATGAATGAGTTTTAAGTGATTGATGTTTGAGTTAAAAGTTTCACTTGTCTAATCAGTGTTATTAACTGCACAAGTGTGCAAACAAGAACATCAGTTAGTGTTATTTATGCCAAATCTGTCAACAGTAACCCAAGCATTACGGCCAAATGCAGATTGACAAGTTTTAGTTTGTTCTAATTTTCATTAGTCTGCTGAAGGTCTCCATATTTAATGCAAAGTTCCATATCGGGAAAAAAAGAAGCAAATTCATTTCCAGCCTCTTGTCCTCACTGCTGGATGATACTGCAAGTTGAGAAACATGTATCTCTTGAGGACAACATATTACCATAATCCCCCCTGAGTGTCGGCCCACAGTGAATGGCCTTGACACACATGCATTACTGTCAGCAGCTCTGCGCATACGGGGAAAAACTACAGCAAACTTGACCCAGTCCTGACTGTGAGAGAAACTGGTGCTTCAGTTAAAAGGGTATGCATTTACAATTTTACAAATGACATGCATTTAGAGTACATTGCAAAATTTTAATTACAATGTTGTGGTGTCATTCTTAGGAAACTGTACCATTTGCCATTTATGTCTTCATGGCTTGCAAGTACATAATTAACATAAGTCTTTTCAAATGAATTCTCTTAAATAATATTTTAGCAGTTGTTCAGTGGGGTTTTGGATCACAAGTTTCATTTTTAACGGGATGTTGTTTTTTGTCATCATTTACTTGCCCTCAAATTTTCCCAAACTTGAGTTCCCTTTCAGTCGGTCACTCCAAATCACATCGGTGACTGACGAATAGGAATCTCACTTTGAGATGGCAAATCAACTCTGCGTGTATATAAACACGCCAATGAAATTGGCATATGCTGATTAATATCCAGCTGCACCTAATCGCAGCGCGAGTATAAGTAGGTCAGCGGATTAAGCATTAGCTTTTCGCTTCGGAGCCGAGCTACATGGCACCCTGGGGATTTCTTACTGCTTACCTGACGGAGAAGGCTGGTGTCACAGCGATTCTGTAGCGGTGGTTCCAGTCGAGTCCAGGCTTACTGGTGGTATGTCTTTTTAAAGACGCCAATGCGTTCTTGGGTGCGCCCGTTACCTGGCGCCGGCAGACGGTCAGGAACATTGTCTTACGTGCCTGGGCCTCGAGCACGCTAAGGCAGCATTTGTGGATGAATCATGTACTGCTAGCGGTAAGATGACCATCTCGGAGTTGAGGACCAGGCTTCACTTCCTTGAGCATGGTGGAGTTCGCATCAGCGATCTGGAGCTCACGCTGGGAGCGTCCTTCCGGGGCGGGAAGGGCTGGCATTACGGTGACAGTCAGGAATACTCCTCGGAGTGCGCCTCCTGTCGCCCTCACTCCGACAACGTTGGAGAAGGATGCGGAGGCCAGTGTCGCGTCCACTGGACCTTCCACTGCGCCCGACACGGATCCAGAGCTCGTGGCTATGCTTTCCCGGGCCGCCAGTGGGGTCGGGATTGAGTGGAATCCTCTACCTCGTCCTGAGCCCTCGTGGTTGGATGTGCCCTCGTGATTGATGCCGAAATGCATTTTTCCATGCATCCGTCCCCAGGATTGGTTTGCAGCTATAGACCTGAAGGACGCATACTTTTATGTCTTTCCTCGCCACAGGCCATTCTTCCTGAGGTTCGCGTTCGAAGGTCGGGCATATCAGTATTGTGTTCTGCCTTCGGGCTCTCCCTGTTGCCCTGTGTATTTACCAAAGTAGCGGAGGCTGCCCTGACTCCACTTAAGGAGAAAGGGGTTCGCATTCCCAACTACCTTGACGATTGGCTGATAGCACAATCCTCGCTGCAAAGGATCTCTTTTCTCGGTATGGAGTTGTACTCGGTCGCACAGACAGCGCGTCTCACAGTCGGTGCTGGAGTGCTTGAATTCGTTCAAACGCAGAACATCGGTTCCACTGAAACAATTTCAGAGGCTCCTGGGGCATATGGCTGCAGCCACAGTGGTGATTCCGCTGGGACTGCTCCATATTAGACCGCTTCAGCACTGGCTTCACGATCGAGTCCCGAGGTGGGCGTGGAGACGTGGCACATTCTGGGTTCAGATAAGTGTAGCCATCTATTGGCCGTGCCCAGGCAGGTCGTAGTCAAGGACACAGGTGCGTCATCCACGGGCCGGGGTGCTGTATACATCAGGCAAGCAGCCAGCCAGCCAGCTGCTTTGGCATATTACATAAAAATGCCTCAAGTTGTTAGCCGTGCAAGCATGGGCCAGTCTGGACGGACAATACAGTGGTAATCGCGTGCATAAAGAAATAATACACTCCCTGTCACAACTCGCACGCCATCTGCTCCTGTGGAGTCAAGCGAAAAAAAAAGAGAAAAAAAAAACGCTTCAGCAGTTCATATCTCAGGGCTCTCAACCATGTAGCCAAAAAAGCAGCTTACGACAGTCCAGACAGTGGATGAAAAAAGAAATATCCCACATCTCTCAACCTCTTGGGATCTTGCTGTTGCCCTACATGGCCTGCAGCATGCTCCCTTCGAGCCCCTACAGGAAGCAGATATAGAACAAAAACATCTGGGGCTGAAGGACAGCGCCTTTCAGTGTGCTTGACTCTACTAAAGAGGATAGGAGACCCACAAACCACCTCTGTCTACACAGAGTGCCTTGAGCATGGTACGGCTGAAAACCTGGCCAGCTTATGCCCAGGGTTCCTACTGTGTCTTCACGATTGGGTAGGAACCCGCAAGCTCTGCCCTGGGAGGAACGCCAGAACGCTCCAGCAGCTCAGATTGTGCTACTGCAGACAGCAGAAAGGGTATGCTGTCTCCAAACAGAGGTTGGCTCATTGGGTGGTTAAAGCCATTTCCCTTATACCATGGAAGCCTTGCCTTTAGGACTGGGAGTTCACTCAGAGAGTGTTGCTTCGTCCTATACGACAGTCTCTTGGCGTCTCTTAGCACAGATTAGAGTTCTTCTCTAGGCTTTACAGAAAAAGACCTCTGCGGAGAGGCTGTGTCTTCTCGCGTCCTCAGCAGGACAACAGGTGAACGAGAGGACCGGCTGGTGCCGGCTTACTGCGCCTCTCCTACGGGATCTGTGCATTATTTTCTCTCAGTGTTCCCTTAATTGTGCGTCACCTGAGTCCTCCCTGCCCCGCAGTCGGACCTAGAGCAGAATAGCTCCGGCTGTGCTTCCTCTGGTCTCCTTCGCCAGAGGTGTTGCTATAAAACATATCCACGGACTAACAGAAGGCTGTGTTTTTTTAAAAAGCACAGATTTTTTACATTTTTTTATTCCACATGTAAAAATTTGTGTTATTCATGTGCTTTGCCCTAAACCACTTGCTCCAGCACCACTGAAAGCAACTCTGTCGCCCCCCTTCTTGGGCCGCAGAGGGTTGGGAAGGTTGCGTGCAGATCCTCTG
>JAUYWG010000045.1:17892779-17922568 GCA_034779775.1 Enteromius afrohamiltoni
CCAAAATCATCAATATTAAAACAATAAAAGGCTTGAACTACTTCAGTTGTGTGTAATGAATCTAAAATATATGAAAGAGTAATGCTTATCAGTACATGACAGAAAATAATGAACTTTATTACAATATGCTAATTTTTTACCTGTATTGCTGAAGGTAGGACATTTAAACAGCATCCAAAAAAGAGCATTGACCTTTAATGACTTTTGATGGAGGACAGTTGATTTGAACTTAAAACTTTTTTTAAGGAAATATATGGACATTATTTTAGTTCTATAATTGTTTTCTAATTTTATATTAATTAAAAATATATATTTTACTATGTGATGTAGACCAGTCTTTGAGCCTACACTTGAAATTAAATTTCCAATTTAAGATGTCCCAATTTTGATTGCTTTGGAGCGTCTTTTTAAAGAAGCCAGATTACTGCTGAAGACAATGTAAAAAATAATACATTATCTATAAACGTTCTTATGTATTATGCACAAAAATATATGTATTTTTTAATTTTATATGAAATACATATTTTGATATAAAATTAATATAAAAATGTCATATTTTGGATTACATGCTGTAATCCAAACATGAGGTTAATGTTTCTAAACCAGCCGGTCTCATGGTACTGATACACAAAAATTGGTGTGCATATCTATTACAGTATATGAATATGATACACATCTACCCCACAACCCTAAACCTACCTATCGCTTAGCATAAACATGTCAAAGTCCATTTTTGTGTATTCATACAAGTTTTCGCTTTTATTTGGCATACTATTTAAATGCACCTTCTTGAGATCAGGTAGCTCAAAACATAAGATTTTGTTTGCATGCAATACCAAACATGTCCACTATGAAATTTGCTTTTTAATTATTTCTGATGTGGTCTTCAATTCTACTGAAAAATATCTATTCTAAATTCTAAAAATGGAAATAAAATGGAAAAAAAAAAATAAAACGTAAAATACCCAAACAGCATCAGGGGTGTATCGGTCAGAAATCTCAGTTCCAAAACATTTCCAAAGTTAGTTTAAATTGAGTTTGTACAAAGTTATTTTTTCTTTTCTTTTCCCCTGTTTAAACTAAAACAGATTTGATTTATAAAATGCAAGAAAATATCTTTTTTTTTTGCTTGTGTGACCAATACAAGTGATTTATCAAGCAAGGGCCATGCATGCTGTTACGCATTTAACATTAAAAAAATAAATAATAATTGACGTGGCATTGACAAATATACAGACACAGCTTTGTGCGTGTCTGCTAATATTTAGTTGATTAGAAATGACTCAGTTTAGCATGTGAATCAAGGATGAAATGAGGGCTGGATGAGTGCAGAACCATTCCAAACCGCTTTTGGAATTTTAACCAAACAAGAGCCACATCTCATAAAACAAAGAGCTGAGAAAAATATCGGGATTATAGGGATTTATTTAAATTAGAGATTAATTTCAATTACAGCAGAATATACTCCATTTACATGATTCAGTAGAGAACAGTCCACATAACAAGAATCCAAAACGAACAAATAAAACGATGTGAAAATTGAACAGATTCCACCAGTTCCACCACATGCATGCTAATGGAGAGGGTAATTATCATCATCGCTGTCGGTGATTCATCCAGGGAACATTTTCTGTGGTTGACCACATTTGTTTTGAAAGGGAACAGTGAGGAGACCCACAATCAGTGCTGAGAGATGCTGCACACGTACTCATTTCACTCAGTGAGGATGATTATGTCCATGTATACAAACGTACGTTTCAACGATCTGTAGCCATAAACATTTGGACAGAGGCAAAATGTGGCACTTAGGGCTTCGACCAGCTTATTGTGTCTGGAAGAACAAAAAAAATAAGGTGCTAAAAATTGAAATTCACATCTGTGAAGTCATGCTTTTGTGGAACAAAAAGGCTCATTGGGTTTCTGTAGGTTTTATAAGAACGTTTAAGACTACTTAAAATTAAGTAAAGAAAACGCAATGAAGCTTCTGACCAGTTTCAATGAATTAATCTAAGGTTAGAATAGCTCTGCTCCAAACCATATGACAAAAACTTTCCCATACAAAAGAAGTTTACAAAATAAGAATAAAAATACTTTCCAACGGGTCTCAGAAAAAAGAATTTTGAGATTTAATGTACAGTTCATATCTTAAATGCATCTCAAGTAAAAGTATTCAACACTAAAAAAACCCTACGGTAAAAACCTATTGAATGGTTAATAGTAAAAATGTACAGGGTAAAACAGTAAAGTAACATTCCCTGAATTGCAATTAAAACTTTAGTTTGAATTTGATGTTTTTTCTGAGCAGTTATGTTTATTAGGATTGTATGTTACATGTAATGTTGTCAAATTGATATTTACTGCCTATTTCAGTTTAATGAGTCTCACAATGATGACAAGTGTTTATGTGAATGACACTGAGCACGTTCTAATTTTCATATTTAAAAACTGCTTGTGATTTGGTTCATCATGAGACTCTCTCATCACCACCTGCATTTGGTGTGTTTAAAGAGGTACAAACAGTTTTCAGTACTTTAATAGCTTGGTATATTACCATTATATCAGTTAATTAAATTACGGTATTTAACTGTAATTTAACTTAAAACCGTGAAACCTAAAATGTTGTTACCATATTTTTTACGGTTGAATTCCAAGCAACCACAGCTGCCATTTTTTACAGTAAATTTTATGGAATTTGTTTTTTTTACAGCAAAGTATATATCTATTCTACATTTTATAGAATTTAGACTTTATTTAGACTTTATGAATTTAATTTCCTTCTCAGATTTAAGATCTTTTAAGGCCTTTATTTGTGGAATGGGGTGGGTTAAGACTGTGTCAGAGAAAGAAGGCTCGCAGAAACCCTGTTAATGTCAGTAACACAAAAAACTACACGAACATGAACTCAACACATGAAATAGGCATGGAATTTTGTAATATATTGTATATTTATGATATTATATTTGCTTTTCTACACTTGAATTCAATTTGATGTTTATTGTCCTAAAGCTGTTAACGGGAGATGATTTTATTTCTTCTGAAAGGTTTCTAGGAAAGTGTTCGTCACATTTCGTCTGAAGTGCTGCTTGCATTCATGGCCTCACGCATGCAAGGACGTTCTAGGCCGATAACAGACATCACAGCCCACCAAAGCTGATACATCACACCCTTGCTGTTAAAATAAACTCAACTGAAGCTGTCCAGAATGAGTGACGAGTTCAAGAGCTGTGGAAAATTACACAAACGCCCCAGTGGAGAAGCACAAAGATGATTTCACACATCAAACCAAGCAGTTCAGGATAATTCCTTTCTGCTAGAAGTGTACATGTTTCAGTCACTACATTGTTATTTACAGAAAGAAATTATATTTGTTTAAAAAGACATTGTTGCACTAAATAAGAAAATATCAAAATTGGTTTGATTGGGATCGAGGTGTGAGATCATGATCCAGTGAAGAAAACACAAATCTTTTGTTTAAATACAGGGGTGTAGAATTAGGTAGGGATGCCGTGACATGTCTCTACCAAGATCTACTAAATTGTTCCTAGCAATCATTTTTGTCAAACAACTGAACATCTGTTGTCTGCCACCATACGTCCCCACCAATGTCAAAATCAAACCTACACCCTTAAATACACAAATGATGCATTGTCTAAATAAATATGGACTCATTTGGATACATTTCTACATCAAAAATCAGATGAAGCCGGCTTCAAAATAAATGTTTCATTCTGTTGACATATTAGGGATTTTGGAATTCTTTTTTTATCACGTATCAATCAGAATCTTCTATCAACCTCTAAGAAAACCCAGCATTTATTTAAGGTTTACAATTTTGCAATGTTTAGAAAATCAGCCAAAGAATGAAAAAAATATATATAGATAAGAATCAAACTTTCATGGTTGGTGTTTGCAAGTGCTGCTTTTGAAAAAAAGACTTGTTTAAAGAAAAAGGGGTTTGAAGATCTACAGATGCAAATGAATGTAACTTATTTGCACCGAACACAGAATATTTGTTTTCATATATATTATTAGAATTCATTTCAAACAGTTCCACTCACTGCTTCTTTGCCTTCATGACAGAATTGAACTGATCCTGTTTTTGTTACACATTTAGTGCTTCAAATTATCTGCAATCAAGGAGTTAAACAACAGAGGATTTAAAACGAACAGATGTAACATGTTACCTCAGAGTCGCCATGAAACTGTCTTTTCAGGTATCAGAGTGACTGATGTGAAAATTGATTGGACTGAACTGATTGAATTGTAGAAAGCGTGCGCTACATGCTGCACTTGTTTCATGTGAATGACAGGTTAGAGGGATGTAAACTCACCTGGCAACCCAGCAACCTGAAGATTTTTTCTTCATTGTGGTTTTAAATGTTTAATTACAAGGATAAATGACTCCATTTTTTAAATATTAAAATGTGCACTTTCCCCAGAAATAGTTGCCCCCACTATTTATGTCTGAATTTCTTTGTATTACGTAAATATCAAACCAAGTGGCATTTAGTTTAAACAAAGATAAGACAAACGTGTTTTAAACAAAACATTTCACACACAAAAAAGTATTTTTGGTTCTCAAAATTTAGTGGAATATGTTCATATAAACTGTTTGGTGTCAAAATAATTTTCATATGAACTAGCCAGTAAAGTAACAATACAAGATCTCAAGGCGTAGAACACGGCCAAGTGCTTAAACGTTTAAATCCATTCACTTAACCTGTAGTTTGTCAGAATAACAGAATGCAGTCAATATCTGTTGTTATTCCGTTGGCTATTTGTGTTAGCAAACAAAGCCGACTGTAGATAGATGCTTGTGTTTCTTAACCATGTAGTTATAGTATGAATGAAGCTATAATTAGTTTACAAAAAGTCTTCCAAACATCTATTAGCTAAAATAACTTGCTCAAAATGTTTCTGACCCAGGCCTGGCTCCAGATAGAAGATGCAGGGTGGGCTGAGTGATATTCCAGGTGGGCCGGGATTATAAAGGGGGGTTGCAGCATAAACAGAACGTGATTCACATGTTCACATCACGCGTGGAGCTTGTACGAACAGAGGAAAAAGTAATAAAGCCATTAAAGAAATAAATAGGCCCACGTGTGAAATGTTTCTTTCTAAATAAATAACATATTGACAAAGTGAAAGAAAAAAAATGCAACAAATAGCAGCTTATATGCAGAATTCCAGTTATTTCAGTGATGCGCTCTTTAGAAAGCCACATCCAATATGTTTCCTTTATTTACAAAAGCACAACTGTACACAAATAAAAGACATTTGTAGAACAGTTTTAAACAATGCCTTATTCTTGAGCAAGTATTGTGAGCGGTCTTCACTTGATACACATAAATAAACGTATTAAAGCAAATTAAGAAATGTATGTTTGAGAGGTAAATCATAAATTTGAAGCGTTAAATATTTTATTAAATTTTACTCTCACACTTTTGGCTTTATAAAACGATTCTCTGAAATCTTTGTGATCATAGTAGTAGATACTATTATTTTTGGCAGAATTATTATAATTAAATTAGTTATTTCCTGATTTTCTATCACCATAGTCCCTAAACATTAAAAAATGAATCCGAAACATTTTATGGTTTATACACATATAGATTTAGGGTTAGGCGTAAATCATTCAAATGTTACATTCAACATTATTCATTTAAAATGTATTAATAAAATTTCGAATGATTTAAAACAACCGGTCACCCACACTTTACATAATCACATTGTCCTCATATAGGTTATAAAATAAAAACATATTTAAAAAATATTTTTCTGAAGTGAGTTTAAATTTAACTTTCTTTCAGAAAATATTTGATTGAAGTATAGTATTATATTTTATACATTTTGTCCACAACATCCATTCAAGCCAATTTTTGGATAGCAGTATTCATAACCCTACCATGTTACTGTTTATAAATGTCCACTTTACAATAAAGCTGCTACCTGAACAGCGATACAGTTTAGAACAAAATATTGACAAATGAGAAACAATCATACACAGCAAACAGAGTTCAGACAAAGGAAGAAGAGACTTTATGAATCAACAGTCAAAGGCGGTACAGGTGCAGAACGACGTGACCTTTAGAAGCAGCATCATATTTCATAATCTAGAATCGGCAGATGTGCATTAGTTGGAATAGTGAAATCATTTTAATTGCAAAAATGAGGATGCTAGACGAACAATGAATAAAAATGAAAAACACTGAAGGAAAAAAATGAAATGGCAATATTATTTGCATATTCCAGGGTTTTATAACTTGGTTAATGGAAAACAGAACAGACCAAATATATATATCCACATTTGACCACCATTACATGTTTCAACATCACGGGTAACAAAAGACGCAATTATTCCAGTGAAATCAACAGTCCAGAAGCAGCCTAGCCCTTCTAAATGATCTCTAAACGCTTCCACCAGAGCAAAATTGTATATTCAAACCACAAGACCAGTGCAGTTGAGCTGGCCTGGACCAGAAATAGCACCAGTGCATTCACAGTCTATCTGAGGTCTACACAAATCAACCCGAAAAAAAATAAAAAGGAGTGTGTCCTAAAGTACATCTGCTGAAACACACCGAATGTAAACAGTTACAGACATTTACAGCAATCAACTCGCACTTTTGTAAACCCTTAGCTCTGCTAGTGCTTTCATATTGATGGGAAACATCGGACTCATTCATTCTGGTAAAACGAAAGCAGGTACAACACAACTATGAACAAAACAATTAAGTGCTATGGTTGGTTTAAACACTAAAGCCTCTGCAAACAGGACAAAAATAGTTTTAGCTCTAATTTAGTATATTGACCATCGTCTGGTTTTGTTTATAACATCTGAATTGAAATAAAATACCCTACTATAAAATGACTAAATGTAGCCTGTTCTCATCTGAACACATTGAGAGATATATCATTCCTTTCTTTAGTCTTTGTTTTTACCTGGTCAGTCACTACACATGCTGCTCTTTTACTGTGTGTTTAAGTGAATGGCAGGATGGAGCAATGCGTCCTCTGCTTTAGACACATTACAGCATGTGTGGACAGAAACAGTCGACGTACCATACATTGTTTTCTATTTTCACATTTTGTGAACATGCTACACTAGAGAACCTATCACTGGCAGTGTACTGAGGATATTCAGCAGCAGAGTGGGAAAAGCCCTTCTTCAACTACACTGTGTGAGTCACAGGGTCCTGCTTGTTGTTTGGCAGTAATGCGTCTCGCGTGAAATATCCGGCCCACATTAGCTGACAAACTTCAAATCAAGCAAATCTCACAAAAACAAAAAAAAACTACTAGATCACATTTCACCGTAAAATTAAAAGTTTTTAAACAATTAATTAAACAATTATTGTAATATAATCACATATTGCATTCAATTATATTACAAAAAAAGTATTATGTATTAAATGTACACTAACTGAGAAACGGTCTTCTGTGAATCAGCTTTTGCTTCTTAAAAAAACTCTTTCAACTATAAAACAGCAAACCTCACCAACCAAAGAGCCGGCTTTACTGATGAAACGGGCATGAATAAACCCCACGATTAAATCGCCCAGCCCTAGTTGTAGAATAGAATATACTATAGAACAGTTTATTTATAATAGAACACAAATTAAGCTTAATTTAAGTCTGATACGTTTTGTATTGTGATATTATTTGATAACTTTTTGATAGATTGACAATTCTGACATAATTAAAAACATCTGGTCTGGGCAAATTATCATAAATTAAAGCATTACAACAAATTCTTGTATGAGTTACTTTATTTATTAATTTTTTTGCATTACAATGATATTTAAAGGAACAGTTCACCCAAGAATTTTTATTACATCATAATTTACTCGCCCCAAAGCCATCCTAGGTGTATAAGACTCTTCTTTCATACGAACATGGTCAGGGATTTTTACAAATTTATCCTGGCTCTTAAACATTTTTCTTATAAAAACCCATCGATCTATGATAAGCCCCCCCACTATCTACCAGCATTACCAAGCTTGAAAGAGACTGGATACTTTTTTTTAAAAAACTCTGACTGCGTTCATCTGAAAAAAAGAAATGTATATACACCTAGGGTGGGTTTGGGGTGAGCAAAATATGGGGTAATTTTAATTTTTGGGTGAACTATACCTTTAATAGTGAACTATGCTGAAAATTTAGGTTGAATAATAGTTATCGAGAAAAATAATATCACAATCCAAACCATCTTAAAGGAACAGTTCTCCCAAACAATAAAAATGACTAAGCCTTCTTTACTGGAAGAGATTTGTAGAAATAGCGTTTCACTGATCATTAAGGCATTTTAACTTTAAACTGTCTCTTCAGTCCAAAATAATTACATAATCCATAATAAGCCTTCCTCCAGCAAAAACCCACAATCCTTTGTGCTTACTTCTCTTCTGATTTAGCGAAGAGAGAACTGGAGAAAGCAATGGATATGAAGTTAAAAATGTCTTATTGAAGGATTTATTGCTAACAAACATGCAGCTTTTGCAGTGGATTATATTGTGACGTGTTTTTCAGCTGTTTGGACTCTAATTCTGGCGGCACCCATTCACCGGCGAGCAAGGGATGCAATGCTACAAAACATCTCATCTGCGTTTCATGCAGGCTGAGGGTTCGGACATTTTCAGCAAACATTTTCATTTTTGGTTGAACCATTCCTTTAACGATCACATCGTAGCGTGAGGTTCACCCCAAAAGTCCAGTTCTACAGCTGCTCAATCACAAAACAGAAAATATGCCGTCCACCTGTTTGTAACAAAATACAGAGCACAGAATCTTTCACTAATCTAACGACGAAAATCTCTCAATAAACAAATAATATATAGGTGAAAAACACTGTATTACTTCAGTAACAGACGATACAGAACCCATTTTATGATAGTAATTATTATCCTTGACGAGACATTTTTGCTATAAAACGTTTGATCCTCAACTATGTACAGTACTAACTCAATTTACAGGACATATTCATAAAAATATACTGTGTGAAAAGGTACTATTGCATTGAAACCGGAGAATAATTTACAGGAAGTATTTGTACAACGGTTCCTTTTGTTTGCTAGGTGAGGTCAACCTCACTGCAATGATATGTAAAAGCTGAAACACTTCACCCCAAAAATAAAAACTCTGTCATTGTTTACGCATCCAAACCCAGGACACTCAAAAATATCTTTGAGATACTCTACAAAAGAGTCACTACAGAATTTCCATTTTAGGCGTTCTTTTCCTTTAAATAAAGAGACTAAACAAATTTGATATAATGAATGAGGTCCACTAAAAACTGCAGTAGGAAAGTTTCGGATTCTGAAATGCTTATAAAAACCGATATAAGGACGATCAGCTCTCTTTTAATATCGTATTGTTCTACAGCACTATACGAGTAAATTAAACGGCGCTTCCACATCCCATGGCTCATCTGAAGTCATTCTGAGATCTAAAGAGCGCAGCTGAAACGGAGCAGAACTGTGATGGAAGATGAGATGGGACAACAAACATCCGCATTTGGTTTCTGTTAACTCGGGGCGCACTGTTTCCACTCAGAAGGGAATGGAGTAATCTCACATTTAGCATGGAAAATCGGCTTACTAAAACACTAATAGCCTCTCATTTTCATCAATATGATGACATTAAGGGTGTTATGTGTCCAGTCCTGAAGATGAGGTTTTTTTGCTGTTAAAATGCAATAAATAAAACCAGTTGAACACATGACTACAGTACACCTGAAGGACTATGGAGAAAAAACACCTGCATAGTATTTGAGCGGATCAGAGGGCTGCAGTGAGGCATTGTGGGATACATATCAGCAGCAGGCTCAACACTATGTGTCACCTGTGGATGGGCACACATCTGCCTCTGGATTAGCTGAAAAATAAAAATGAAAAATGGTTCCGATGAGCAAAAGCATAACAAACACAAAAGCGTGTGTGCAGTTTTAATGTACTGTTAAATTTGCACCTTACAAGTGCAGATAACAATAAACCCAATACTAATATGAAATATTACCAGGAGCTGGTGTTGCTGCTGCGGGGGGCGTACGGGACTCGTCGTCGTCGCTGAAGCGGACGACCGGCTGGTCGTCAGACTCCTGTCCGCTGATGCTCCGCAGTGCCAGGATACGATGGTGCAGGGCTGCAAAGAGCTGCGCAGCATCCTTAGAGCTGGACTGAGAGATCAGACAAGACCACATGAGACCAGAAACACAACACTGACCGGCTCAAATCAGATGATTTTTTTTATTTAAACCTTTATTCAGCCAGGAAATTAAATTCTTGAGATGTAAAACCTCTTTTACAAAAGATAGGCGGCAGATTTAGTTACACATAATACAATCTTTCAGTGCATTCTTACAGATATGAGGAAGACTTTGACGCCCTGCTCATCTGTGTCAATGGCTGTTATTCTGAGACTCTTCTCACTGGCTTTATCTACTTGCATCTGAGGCCAAAGCTTAGTGTTGAGGATCACTCGAAGACTTCCCTGAGTCCGCATGACTGCAAGCCAAAAACAAACACTGGGATCAGTAAACAAGAACGATAGAGATGTTTCTTTCTAAATAAATCACACCATGTTCTTTCAAAACAAGTGACTGAAAAACAAGTGTTGTGCAAAGTTTCGTACAGGCCGATAAATATAGGAAAAACCAATGACCTGACCAGTATTAGTACCAGTATTTTAAACCATTGCAATAGCACCCCCTTGTGTCAGTTACAAAACCTGCAAGCAGCGTGTCTATAATAATAAAAATGTGCTGTTTTTTAATGAATTCTGTATTAATACTGCATAAAAAATGATCTCGGAATTATATCATGATTAAATGATGACTTTCACTTTTGGGGTATGAGAAATGATTGCATTACCCAGTCTGGACTGTAAGGTGCCGTCATCAGCGGACGCCATGTCATTGAGCCTGAGCACTCCGCATCCTCTCTCCACCCACGACTGAGATGTCATCTCAAACACAAACAACTTGCACAGCATCTGAAAACGCACAGGATAGAGCGTCATCTTCTCGTGTTTTTGAAGCTGGCCTGTGTGGATCAGAGCAGCTCTCACCTGCAGAACATTGCTCTCGGACTCCTCTCCTGTCTTGACCTCCACCCGCTCTAATAAACACTTCTGAGGTTTGTGTGCTTCGTGTCGTGCCGCAGACTCCTCCAGAGACTCTTTCATGTTGTCACCTACAGCACAGTAAATCATTTTTTAAAACAGCACAAGCTTCAATGATTTATTAGCCTGGGCCCGCCCATACTTCCTGTGACGCTACATTTTATTTTGCGAGCAAAGTTAGTCTGGCAAAGCTGCCATTTTATATCATTTCCGTTCTCAAAAAAGTGGGAACCAATGGGAACTCCTACAATCGGTTCCGGTGGCTTCAGGTTCTGTCGCTACGCATTTGTCATCGGAATGAGTGGTCTGATTGGTTGTAGATTTGTCCAGCAGTATACAGAGGCATCTGATAGATGCAGGTTACGGTAGCTTGGCCAGACTAAGCTCCTATGAGCTTTAAAGTCACGGAAGCCAGGCTAATAATTTAGTACAGCCGATTAAGATAATACTGTGAAAATAAAAAGCTAAAAAACATAACTTACATTACCTTTAAATAAAATGTTATGGTATATTAACGAATCAACTAGGATTCATTAAATAATAAAAAAAAGACAGGAATCACATTTAAAATGTGAAAAAAAATTCCCATTTCAAATAAATGCAGTTCTTATGAACTTTCTACTCATCCTAGAAAAATGCATTCAAATTTCCAAAAAATATGAGAAACATATGAAGCAACAAAGATATTTATTTTAAAATATATTCAAAAGAAAACAGTATTTTTAAATTGAAATTATTTTTCCCAATATTACAGGTTTTAGAATGTTTGAATGGAACTTCGTTACAAACCGTCTTGACATTAAATTATTAGAACGTTAAGTAAAGATCATTTTCCATCTAAGATATTTTGCACATTTCATACCATAAACATATTAAAACTTTTTTTATTGATTTGTAATCATTGCTAAGAGCTTAATTCAGACAACTTAAAATTTTCGATTTTGCACCCTTAAATTACAAATTTTCTAATAGTTCTATCTCCCAATCCTAACAAACTATATAATCAATGGAAAGCTTATTGATGATGTACATATCTCAGTTTCAAACAATTGACCCTTATGATTGTTTTTGTGGTCCAGGGACACATATGTACGTATGTATATACAAAAAAGTCCAAAAACACATACTCTTCTCCACGGTTAGATCATGCGAGGAGGAAATCTGGCCGAATAGTCCCATCTCTGACTGAGGCTCTCTGCTGCCCCCTGGAGGTTCGGTGCTGAATTTTGGCATTGCCTATAAGCATGCAATACATAAACATGTTAAGAACTGTGACCTATGATAACATGGCCATGACAAACATAACAAGGTTTAGAAAAGAACTTGCTGTTTTACCAAGACACGATCCAACATGTTCTGCCCAAAGACAAACTTCACGCTGTTGGCATTGCTGCTGTCAGGTTTTTGAGCACTATGAGAAACAATATTAATGCCAAAAAAAGTTTCTGCCTGAGGAAATCTGTAAAAACATCTATAAAAACGATCATGAACATTTCAGTTGCAGTACCTAGAAGTGATATACTGTAAAAAGTAATTTGTTTCCTCTGAATCGCCACCTTTGGATGAAACGCAGCTGTTGGCCACCTGCAGCAAATACAATTATAACTTCGATCAACAAAACAAAACACCCACACAGAAACCAAACTATTTGTACTAAATAAAGCTAGAACAGAATTATTAGGAATTAAGGCTGGGTGGTACAGCTAAATTCAATTTAAATACATGTTGATGTTTTTTACAATATCCAATAAATATATTAAAAATACAGAAAAGAATGGATGGCTTAATCAAATAAAAAAATCATCAAGGCATCTTTTTCCTAACAGCTTTTTATTGAATAACATGATGAAAAGTGATCAACTCTTTATTTGTTTAATCAATGGTCATCTATTTGAATACTACAATTTAAAATAACTTTATAATAACGTTTTCTAACTGAAAATCTGAAAATAGTGATAGAGATGTTTTTCTAAATTCTTTGAATGATTAAATATCTTTACACTGACTTATTTAATGGATCATCTTCTAAAAACGTCGGTTTTTTATTTATTTATTTTTATATAATACATATCATGTGAGGACTTCTGATGTTGCAAACGGAACACCGAAGGAGAGTGTTTTGAATATTTCTGATATCTGATAACGAATTTAAAATGTTTCCTAAATAAGAGGTGCTATTAAAACATAAATGACTAAACTAAAAAAGGAAAAGACTATCTTCATTTTTATATTGACAGCAAAAGAACTATACTGTAAATATTCAATGTATAACCCAGCCCTAATAGAAATTTGTCAATGCCAACAACACAATCAGTCACAGATGAATCAAACCTTTGCCCTGTCCCTCATGTTCTGCCCAAACACAAAACTGGTTTCAATCGGGGCACCTTCAGTTTTGTCTTCTGTTTTGTGCCCAAAAGTGCTGTTGCTCTTTACCTTAAAAGAAATAACAAAAGTTCATTCAAGTAAAAAATCGTGACCAGGTTACTCATATCTTGTTCACTTTTCTATAGCTATGTGTAAAAGCTTCAACTGGAAATAAGGGGTCAGCCAAACAAAACGACATTCAGAACAAGATGACAAAGTATTTTTTGGAAACCACAGCCATGTACACTAAAACTAGACTTGTCTCGCCTTTGGACCATAGCCCATGCTGCGTTCAAACATGCTAACATTTGTCAAATCAAAAAAAAACAATAAAACACAAGAGTACAAACATACTGGTTCTGAAAAATATGTCGACACTTAAGCCACACTTCAAGACGAATGTGAATCTCTGTGTTATATAACAAAATACCAAACAAAAAGCATTGCACAAATGCACATTTTAAGCAAAACAATACAAAAAGTATTCATCGATTGACTCCTAAAGTCCCAATGGATAGTACACCCAAAAACTAATTCTGTGATCATTTACTCACCCTAAATTGTTTCAAACCTATACGAGTTTATTTCTTCTGCTGAACACACATACCAAAAAAAAATGATTTTGAAGAAAGTGTTCAGTTTCGGGACTTTTCATACACATGTACGGTCAGTAGAAAAAAAAGATAAGAACTCGTACAGGTTTGGAACAACTTGAGGGCGAGTAAAAAAAAAAAAATTTTGTGTGAACTATCCCTTTAAGAGATGTTTGTGCCAAAAATTTCTTAAAAGTAAATTAAAAGTAAATAACAGCGGTCTCTAGAACATGGGTTGCTGTCAGTCGTGACTTACCAATGACACGTCATTATCCTGTGTGCCGGCAACAGACATTTCTGAGTTACGTTCGCATTCTACTCCTCCATCGGAGAGGTTCTTCGCTCCGTTTGAACTGTTGTTGCTCGTGTCTGGTGAAACAACAGACTACAGCTTTTAGTTCTCCTTCAGCTGATCTATTTGAGTTGATATTCCTCATGTATTCACTGGGAGTGCAACAATACATTCGTACGGAGTTTCTTTAGTACAGGTTTTTCAGATAAATGGGACAATGCTATAATCTGGGGACACCCCAGAAAAGAATCTATTTTATTTTTTGCTTTTTTCCCCCTCTTGCCGTACCGCAAACATAATAAACTGAGACTACGAAGCTGACTTTCATTCCAAACATTTCAATCTTAGTGTCCTAGTACTCACTGTTCTGCGGGGGGGATCGAGTCAGAGGGGGCTGGAGCACTGGAGGTCGCAGGATGCTGCGTTGGGCTTCTTTGGGTTTCGGGCTGGGGACACCTGAAACGAATCGATCAAAGACATCTCTCAGGCTAGCTCTGTCAAGAAAGTTCAAATTCTGACCGTCTATGGAATCATGTAAATAAACAATCTTCTGAAAGAACCACAAACAAACATTAATCAAAACAGCAGATGCTTGAACGCTGACTCACCAGCGCTGGGCGCCTGGCCATGGATCAGAGTAGGGGGTTTCAGGCGAAACCCCACAGTTTTCTCTTCTGGGAAAAAAAGGAGGAGAAAACAATAGTCGTCAACATGAAACCAAAACTGATGTTAATTACTTTTTTGATGAACAATATCAGTCTTGTGCAAAGGTTTGTAATAACCTGCCCCATTTCTCAATACTGTCAAAAACAGAGCACTTTTCTCAAGCCAAGCCAATTCCCAATACATAGAAACAATCAAGACTGGAGCCTTAGCGAATCTCACTCTAATGTCAAGTTTCATTTACTGAAGTCAAACAGGCTGTGAATGTCATTTCTTACTGATTTGGTACAAGTCTGAAGCACATTGAGTCTCACCAGGTTCTGAGTCTGAGTGTTCGGTTGGTGACTGGCAGAAACTGGTTGGCATGAAAACATTATTCTTAGACACTGTAAAAAGGAAAAGAAAGTGTGTCAAGAAACTAGGCCGAATAGAAGTAGAAGTACTGCATCTACAATGTAACCTGTAATTATTTTCCAGGTGAATTACCGGAATGAATTGGTGGAAATTGCGTAAACGAAGATGTTCTTCCTCTTTTGGCTGCAGGGCTGTAATTTCCATCTGCTGTATCAGAGTCTGCACAGAAACAGACAGAAAACGTGGGAAAGAAAAAGTCAGAAAAATGGGAAAGTAAAAATAAAATACATTTCATTTTAAAAGACACATGCATACATGAATTCTTCATACAGAAATTATGACCTATATATATATGTGTGTGTGTGTGTGTGTGTGTATGAATGTATATATATATATATATATATATATATATAAAGAGAGAGAGAGAAAATTTACATATGAAGCACAAAAAAATCTCAAAAAGATAATGAAACATGTTTCTAAAATTTTAAATAAAATTTTGATGGCACAAGCATTTCTTACATTTTGCACACCTGTAATATTTTCTTATAAGGCATTTTTGTAAAAGTTGCTTAAACATCTTAATTTAACTAATGCCTAGTCCTGGCTTAACCGTTTGTGAAACCGGGCCTAAATGTATTAAATTAAAAAACCAACAAATACAAGGTCTCTTCATTTAAGACAGAAGTGATCATTTGTTTCCAAACATTTCTCAGTAATATTTTCCGTTGACTGTGAAAAGACTAAAGCTCACCTTCTCCATCGTCTGTGCTGGATCCCTCTGCAGACCTCTGAGGACAGAAGCACAGTTTTAAATCCAGTATTGGACAGGTGTGACCCGAGTCACGCAGTAAGAACTGAAGTGCTGGTCTTACCTTTAGTGCATTATCTTTCTGAAACACAAACACTGGAGGAGCAACAGCAGGTTTCTCTGCAAGTTGACAAACAAGATTAGGTGTCATTGATTGGATATTAACATGCTACAGCACCATCTCATGTATCCTTAACAGAGAGGAAAATAAATTCAAGACAGCAGGTAAAGTGTGTGAAATGCATCTGCTTATATAAATCTAAGTAGAGTGTGATATGTATATATGTCTATAATTTTACACACAAGTGCAAGATAATATCTATTGATGGCTGTCCCAATAATATCACTTAAGAAGAGAAAATGAGATCATTTACTCATCCATTTGCCAACGCAGCTCACCGTTCTCATCTGCCATGCTGCTTTTCCCCTGCAGGTTGAAGTCAAGATCTTCTGTTTTCAACCATCAGCGAAAAAACACTGCATAAAATACGGTGGCAAAAGCATAAGAAGATTGTTAAATAAAAAAAGACATGACAAGAAGTAGCCAAAGCTACACAAAACACAGCTCTGCAATAGTTCTGAAACAGATTGTTCTTATTTACTCAAACCTCAAGTTTATAAGCTTGTAATGACTTGAATGAATCAGTTTTCAAGATCAACTCACTGATTCAATGCTCCCGTCGCAGCAGAGTACAGCTCAC
The DNA here is from genome assembly GCA_034779775.1 of Enteromius afrohamiltoni. Lineage (NCBI taxonomy): Eukaryota > Metazoa > Chordata > Actinopteri > Cypriniformes > Cyprinidae > Enteromius > Enteromius afrohamiltoni. The sequence goes on from JAUYWG010000045.1 coordinate 17,909,676, forward strand.
TAGAGAGAAAGATGTTCAGTAAATAAAGACTTCTCATAATTGTTTGTTTCTTCCGCAAAGTAGTATTGTTGCAACTATGGTCATTTTGAGTTACTTTTGTGTTCCCAAGAACAGAAATAGTCTGCTGTATACACAAATTTACAACACCCTAACCATTAAGTGTTGTTTTTAAAATAGCCAAAAGGCTATACTAACATACAAGTTTGGATTTATGTATATATATATATATATATATATATATATATGTATAATTTTTGATGTGGTTATATAATTAATTCATAAAAACACTAATTATTTTTAATAACATTTTTATAATAAAAAAAATATTTTATTTTTAATAAAATAATACACACATTCCACAACACAAAGAATATACATATAATGCTTTTATTAATTTGGTGTTCTCTGCCAAAAATGACTGTCCTTCAAACATGACTACTTCTTATTTTTTTATGAATAAAATAATATACATATAAAGCATAGTGGTATGTGAATCTTAACTTGTTTTCTATCAATTAGCACAGGTTTGGTATGTTATGTCGGAAATGATTCATCGTAATTTTTTCTCTGATCTTAGCTGATACACGTCAGTGTCTCGGTGAAAGCATTATTTGTGCATAATTCTGGCTTACTTCTGGACAAGAAAATCTTCCCCCGCCAATTAATAACCACAAACCAGCCCTCACGCGTATGAAGACAGCAGAAATAACAAATATGTCTGCAAATGATAAACCCACTTCTGTGAGACAGTATGAACAGACACAAGTGTATGTAAACACTAGTTTTATCACTGGCTGAGGCCGGTTCGTTCAAATGCCTCAATAACATTTCATTAATAAATCAACTGAAATAAGCAAACACCTTTATGTGTTTTTTCTTACAAACCATAAAAAGATTATTTGTACTTAATAAATAAGTATGGAAAGAGCTTAACTGGCATTTCATGCTCAAACATCTCTTACCCTCATCTGTCACCTCCGCCATCTTACTTCCGCTGTTTAACCATAATCCTCTGCGTGCTACAGTGACGCAAGCGCGTAGACGACGGCTGCGTTCTCGAAAGTTGAAACATGGTACTTTACTAATTATAGAATGATGTAACTACAGTGCTATTTTATTTTCATTTTAAACAACACGAGAATCATAAACAACACGTTAGCTTTCCACAAATAAAGAAAAATAAGTCAGAATGCAGTGTAGTTTATCTTACGGCCACCAGAATGCAGTGTAAAACTTGTGAAATATAGACAAAAACACACTTGATTATATTAAGAGCGGTATTCATTTTATTACAGCTTCAGGAATTCACCTGAGACAGTAACAATTTAGTGAAATCTGAAAAATGATTATAAATACATACTAATTCATACCAAACTAGTGCTTATTTGCATCCAAAATACATGTTTTTAAGACACATTTGTAAAATTCCTTTGCTACATGGTACACACATTAGATATAAAAGTCAATATGAAGTCTTTATATAGCGGTGGTCATGTTTTAACGCTGGTGTGTTGGTCATTATGAGCATCTAAATCATGATACATTGGCTCTCTGTTCCTATACAGACAATAATGCTGTACGATGAACACAACATCGAAGAATATGGACAACACACCCAGTCCAAACTTTGTGGGGTCTCCAAATATAAACTTCCACTTATCTGTCAAGGAAACACAAATATTAAAGCAAATGTTTGTGTGCATTCTAATGTCTTAAAAGCTTTGCAGGACAGCAAAGTGTTTGTGTGGCCTCACCGTTGTTATAGGCCTGAAGGAACATTTGAAGTAAACTGAAACTGCCCCCTGTGAAGTCCAGCAGCACATTCCCGATGCTCCATCCCTCTGTGCTTTGCCTGCGGTAGTTCATATAAGCCTACAAAAAAATGCAGAATTACGTAACTTATTTTTGGGTAATGGAACTGGACTTGTATATGTAAACAAACTATGATCAAGTTGGAATTACTTCAAATTTAATGGAAATATATATATATATATATATATACACACAGGTGGCCATAAGTTTGGATTACATAGTTGAATGTGCTGACAACAAAATCACACACACACAAAAAATTATCAATGGAAATCAAATTTATTAACCCATGGAGGTCTGGATTTGGAGTCACACTCAAAATTGAAGTGGAAAAACACACTACAGGCTGACAAGTCAAAATGAGGCTAAGTAGTGGGTGTGGCCTACTCCTGGACAGTCTGTGGTGCAACGTGGCGTTGGTGGATGGAGCGAGACCCGATGTCCCAGATGTGCTCAATTGGATTCAGGTCTGGGGAATGGGGCGGGCCAGTCCATAGCATCAATGCCTTCGTCTTGCAGGAACCGCTGACACACTCCAGCCACATGAGGTCTAGCATTGTCTTGCATTAGGAGAAACCCAAGGCCAACCGCACCGGCATATGGTCTCAGAAGGGGTCTGAGGATCTCATCTCGGTACCTAATGGTAGTCAGGATACCTCTGGCGAGCACATGGAGGGCTGTGCGCCCCTCCAAAGAAATGCCACCCCACAACATTACTGACCCACTGCCAATCCGGTCATGCTGGAGGATGTTGCAGGCAGCAGAATGTTCTCCACGGCGTCCTCCACATGTGCTCAGTGTGAACCTGCTTTCATCTGTGAAGAGCACAGGGCACTAGTGGGGAATTTGCCAATCTTGTAGTTCTCTGGCAAATGCTGAACATGGTGTTGGCCTCCTCCACATCTCCTGTCTTCTGGTAGCGCCTCCATGCTCTGGACAGTATGCTGACAGAAACAGCAAACTTTCTTGCCATAGCTCGCATTGATAAGCTATCTTGGATGAGCTGCACTACCTGAGCCACTTGTGTGGGTTGTAGACTCCGACTCAAGGATAGGAACTGAGAAGTGGTCTGTGGTCACCACCATGGCTCCACCACCTGCTTACCGTGCAGACAGGTCTGTGGATGATGCAGTCAATATGGGACTGCATTACATCCTGCAACATCTGGACAGACCAGGGACTTACGTAAGGATCATGTTTGTGGACTGCAGCTCCGCTTTCAAAACCATCATCCCAAAGAGGCAACAGCTAGTGGGAATGGGCAAAATCACATCCACCCAAGAACTCAGAAAATCACTCGGGATTCCTCACATCCAAGCTTTGACCTTTTTGAACTGTTGCCATCTGGTCGGCGATACAGAGCACCAAATACCAGGACTGTCAGACACAAGCACAGTTTCATTCCCCAGGGAATCTACCTCATGAACAGTTAATAGTTCTCCCACTGTGCAATAAAAACATGTGTAATAACCAATGTTTTTTTTAATCACCCCTACAGGAAAGTACATTCTTCATCTTAGTATCATTTCTAACCATAGTTTTTTATACTATTTCTATTTAATCCATAGCACACATGTATATACAATCCAGTTTATTTATTTAAATGTATTATTGTTTTTTTTTTTTTATTCTTTGTTGTGTTGTCTATGTGTACTGGTAGCTGTAACACCAAAAAAAATAATAATTGTATGTGCAAGCATACTTGGCAATAAAGCTCTTTCTGATTCTGATTCTGATTCTAAAGAACCACTCTTTTTTTTCGAGGTGTCTTGCTAATTGCCCATAATTTCCACCTGTTGTCTATTCCATTGCACAACAGCATGTGAAATTGATCATCAACCAGTGTTGCTTCCTAAGTGGGCAGACGTGTGACTGACTTGGAGTTACATTGGGCTGTTTAAGTGTTCCCTTTATTTTTTTGAGCAGTGTATATGCCTAGATCATAATGTTTCCTCATCCTCATTTCTATGCATCAAGTTTGATCCAAATGTAACAATTTCTAATGTTTATCCATAATAGGTTTACACAAATTATGTTACTCCAAAATTCAATCACAAATCTAAGTTTTTTGGATGCATTGGGAGGGCTGCTTTTATTTCGATTCATTTGAAATATTCTCAATCTACTGTTATAAGTCACAAGTATAACCAAGGGTACAAAACTGTTGAAAAGAAGGAAGTGTGAATTCTATGTTTAGCATCCCAGTGAACTGCATCAAAGCCATTATTTTTAAAGGTACAGTTCACTCAAAAATGAAAACTTCTGTCATGAATTACTCACCCACATACCATTCCAAGCCATCATGACCTCCTGTATATAAATCTCCCATGGCTCTCAAATTTCATTCACAGATGTGAATATTCAGACACGGTGACTAAAGGCACATGAAGCCAAGTTTGATTTTTACAGCAAAATAATACTTTAACTGAGCAAAAACGTAAGCAAGATAGTGCTAGAAGACAGTGGCGAAGTTAATAAAATGTTGTTTTCAGAGTTTGCCCCAGGCTTCACGCACTTTCCTTGTAGGAAAATCAGTTGATAAACATTTCCCTTTTGACTTCATTGGAACACGGAAGTAATTGCATTTAGTCTGCATTTTTTCTCATCAGGTTTGGAGTGGCATTAGGGTGAGCAAATGATAACATATGAATTTTGTGTAGTGATATGGGAGAGTTGTACCTGAGGGATGTACTTCACAAGCGTGACACCAAGTTTAATGTAGGAGAAATAGTACAGATAATCCAGCCAGGAGATCTTCTGTGCCACAGCAACAAACAGGGAGACAAATGCAAAGGTCCAGCCAATCGCTAACAACCCCATGGCCACTTTAGAAACCTTTTGCCCTCCTCTCTGTATAATATAAATAAAAATTGATTTAAAAAAGCAATTAATTTAGGAAACAATGCAATTTCCTTCTCTTAACTTAATTTTTATTTTGTGTTTTATAATACAACAACAAATTATACTTTTTGAAATGAAAAGCTATTACTTAATTTATTACTAGAGTATGTACTACTGTTCTAACGTTTGGGGTCAGTACGACATTTCTAATGCTTACCAAGGCCACATTTATTTGATGAAAACCAGTAATTTAGTGAAATATTTTTCATAATATTAAATATTAAAAAAGACATATATAAAAACAGCATTTGAATTTATTTATTTATTTTTGCAAAACTCATTTTTAACAATGCGGAATAATGAATAAAAGATACTTTCTTTCAAAAAAAAAAATGAAAAAGAATGACCCCATACATTAACATTTTAATATTTGTGTGTGTGTGTGTGTGTGTGTGTGTGTGTGTGTGCTAATGCTTCTATTAAGACAATTTACCTCATAGATGGCACACTGGCAGACATAGACAAGAGTGAGAAGTAATGCATGAAGACTGAAGAAGACATCATTAGCATCGACAGGAATGACCCCATTTGGATCTTTCTTCAAGAACTCCTCCTAAAGACGCACCATTTATCATCTCCATTAAAAATAAACTCTATTACACCTCTGGACAAAAGCTTAAGACAGCTGTATACCACTTTAGTTCAGTTAGCACTAAATTAGTCCTCTAAATGTGTGATTCTTCTACAGACCTTTGTCAGTAAAAGAGAATGTCGCAAAAAAACTGGACAAAATAACTCCACCCTGAAAGCTGTGAAGTGCACACACCTGTATATATGTCACCCAGAACAGGCCAATGTTGAACACACTGTAAGCGAAGAATCCGGTCAGGTTGAGAGCGAGGAAATCAAAACTGAGGCCTACCACACTGCATGAATCAAAACACGCAGGTTACATATTAGCTTTTTTTTTTATTCGGTCTAAATCCTCAAGTCTCAAAGGTCATCTCGTACCTTCGTCGTTTCCAGTTCTCATACGCCTGTGGGTAGAACGACACAGACCAGGCCAGGAAGTAAATCCAGCCAATGATTTGGTTGATGATGAAAAGGACATTGCTTCTGACAATCAGGAATCTGATTCGGGTTTCAAAGCTGGAAAGACAGAAGCCCATCTAGCTGTTATTTTCATTTCTTAACACACATCCGAAAAAAAACATTACTAAAATCACAACTAATCATCGAAACATTAACTGATTTATTAGCTATATTTTTCACACGCCCACTCTTAAATGGACAATTGCTGGTCCCCACTGATGTCCACTGTACGAAAAAAAAAAACACTATGGGTGTCAATGAGGACCAGAAACACATTGGTTATTAACATTCTTCAAAACATCATCTTTTGTGTTCTCATGGAAACACAATGGAAAACTAGACCTATCCCTTTAAATGTAATGGCAATAACTACTTCACCTATTACTCAGCACCAACTTAAAATTAAGGAACTAAATAAATAGAACTGGTTTTGCAAGGTCCAGGTCTGGTTATAATGCATGCATACATATTGCTTCACGCTGCAACTGACCACAAAAAAATAACTGCATGGAAACAATTTTACTTTATAAATTTAGTCTGAGACTAAACCTAAGAGTTTTTGAGAAACCAATAAGAACCTGCAAGAGAATGTTGCATGCCGTTATTTCCCCAATACTGTTTACTTGGTGACAGATTAAGAAAATGTAGCTTACAACACACTTTTTTATCTGAGTGTCATTGCTGGAAAGGTAAGCGGTCACCTGACCAACTCCTTTTGCCTGCACTTCTAAAGACACGGATGATTTTCCAGCTGGAACGACAACCTGTGCAAGAGGAGAGAGGAAAAATATGCTTAATTTGACAGCTTTTTATAGGGCTCATGTGTAAATATGATTATAAACTCCAATCTGTGTGAAAGTAATCAAAACATACTAACTCCTATCAAACTAAACTATAATAACAACAGAATCTGTTTCTATCCGACATCAAAATGTAAATTCAATTAAGTCAGATGGTTGAAATAAGTCCACATACCTCATTAGGCAGTAGAAGTATTGAGGAGACATTTGTTGATTTATACGTGATATTGAAATAAACAGTTACAGATGTGTTCAACGGTGGACTGTGAATGTAAACACAAACGGTCACATTCCCAAAGATACATTTAATATGTGAATAGTCAAATCGTAGCATACAATCGTACCTCAGTGTAATGGTGATGTTTTCTGTAGATTGTTCCTGTAGATTCACTGTTGCTGGAGCTTTGATAGTCACTTCTGCATCTGTAAATATAATGATATTAACTTTCCCTTATTCTGTTCGTTGCAGTCTCTTCTTTGTGCATATTTAAGACATCATACATACCCGCACAGGCAGACAGCGCTATGAGAAACAGTAAGACAGCCTGTTTCATCTTGGCATTTTATTTATAATCCTACACGAGTGCGAGTACCGTTCACTCAAGAGCTCTCGTTGAAAGCAAACCGGAAGTACGTCCTAACACGGCGAGTACTGTTTTGAAGACAAAACTACAAATCAACTGTCAGTCGATGAGTGAGTCACTCAGCACACGTAAAGTGAAAAAAGCAACAAATCTAGGAAACTGATTAAATCAGTCCGTTGTTCCGCATTAGACATTTTGGATCACATGACACGTGTCAGCTGACTTCGCGCGACGCGGACGATCTCAGATATGTATTAGATGACTATGGCATAGCTGCTGCCTCCACTGAAATACGCAGGATGTTTTGCGGTCTACTAGTCAGTTTGTGATTGCTAGACATAGGATAAAACGAAAAACGTATCACATTACATTATCAAGTTTGAAGAAACGCAAAAATAATGCAACCTCTGCGTGTGGTATGCAAAAATGATGCACGTTAGGGTGATTCGTGGCATCTTGTAAAACCATGAAGGGTTTTTGTTTTTTGGCAAAATTATAATGATTGCGTAATTGCAGCAGGTTATGTCTGCTCCTCAGATAAAATGCATTGGCATTAAAATACGGCGAGTTAAATTATTTTAGATTATCTGCATATAATGAGGGGGAAAAATGGACTTTGAGATGTTTAAAAGGTTTCTGGCAAGTTTAAGGGGGTAACTTACACCTCTTTGTGTTAATTTGCTAGAATTTTCAGAGTAGTGTTAAAGTGCCCCTATTATGCAATTTTAAAGGTTGCTAATATTGCTTTATGAGTCTCTTAAAACACTTTAGTTTTCTCCAAAAAATTTAATTAAAAAAATAATAATAATTTTACTCCATTTCTAAATGATTCGAAGAATCAGTCTGTCCAAACCCCTCCCTCTCGTGAGCCCTCACTGCTGTGATTGGTCAGATGGCGCAGTCCTTTATGATTTGTCTACCGCTACAGCGTGTGTCAGAAAACGAAACGCCCATTGCCATACCACGTTGTTTGCGACGTAGAACGTGGGCGGACATTATGCAAATATGTTACTTCATGACGTGTGGCCGTAACAGAAAAAGATTCGAATTGCAGATGACTTGACTCTTTTTTTTTTTTTTTTGATAGACAGGAACTTCATTTATCGTGCACTGTCGGCATCACAACTTTGTAGATACTGTAGTTTATGTTCACGTACAGCTACATGACACACTGCATGAAAGATCATATTTTAAAAAAAATGATAGGGGCACTTTAACAACATGAGCGAGTATGTTAAGCATGTGGTTCAAACTATGTGCGTCTGTGAGGGAGAGAGAACAGATGATATATTTATGTGCTTTCCTTCCCTACACAATAAAAAATTACTTTTTGGAGACATGGAGATGACCGATGGTTTTTATCATATTGTTTACTAGCCTATATTTATTTGTTTGGCCAGTGTCCTTGTGGGTTTTGTTTCTTTTGCTGTTTTAGGCTATAAGGATCTTCTTTGAAATAACTCAAATAATTTCGAGAAATGATATGGACATGTCTTGCGACGGAAGACCTAATGCGATTAATCATGATTAATCATTGCCCTGCCTAAATATAATATAATATAATGCAGGTCAGACTAACTTGTGAACGTTAGATCAAGCAGAAACAGCTTTTTAAGCTTAAATTTGCATAACCATGTTCAATAGTGTACCATAGATTTTGATGGTTATTATTTTTGTCTCTGGTGCCCCAGCATGTCCCAGCCACTAGATAACGCCTCTGCTTATGTGAGTCCATATTCCCACAGACTACTTCCATAAAAATAGAATCTCTTCATGTTCAGTTCTTGAGGTTAAGGTTTATGAAAACCATTTTTATGTTATGAGCCAGAATTAACTTACATAAGGTTTTGTGGAGAATTTAGTGTCTGTCTGGGGACTGTTGACATTACCCGAAGTGACACTAAAAGTTTATGTGCAGTTTATTTCCACGTGTAACTTAGAAAATAATTTTTCAAAGAAGAGTATTTTTTAAGAGTTTACCAAAACAAACCTGAAACTGACTGTGTCTAAATGCATTAATTTAGGCTATAAAGCCTCTGCATTACTCAGCTCAAAGCAATGTTAAAAGGGGATGTTCACAGTTATGAAAGAGAGTGGAGTAAGATGTTAAAAGCTAGCACGTAAATTATATACTCTAAGCCTCAGAAATTAGAGGAGATGGTATCAAGGCTTGTCTTGATTGTCTTGAAGACATTATAAATTGACTGATGGTATGTCACAAAGAAATAAAATATGCACTTTTTTTGGTTTACAGTATAGTTTGTTCAAAGCCGTTCAATCCAAGAAAACATCAGGATAACATTCATATGACAAAAAAAACAAACAAAAAGGAACGTTTACAAAAAGATGAACTGAATTAATTATGACAACAGATCTCCATATGGGACTTTTTAACATTCCAGCCATTGTTTTTGCTGGGAAACAAAATGTCGGTCCCCAAAGAAAAGTGTCTTCTAATGTTCTTTGAAAGCAAATGTGATGTTTTCTTTGCTAGTAGCAAAATCTAACCTTTGTTTTATGCCCCCAAGTGTCATGGAGTGAAACTTTAAATGAAGTACTGCACTTTCTGCAGAATTCCAGGTCTAAAGGTCACGTGACAGCCTGGAAATATTGAAGTAAAATTCACAGAAAGATAAGATTCTTGTTGGTTTTTTTTAAATTGGATTTCCCCTATATGCAGCAGAACTGTTGGCACACCATTAATTGTTGTCAGTCTTACTGCCAAAGACCTGCAGAAGATCACTAGCTGTCACTAAACCAAAGGTTCATATGTCATTTAAAAGACGAAAAAGCTAAAATGCTGCAGTTTAAGTCAGGTTAAGTTCAGGTCAAGGCCAAGACAATAAGGGGGTAACATCATGGGAGAGAAAAAAGACTTAAACACACATGTAGTGCTGGTCATTATTAAAAGTGTAATCAATTTAGGGGAATCTCGTTGCACAATTTTGCTTTTCTCATTGGCCAACAAGCATTGAAAAAGACTTAAAACAGATGTTTTGGGGGGAGATTTGGCAAAGATGTTGTATTGTGCAATACCAAGCAGGGGTGAGAAATGGGGGCTGTTAAAAAAAACCCTCGAAGCTGTTCTTTCTCCCATGCTGAAACATCTCAAAGCTGACCAAATATAGAGGTCTGTCATTTGAGATATTAGAGATGTAACGTCAGAAATTCTGTTTAAGTTTGTTTTGCGGGAACTCTTAAGTCAACTGCGATTTGTCAAATCAATGAAGTCAATTGACGGAATCCGCTTTCATAGTAACATCTTCTAATGCAACAGAAAGTAAAATCTAGGCTTAAATGTAATGGGGGCGTGGCGAGTCTCAGGTTTTTTGCTATAAAAATTGAAGAGAGCAGCTTCAGCCGTGAAGAAAAACCTCATTCTTCTGAGAATCTCTGAGGTAGTGCACTCTACAGACACTATTCAGCACTTTACAGCCACAGGTTTTTGGTTAGTGGATTCACATAATAAAAGAAATTGCACTAAACATTTCCCTGGCTTTTCTTGCAGCTTACATGGAAACACAGCCTTCAACCATGAAGTTTCAAGTCCTGTTTTTTCTCCTGCTGCTGGCTTGCATGTATCCCAGTGTGGCACAAGGTAAGAACTTGATTTAATTGAGATGACTTAATAAAGTGATAATAATGGTGAAATGTACAATTTATTAAAATATAACATTTTCAATTTGGCACATTTCTAAAAATTTCAATTTTTGCAACAGCAGCTTATCATTTTCTTAATAAATGCACAAAGTATGCGTTGATATATACACTGTTTTTTTTACCGGTTACATCAGATGACGATATGTTACAAGTGCAGTTACCACTTTTTGTAGTGTAAAAAAATAAACAGAAAAACGATTTGATTATTGGAGTTCATATGAATTCTATTTTGATCTTTCGACCTTACAAATTTCTTGATTAATGTTTTCTATTTCACGTTTTCCGGATATTTAGAGCAAATGCCTAAACATAATTGTGATTTATTCCCAGGTTCCTATGAAAACTGCTGTTTGAAATACGCGATACCAAAGAGACCCATCAGGAGTTCCAGAGTCATCAGTTACAGGGTGCAAGAAATAGATGGAGGATGTAACGTTCCTGCTGTTGTGTAAGTGCGACATTAAACACATCATCATAAATGCTTTAAAAGCTGCAAGGCATTGCACCAGCAACACTCATCCAGCAATTTAACAGTCATGGTTGTAGATTTATGGATGTCTTTTTCTCATTTGCTTGCTCTGTTTTCCAAACAGCTTGAAGTTGAAAATGAGGTCAGCAAAGCCGATCTGTGTTGATCCAAAACAACATTGGGTACAAGAATTGGTAAAGATACTTAAAAAGAAAAACACTGTCAGGGTGTAGTGTACGGGTTTCAGAGACATCTTTGACCATGCCACTGCAGACCAAACTGTATGTTAATGCAAAATATGTTTATGGCACCTACACACTAAAGTAACAGTATATAGTTTATACCACTATCAATCCTGCTGATTCATATTTTCTACACCTATGAATTGCTATCTTCATGCAGAGGTTCATAATGAACTGTATTGTATGGTCTGCTTCTGTTCATTGTATTAGAACAATATGAATGTACGGACTGTGAATGTTTGCTCACTTTGCTTTGTAATGAATCTTTTTACACTTTATGTATGTATATATATATTATTTTTATGTTTTAGTCAAATATAATCTGTGAACACACCATAGCCTACTTCTAAGTGTGTGTGACTGAATTGGTAAGAGGGTAGTACATACGTATACATTTAATGCATTTTTTTTATAATAAAGTGTTGCAGTTCTGCATTTAAACTGTAATGTCATTTTCTTTTGTGTGTTAAACCCATTTGAACTATTATTCTAGCGTGCAATATCAATTAATAAATCAATTCCTAAAAATTAAATACAAAATAATTATTTTTTTGAACAACAAAAGTGCTTAATTGAGCCTATACATGAGATATTAATTGTTTAATGCCTTGTAGCATTCTGATGAGAATTTGCCCTGTTGGTTAAGGGCCATAAAGCATGTGTTAGCTCTTGCTAAAGCTCTTTGTGCTTGATTTAAAGGATTCTTATCTCATATCTTTCAAATGCCAAAGTATCAGTTCAAGGTGTGACAGATGATGCCTAAACTTGCTGGGGTAAGATGAATTACTGAGTCGAGTTTCTACATTTCATGCCAAATAGCTGTGATTTAAATACTCTATGTTTAAACCTGTCATCACATCCATTTAATCCTGCTGTGCGGGCAAAACTCTTATTTGTAAAACCATAATGCATGTCACTTAAGAATTTCACCTTTGTTCTATTACTGTGTTATTAAATTCCAATTCCACACGTGAGGAGACAATACAAGTCATCCAAAAATCATTTGGTCTTTTCAGGAAGAAATCATTAAAAAAATTATTTTCTAAAAAATAACTTGTGCTTTATAAATGTGCTTTTTTTTTACTGTTCTTGAAAATCATATAATGTTAATTAAATATGTTTGCTTTTCACTGTTTGTAATGATGTGAAATGAAAAGTCGTACTTTAGCATGCCTACATTTTCAATCATGATGTTTTAGCATGTTTTGTCATGCTTTAAAGAAGCACAATTGTTTTGCTGACAACTATATATTTGTATATACTAGTGCTGTCAAATGATTAATCGCGATTAATCGCATCCAAAATAAAAGGTTTTTTTTACATAGTATATGTGTTGATGCTGTGTTTATTTATTATGTTTATTTTAAACACCAGGAACACACACACATACAGT
>JAUYWG010000045.1:17933521-17972293 GCA_034779775.1 Enteromius afrohamiltoni
ATAAAATGGGAAATTGTGAACTATAAACTGGCCTTTAAATGTAATACTTCAAATGTACTTCAATTAATTTTGCTGATATTTAATAGGTTAACTATATTTATCACACAGCGTTTTGATATTCAAGTTAAAAAATGTGCATCCATTACAGAATACAAGGAACTATAATAATACTAAATGTTTTACTTGTACATGTTCAGTTAACAAAAACTAGACATTCTGCCACTAAACAGCAATACTAGTCAATTTAACCATAATAGTCAAACTGAATTAAACAAATGACCAATTGTAGTATCTCATAATCTAGGTTTACAAGATTTTTCAATTCATTTAATGTAAACTCAGTCTATTTGCTTAGAAGAGTAACAAAGCACCTATTCTCAACAAATGACTGTATAATTCACGTTTGTAGCACATGTGCACAATGAGTAATGTAGTTTTAACATGGGTTTGGGGGGGATTTGTTCAAATTCCTAATTCTAAGTGCGAGTCTTTACAAGCAGCATTAATAAACGGAAGCTGCCGTCAGGTCGTGATGAGGGCAAGGCCTTGCTGCTCTCACCATGTATTTGATGGCAGAGATGATCTGGGCAAAGATGAGCTTGCTTTCGAGGTCTGACAGGCGCCCCCTGCTGGTGATGCGAGAGAACAGGTCTCCTCCGCTGCCGTACTCCATCGTGAGGTACAAATGCTTACTGGTCTCAAGCACCTCGTACAGACGCACAATGTTCGGATGGGAGAGTTTTTCCATGCAGATGATCTCTGAGGCGAACAGATTCTGCGACTTCTTGTCTAGACGAGCCTTGTTCAGAATCTTTACTGCGACACGCTCTGTGAGACAGAAAGAGGGTGTTAAAATCGCAGGGAATTATGTTTTTGTTATTCAAACGTAGCCCGGGAGCTAGAGAAATATTCTAGTGGCCTTTTTATCTTAAAATCTTAGTATAGGTCTTAGGAAAACATGTGTCAGAATGCACGAGAGGCCTCCCTGCTGTGCTGCTTTCAAAAGGCATCTCAACCAACCCACCAGAAATGTTAGAGCGCTTCACAGAGGGGGTGATGTAAATCTGGTGGATTACAGAAGGGGATCAACTCGTGGTCACTGACATCTACAGACACAGTTCGACTGTGCCGCCTGCTGTCAGGAGCTGCACACTGACAGAAACCCAGAAAGCGTAAAAAGTCGTGATCAAGCAATCATCGGGTTTTTCTTTTTTTCATATTGTGATGTACATCTGAGTGTAATGGATTCTAGAATGACTTGGATCTAAGCGTTGTTTGTTGACTGGATAGAAAATTTGGCAGGGGCAGGGGAATTTGGTTTAATATGTAGATTTATGTAGATTTGTAGTTTTGTAGTTTGTAGATATGTAGTTTGTTTCTTTATCAAAAGAGATTTTAGAGCAATGGTTACTCTCCAGTGACTGGGTGCCGTCAGAATGAGAGTAAAACATCACAAGTAATCCACACCACTCCAGTCCATCAATGAATGTCTTGTGAAGCAAAAAGACAGCGTTTGTAAGAAACTAATCTATCATTATAATGTTTTAACTTCTGAGTAAAGTATGAGTCCTCTCTTTTTAGCTGTTTGGACGCATTCTGATAGCACCCATTCACAGCAATGGATAAACCGGTGAGCAAGTAATGCAGATTAATTTTCTCATATTCATTTTCTTCATCGGAAACCACCCGTGTGGACAGATCACCAAACCAAATGCACACACACACACACACACACACTATAAGTCCTTTGCACAATCTGACATGTGCTTAATATTGAACTGGAAATTAGGTGCTGGGCGTCCGGCCAGAGGAGCACGCTGACTGTCTCACCTTTAGTTAAAGCGTGAACACCCAGTTTCACCTGGGAGAAATTTCCAGTCCCAATTTCTCCTCTGAGATCATAGAAAGCAATCCTGCGGCCCAGCATTATGTCACTGATGACCTGATCATTGTGGGACATGTCATACAGGACCCTCTCGAAGGCCGTCTGCTTAGCTCGTTGTTCAGGGGTCAGTGCCGGAGCCTTGCGTGTTTCTGCTTCCTTCTGGGCAGGTTGGGCCGCTGGTTCATTCTTTCCTTTTTTCCCATGTCGCTTCGCCCAGACACTTAATGTTTTGGTACCTTGGATAGGACAAAAATAAAAAGAATCAATAAATAAATAGGTTGATTAAATGTCATTTTATGGGTCCTCTATGACCTTTCGTACGGTTTCGTATTGCAAAGACACTAGTTGAACTCCATATTTTTTAAGTACATGTTTATAAAGAATAAATAATGAGGCGATTAATTACTGCAGCTAAAAAGAGGTTTTGCATGATATTAAAATCACTCAATTTTCCAGACTATTACAAGCAGATTTCCTACTTCCTACGATCCCTGTTGACCCCGTCTTTGAAAGGTTAAGCTCCTGTAAACCTTTCCTTCAGCATGGAAGGTCAACGAGAGCAAGTGTCTGAGTCTGTGGAGACTGACCTTTACCAAACAAATATCAGGGCCTAATGATTTTTATTTGTCATGTATTTTATATATTAACCGTCATGGCATATTCACTTCTTTACAAAACTGCAATTTTAATTTAAAAAAATGTGCCTTTAATTAAAAGATTACATGTAATATTTAGGAGCTATTTTTTCCACTGTATAAATCATTTCTTAAGAGAAGTTTTTTTTCTCTCTCAACTGTTGTTTTAGTAATTGTAACGAGTAACACTATCAGTTGCACAATGCCTCATTCAGCCAATTCTTCAACAGATTTCTTGTTCAAAAAACTTTTCATGAAGTAAAAATAAATTAATCATTTTTTTCAGCAGCTGTATTTACAGTGTTAGCTTAAGGTAAACTATATCTTTTGTTGTTATGGAACAGTAACATTCTGGTGCCAGTAAATAACAGTAATACTGTGATTTCTACCAAAATTATTACTTAAATATAAATCTAAACCTAATTTAAAAATCTAAAATGTTGTTACATTATATTTTACAGTGATGTTTTACCCAAAGACAGCTGCCATTATTTTAACCATATGTTTAACGTGCATATTAAATTTACCCCAAATGTAAGACCAGCATGTCACCAACATATCGAAATTAGGCCTACACATGGAACAGCCTTTTAAAAATATCACAGTTGTCGCAGAGATGTTCTTGTATAATCCTAATCCATGACTGCAATCCTTTCTATTTTGGTTCAAATGTCCAGTATGTCTGCACATGTCAAGATCAGGCTTGTAAGTCTGAATAGGAAAGTCTTTAAGACGGGTGGATTAGGAGCCTCTTTAAGACCATGCATCACAGGTTGCAGATTCGACACGCTTCTAAAAATACATATCCACAAAATATCCACTGAACTACTTTCTACATTAGAAACACCAATGCTGCAAGAAAAAACAAATAGGACGTTTGACACTGTTTTTATCAACTACTTCTGATACAATGTTTTGCACAGAATTGACAAAAAAATAAGTGCCACAGATATCACATGGACAATTGCCAAATGTCCTTAATGTGTCTATTGGAAACAAATCTGTACTGTGAAACCAGTCATCATATTTAACAAACAGCTGTTAAAGAGCAAACATCAAGTGTTGATATTAAAGATTTAAAACTTATTATGCATACTTTAATATGCAGTTAATAGAGGATCACATTCATTTGTCTTCTAAAAAAAATGATATATCTTTAGAATTATCTTTTGATATATTATTCATAATCTATGCAACCTGACATAATCACGGCACAAAAAAACAGGTCTATTATAACACAACCCTACAAGATTTCAAAACTCTCCTTATACTCTATTCCATGAAGAAATATACATTACCTGGTAGCTGTGGATCCTTCATGCTGGTGTCTGTATGAATGGACGTAGACAACAGCACAACAACCTATCACTCAGTCCTCAATCCTCCAGTGATCACCGACGCTCAATCCAATTAAATGGACGTAATAATATCCACTGTAACACACCCCAATGAAGCTGCGTGCAAACTGCCGGCTCGTGCAAAACAATACTATTCTGATGGGAACACCACGGCACTTGATCCAGGGAAGACCTGTTCAGTTACACATGTAATGGCTATATTCTAGCAGTGAGTTATAAACTAGATGATTAAGCTGAGGGCAGGTTGTCACATTTCTGTTGGCCAAAACAATGTTTTTATATTTTTGCATTTACCTTATCATTCTTTTGTAATGATTTTGCTGATGTTTTACTGTTTAAATTTAGCTGAAAAGCCCATAATAAACCAATAATAAGTCTAATTGTTCCCATTTTTGTGCTGAACTTCATGTACTATCTTTTTACCTAACAGTTAAAATATTTAACCCATGTAAAATGTTGTTCTCAATGTCATTTTTTTGTCTACGTTGGTGGAAAAATGTGTATTGAGGCCTCAAGAATTCATAAATAGCAGGTTGATTGACCCTGTATTCATTCAGAAAAGTGGTTTGATATATAAAACATTTGTGTTTCAGCAATTATTTTATAATATATTGCACTGAAATAATTAAGAAGTACTACAAATTATTCAACATTTGAATATAATTGAATAATCAGCTGTAACTGTATTTGTATGATACTGCTATTATTATCTTAAGTAGCGTTTTTGTATGTAATTGCAAATGATGTTGTATGATGTTTATGTGGTATATTTTGTTATTTGACACATTTTTGTACACTATTTTGTATACTGATCTATTACCTATGTTTGCCGACACTGCGTAAAACTGTGCAAATCTATCTACAGTATTTATCTGTCTCTAATAAGTAAATAAATACATTTTAACAAAACAGTCTTTATTTACTCAAACTTAAGTTACTCCAAAACTGTATACATTTCTTTCTTCTGGTGAACACAAAAAAGATAACCAAGCAGTTCCTGGTCCCAGTTCATTTTCATATTCTTCATACTTTGGAAGTCAGTGGGAACCAACAACTGTAAAATTATGACAGAACTTTAAACCCTTTCATTTTATTTATTTATGTTTCAAAACATTAATTCCAATACACGTTATGGTCTTCATCTTTTCTCTTTTTTTCTTTTTTGCATTTTACAAACAAGATTACAGGCTGTGCACAAACTTTAAAAATAAGTTTCTCTGTACTGAGGAAACATGTTATCAGTAATCAATTAAAAATATACATTCCTTTAAGTGTTTGATTTAATAACAGCGCTGTTTAATGGACTTTACCTGACCTTTACTCAATGGAATGAGTTGACCCGCGAACATGACGTGGGGTTGTGACGTCTGTTCCGCCGTCCGCCTCGAGCTTGTGTTTACAGTCAGATTTGGCGGGAGAAGATTAGACGCTCCGCTTTCGGTTCGGAACGCTACTTTCTACTGCGAGCCGCGTGCGTCAATGGCGGCGACTGCGTCTGCGGCTGCCGCGGAATCGGAGTTGGAGCGCAGCGGAGCTGAGGACGAGCCCCGTGGCGCCGAGCCGGAGGAGGACGGAGGGAACGGGCAAGCTGGGCCCACCGCGGCCGCGCAGCAGCACCGTCTTGCCAAGCTGCCGCTGTCCCGCATCAAAGCTCTGATGAAAGCCGATCCGGATGTGAGTCTGGCCAGTCAAGAGTCTGTGTTCATCATAGCTAAAGCCACGGTGAGATACACACACAAACACGTGCTGGGTTCATCGCTCTCCCCTCCCCTCTCCTCTTTTATGTCGCTGTCTATCAAGTCTATTCCTTCTCAATTTTATTGATGTCAGTTTTTGTTCTGCCTGTCTTTAAGTATTTATTTATCTGTCAAGTCAATTTCTGCTTTCTCTCTAAGTTCTGCCTGTCTCTCTGTATGTCAGATACACCAATTTATTATTTAATATTTTCTATAAATAAAATGGATACATTCCATTTTGTTAATTTTTGTTTTTCTAAATTTACCAAATGTTCTTGTGTGTGTGTGTATGTGTATATATATATATAATATGATATAGAGAGAGAGAGATGGAAGATGTAAATTAAAGGATTAGTTCACTTCCAGGTTTGATGGCGGCCAAAAGGTTGAAGGTCCAAATTGAGTTTCTGTCCCAGCTGAGGAGTAAGGGTCTTAATCTAGCGAAGTGATCTGCCATTTTCTAATAATATTTTATATATTTATTACCACAAACTGAAGAAAGAAAGGGGGATGAGTACATTTCCAGAATAAAAATTTCCTGATAGTTAACTCTGAAGCAAACAGGCCAAATATTACTCCATGAATTCATAAATTCTTCTTAGAAAACATTACTGATTACTGTACTTTTTATCGGTGTAAGTTTTGGCAATTTCAACAAAACCAGCTAGCCAAATTACACAATCTTAATGACAAACCAGCAATACAGAATCAATTACTTACGCTGTCGCTTCACTTTTAGTTATGTTTGCCACTGTCATCTGTCTGTCGTTGGCTTTGTTTGTCTGAGATTCTGGTTGTAAACATTTTCGCTGTGTCTCAGGTCACAATTAAACACTATCCCATGAGCAAAAATGAAATATGACTAAATATTAGCCAATCATTGCTTTATAAAGTGTGACTCTCATCAACAGACAGTTTTCTGTAATTGCCTCTGCCATTAAATTTCAAATAAAATTCTCGCAGTGCCGGAAAACTTTTGACTGCTCCTATAACACAAATAATATATGTATAATATGAGAGAGGAGGAGATGATTTGTTAAAATAATTTCAGTACTACTAATATAATATTACTATTATTAATCTAGGCTTGTCACGTTTTTGGATGCAGTGTCTGGATATTCTGAATTTCAGCTCCAACTGATATACTTTGATGTGGCCGTCATGGCCATTAATTCACAGGGCCAAGGACAACCTTTATGGATGGCCCTACTCAGGTATGTAAAGATGACTTTAAAAATAGTACTGATTATTCTTCTGCCCACAGGAGCTTTTTGTTGAAATGATCGCCAAGGATGCTCTTGTTTATGCACAACAGGGAAAGAGAAAAACACTTCAACGCAAAGACTTGGGTATGTTCTACAGTAAATTCTAAAATTGTAACTAAAAACATTAGCGGTATTGATGCTGTAATGATTAGTGCTTTTTTCTCTTTTGGCAGACAATGCTATTGAAGCAATAGATGAGTTTGCATTTTTGGAAGGTAAGGGAGTCATAATTGAATGTTATTTCCTGCTGGAGAATCATTCTGATTGCCTATATTTCTTTCCTCCCTTCAAACCTCATCTTCCAAGAACTGTAAGCCTAAAACCAAACAATATTCTGCCATGGAGTCGGATTATATGTGACCATGAAGACCTTTGATTCTAGGAATTCAGAAATGAAGGCAGTTGGCAATAACACTGCTGTTTCAATAAAACAATATTCTGCTTTGTTTTTGAGAGTTGGTTTTTGTGGAAGGCCAGCAGTAACCTGCACTAAAGCTATATGGTGAATTTAGGTTGATTGGATCACCCCCCACCCCTTACTAGTTAAATCTAGTAATTGAGCCATGTTATTCTTTACGTTCATCTATTGCTTTCTTTGTCACTCTTGTTTAGGAACCCTGGACTGAGAGGAAAGGTGCATAAATATGAATATAAAGACTGTCTACAAGTTCTGAAGTTGCATTTCAGATTTGAGAACTCTGAGAAAAAATGGCTGGAACATGTTATTTCTTTTCATTGTAATTTTGTAATGCCTGAACAGTTTGATAAAATTTGTATGGATGTGTAGGTTGTAAAGTGCCAATTCAATATTCTAGGATTCTTATAACAATGTTTAGTGCTTAAATAAAGGTTTTTTTAAATCTTTTTCTAAAGAGTGTTGTGTTCATTGTATGAGAATTTACAGTTTGTGTAAGTTTTGATTATTAGTAGCAAGCGTGGTCTGAAGATTATTCTGAACTATTTTGCCCACCAAGACCAGAAAGCTTCTTTTAACCAACATGTTAGGAACCAACAATTGGTCATATTTAAACATAAATTTTTTGAATGCTAAAACAATTCATTTCAAGAACTGTCTTAAGAATCACTTTTATGTCATTTTTGCACACTTTTGAAACCTAAAATGACCATTGGGAACCCTACTGTCTTGTAGACTTGTGGACAGTCCAGGGAAAAAGAATAACAGCCCACAGCCATTATCTGTAAACGGTAGTTGTGTAGAGTGAAATCTGACCGAAGCTTGTGATTTTGGCAGTTAAAGTGATTGCAGTATACATTAGACGGTCAGTGAAAGGACTATAAGCAGTGTCGCATCTGAGGCTAATCCATAATCAGACTGCCAGTCTACCTCAATATCCAGGATGAGGTGGGTATCACTGTTTACCTCTAAATATGCAGGACTTTGTCTTCAGGCTCGAAGCTTAAAGACAAGATTTTCAATGCCAACTTATCCAATGATTTTTATGAATCACCAGGTCAGGAGGAACTGAGCAGAGCGCACACGATCATCGCAGCATATCATGCGTCTTTCCTGAGATTTATCTAAAGCAAGTCCCCAAGGGAAAACAGTCTGCCGTGAATGGATACTTCTGGTGGTCTCGCAGTGTGAGAGATGCTGTCGATCCAGCAGAAATAAAAACGCTGCCAAAAAATTGAAAACCAATATTTTTTATTAGTTAAGTTGGCTTTCTGTCTTGATCCAGGACATAAAGTTAATTAATTTTAGATGAACACGAGCAAGTATGCGAGTCGTTACATGAGAAATTTTAAGACCGTGATGAAGAACTCTATTATGCATGCTGAGAATTCTTTGCATAGTCGTTTTTGTGTAGATGGTCTTTTGTAATAAGCTTCAATGACAAGCTAACAGAAGGACGTTGTACTGAAAAGGGATCTTTGAGATCTTGCTTCTATGGAGAGCTGAAGGTTTATTAGTGCTCATTGCCTTCGCTCAAGGTTGCAAAATTGAATAAACCACTTCACCTGAAGTATTAAATATTCACATTGCATGTTCATCATTGTTTGCTCTACATTTACACAACAAATAGTAAGGCTTTTGAGAAAAGGGAGTTCATTTGTGTCCAATTGGTAATCCATAAAAGACCAGAATGCGTTCTTGCACTTTTTTTATTAGAGCTAGAACTTAATATTCACATTGAAGCCTGCTAAAGAACAACTGTATAGCCACGTCTCTGCATTGTGTCTAGTTTAGCTAAAGCAAAGACCACTTAAATTTCATTAAAAATATATATATAAAATGACACTGCCTTATTGTCTGGATATGGTTAAGCATATAATTACAATTTTAGATTTGCATTATTATTGCCATGATTATGTATGCAGTGGATTGCAGTGTGGCTTTTCATTTCTTAAACAAGCAAGCTGGAAGATGTAACCATTTACTGTACATATCCATGCAATACAAAGATTCATCAGGCTCAGACTATGAACAATTTGGTCACTGTAGAGTCCTGATGTTAACCCCTTTGAAAGTCTTTGAGATGTGCTGGAATTTACTTTTTACACCGCCTGTCTAAAAAAGTTGCACACACTTATAATTTGTTAGACTGTCTGTAGCATTGATAAAATTTAGCATTTGATGATGCTTTGTTTTGACACAGGTATGTAACAGCACAGCACTTATTTCCATCATTCATTTTTGGCTGAGATCTTGTATTTGACAATGTGGGAGTTAAACCAGCTCAGGTCTCTGTGGTGGACAATTCGTACAGAAAAATGATTCCTCATGCTAAATGAAGCACATTCACATTCCATTTTTAATTCTGATACTTTATCTCAAAACTGGATAATACACTTACACTTACATTTTAAGCAATTACGAGTTATAAAGTGATAATTAAGAGAAAGAAAGTCACTTTTTTTTCAGTGGCAGAAATGGCTTCTGTAGGTTTGATATATTCTGAATATACAGAACCTGAATTAGGGATGTTTGATAATCATCACCCAAAATGTTTGTTCATTTTGTCAATAAAGCCAGTTCTGTAATCAGCAGTAAATGCCATCAGGTTGGGGAT
Organism: Enteromius afrohamiltoni; assembly: GCA_034779775.1. Taxonomy (NCBI): domain Eukaryota; kingdom Metazoa; phylum Chordata; class Actinopteri; order Cypriniformes; family Cyprinidae; genus Enteromius; species Enteromius afrohamiltoni. The sequence continues at coordinate 17,943,433 of JAUYWG010000045.1, forward strand.
TTCACATTGAGCTGTATTTACAGCAATGTCATTTGCACTCCTCGGAAGTAGGAGCTAATTTAGTTTTTCCAAACAGAGTTCCTGAAATTGAAATCATTCCTAGTTTCTGCGGTGCGAAGATGGCAAGAAGTGGGTAGTACCACAATTAGTGTGGGTATGCTTCCTGCAGTGTGAAAGGCCCTTTGGACAATATGTGTATTACATATCGGCCGATGATTATCGTGCATCCCTAATCTGAACATTATGAATCTATAACCTGGTATAATGCTGGTGTTTTCACTTAAACCAAATCTGACAAGGACTGCTGAGCCAACACTGGTGTTAGGTTTCTGGTTCAAGGGCAATGGTTCAAAGTTCAAAGTACTAGTTGTGTGTTGTATGCCTTACACTCCACCTTGGACATGCAGATGGCATATTTTCAATCTAATGATCCCAGGTATGCCAAAACCATAAAGTCCCAGCACAGTTTCTCCACATGACTCAAGAACTCAACATTAGGACAGGCTCTAAATGTCTGCACATGAGTATCCATATTGATTCCTGATGTTTAGTTCTTTCAAATGTTTTCAGACACACCTTCCTGCGAGTCAGGACCTCAGCTCCAAGATTTTCGACTGCAATAAATCATAAGTTTGCAAAAAGTTGCCCATTTTAATATAAGGCATTTCCTCTCTTCAGCATTCAACTTTAGACTCATATATCATTGTGGACTGCTGTTTTTAATCTCGTTTCTTTAAATATAAGAAGAGTTCGGTTGTCTTAATTGAGAATTTACAACTGCAAAGCTCTCAAGCAAACAGAGATGATGGGCTCGAAATTACAGCGATTATGTTACGCACCAGCGCTTGCACAGCTCAACGTGTTAATTGAAGAGAGTTGTGCGATTCTCAACAGTGAGGGGAGATGCTACGACTGTGAAAACAGCACACGAAGGGGGGAGCGAGGGAGATTGTGGGTGTGTTAGCGCGTGAGAGAAAAAATAGGGGAAGGGAGGGAGAGAGGAGAGAAATAAAAACAGCACAAGAGGACAGCAGGCAGCACGGAGGAAAAAATCCCTCTGAGGTTCCACCATGTTCCTGCAGTCTGTCTCCATGCTCTTCCTCTCCGCCGTCCTCTTCGGCTGCCTGGAAGGTAAGGTGAAACTCTCCCTCGCATCTGATTGCGATGTTGGAACGGGGCGGTTGGGACCAGATCTGGGTGGGAGGGAAAGAGGCATAATGCTATGATAGCCAGACTGGTTCAGGAGCTTCGGCTGCTGGAGTTTTCACGCATGTCTGAAGATATGAGGTGTGTTAAAGCATGATGGGAGGCACAGGAAGCTCCAAAAAAAAATAGGAGTCCAAATTTGATTACGACACGATTTCCTCTGCAAACTGTTGAGCAAGCCTGCTGATGCACACAGTTTAAGGTTCTTAAAGATGGGTTCCAGGTATGATTCTGTGTTGAATTCTGCTGCTGGTTTGTGATTTCTGTCTATGCCAGGGAAGGGTGTGCAAATGCAACGAGATGTTCAGTGCTGCATGCAGTACTCTCACGGCAAAGTCCGGACCAAAGACGTCCTGAGGTATGAGAGGCAGACGGAGGGGCCGGATTGCAGCATAAGAGCCATCATGCAAGTATTCCAGGCATCCTGGAGCAATCACAGACATGGAAAATATGCCCTATTAAAGCTCACAGGCATTGCCGTCTAAGCAGGTCAGATTTTTATTACTGAGAGCTGTAATTGTCAGGCAAGCAGAGCAAAAGAATGCACTCAGGCTGGGTGGACAATGCCCAAACTGTTTCTTCACCGAAGCCAATTTGGCCCGCGCTGACTTGAAGCGTAGCAGATTAAGAGATCTGGGATTTGCCGTATGTAAAGAGAGAGGTTTTGGAGGGAGCTCTTGAGATCCTGGCGCTCATGTTCTCACTTGTTTCAATCATGACAGATTGTACACCAAAAAGGCGGTGAAGTGCGCTGATCCAAGGGACAGGAAGGTAAAGAGGTTACTACGGAAACTGAACCAGAGGCTGGCAGGCAAAGCCCGCAGGACCATGTGGCTACATCCACATATGAATCTCCCCGTCATGTCAGAGGTAAGATCTGCGTGGATTTAAAGAAGTAACGGCACCACCAGTGTCCAAATAAAACTCTCTTGAACTGTCTTGAAGCGCCATTTTCTCTTTATTGACAGGTCGCTGTTGTTAACTCCCAAAAGATGAACAAGGTAAACAAGAATTCGCAGGATGCCATTTTAATGCGAAAGTTGTTGTTTTTTTCCTTTAGTAAGCTGATTTCTAGAGATATTGTAATAAACCCGGCAGACCTACCGTAAACTCAGAGGTTAAGGAATGTTGTATGTTTCTGTATACAGACACAATCAATATCATTTTACCTTAGTGTGAAACAAAACTGTTTAATTTGGTAAATTCCCAGTGAAGAACTACACTACTATAATCAGTGAAGTCGCTGTTACCATGAAAACAGATGTTGCGAAGAAGAATAATTTATAAATTACTCTGGCCAATATTTACAAAACGTGCAGAGTGGTGGGCCCCGAGGACTGGAGTCCGAGAGCCTAGCCTATATATGTAATGACCAATATAAAATTTAAGACTATTCAAGCCAATATATTTCCAAATTCATCCGATATTCTTAAAATAAAAAATGTTGCATATCAGTCGATATTATGTGTCACTAGCTGTGAAAGGCTTAATCGAGTCGACCTACAATTTAAATCAGCTTAGATTTCACTCATTCAAAAATATATTATTTGAACCAAATTTTATAATGTAGATGCTACTCTATTTGGTTTATTTTATGCTTTCATGTCTTTGTATTCTTTGTAAATATTGAAATAATCATACCGTTTTCTTTCCTTTTAGACCAAGTGAATGTTGAAGGAGGACAAGTGATTCATGAAACCCCAGCCTTCTCGTGTGTCACTGTTTTCTTATATGTTCTTATAAGAAAATACATGTAGACTCATAGCATTCACTACCAAACAGTATGTTATCCAGATATATTGTGATATTTAGATGTCCTCTCAAATGACTGTTAATCTATATGCCAAAGTATTCTTCTCTGAGACTTGTTAAAGGTTGTTTATAATCTCTGCAGCTATGTATAGTCTCTATAACTTATACAAGCTCTTCTATAGAGTCCAGTAAGCTGGTATGACTGTTCTCGATCAATTTATAGTGCAATTACAGATTATCTTGTGTATGTTAAAACACAACTAATTTTTATATATAAAAATAAATGAAAATAGCGAGTATGATTTTGTTTTTATTAAAACAAACTAGTAACTTTCCTCCAGGGTTTTTCACACTGTACTTAGCTCAAGGTTATTGTAGTACAAAACCGTTATTTTCGGCAGGGTAAAAGTAGGCTGCAGCCTGGTTTCACAAATGGGGCGTAGCTTAAGCAAGTACTAGTTCTTAGTTAAACTAAGATATTTAAGCAACAATTACAAAAATGCCTTAGAAGGAAACATTACAGATGTGCATTTTGACACAGAACAGTGACACTAACATATTTTAAGGTAACGTTATCTCGGAGCAAGCTCAAACATGCATTTTAATCTGGGACTAGCTTAAACCTTGTCTGTAAAACCGGGGGTACGTAAGCCTGTCCCAGAGGAGGTTTAACAGCGCTTTGGTCTTTTCAAAGTGAAACGATATGTAAATGTTACTAGAAGTTTAGCAACTTTGACAGTCCTGCAAGCGTGCGTTGTATAAATAGGTGTTTCGTGTTTGAGGGGAAAATGTTAAATAGTTACGGAAAACACGTTTTCCTAATGTAAAAATGGATGCCATTTTGTAAATTTTATGAATATAGCTTCCGGTTTAATCCATCTAGCTATTTTTAGCTGTACAAAACAGTTTGTTTTGCTGCTTGATATTGAAAACATGTCTTACCATGTTATATTAATATATTATAATAATTAATCAGGGCTCTCAATTTTTAGCAAAGGTTTGGAGTGAGATTTTATCTGCAATGGGGGAGGAGCCACAAAAAATTAAAAAAGTTTTTAACTACTTTAGTAAGAATTTGGCAATATTTCCCAGCAGCAGCTCACACTATCTTCGATCAGAGGCAGCTGATTTCGTCCAGGAATCGTAAAATTAAAATAAAAATAATAATAATAATAATAATAATAATGCACATAAATAAAAACAGAAGGGATTACCTACCGCTCTTTCAAATTCCACTTCGTGAGTGCGTGCACGCACCCATGTTGCCTAGAAACAAATGTACTGGCACTTGGCGGGATCACGTAATTTACCGGGAAAGGGAGGATGCGCGATGGTAAGATATTAGTCTCGCATAGCCAGACCTACAGACTGATGGCTGGAATTCATAGCCGGCTTCTTTGGCTAAGGCCCGCCCTTAAGGCCGTTTGACCGACAAACAACCTTCTTTTCGTTCAGTGTCACGTTTTGAGGCGTGGAACTGTCCCCACAACAACAGAACGAAGTGCAACAAGTCAGTCACCATAGAAAATCGCCATGAGACGCTCACAGTAATAATCTGTTTGAAGCACATCTCTCCACTTTTTAACACCCACAAGCAATTCTGGAGAACCGAACAAAATACTGAATCAGCCAGCTGCGATGACAGCATCTGTTGTTTCATGTTAAGCAAAGTTAGGAACTCAGTTAGGTACTTCACTTGATCTTCCATAATAGATAGGACAATAGGTCCTGGACATCTCTTAAAGAGTCTATGCCGTGAACCTTGCATACTTTTGAGAATCCAACTGATCTTAATAAATGGTTATTGTCACTCATGTAAACAGCAATCACATTTCCCGGCGGACCGAAAATAAACGTGACACTCCCGTCCCCCGGAAATCTGATAAAATTAAACCAATCACTTGATGACTTCGACATTCCTGAAGGGTTTCCTGTTAAGTGTACCACATGCATCAGACGTTTAGCCAACGTTCTGTGGGCATGACGTCTGAGGCTGAGACTAGTAAAATATAAACAGACTGTTTGCTACATAGCCAACGTTCGTCCAATCACAAACACTGACTATGAAGATGCAAATAAGAACGTTAACCCGGAGTTTAGAAACTAGCAGTATGAAACTTAATGAATAACCGGGATTAATAGTTAACCTTGGGTAAATTGCGAGCAGTGTGATATCCTTTTACCAGGTGTTTAGAATGACCCATTATTAATTATTTCACGTGTGATAATACATAGGATTAGCTATTTGGACAGTTTGAGAAGATTTTAGATTAGATTATCTTAATGACATGACTTGTTAGATAAATTCTTCTTTCACAACATTATCGTCTTAAAATATTGACTTGTGTTTAAAAAACAATTAGAATTAAAATTATATTTCTATAAATAGTACGTTTCCAACATCTCTGCATAAGTGCAAAATATAGCAAATGCCACTTCACAACACAAAAAATATTGTTCTGTAATAAATAAATTTGTTTTCATTGATACTGTTACTGTTGTCATAAAACGTGATGAATAAGAAATGGTGACTGAATAGTGACTGGCTACACATAAGATACTGACAATAGCTGTGCTTGTATGTAAAACTAGGCCCTGTGTACAGTGCATATTCGTTTTAAAACAGCGTTTTAGAATGAAAACGATCCTCCTTTACACTAACCCCTGAGTTTTCAAACCAAAACCAGGTCTACGGCAAAAATTGTCCGTTTTCGAGGGTAGAAAATGTCGGATTAGTGTAAACGATAGGCGTAACCCGTAGCAACTGTTACGCGAAGCTCGTGTATGAAAAGCATTTTGGCTTTCGGGGGCCCAAGGCAGTCGTCTACATTTGCCTAATGGGTAAGTCTGCCCCTGATACTGATAGCAACTACTGTAAGGTAGGAAGAGAAATGAAAAAAGCAAGGCAAATGTCAGATTCTTTACATTTCATGCAAGTGACAGACTTTCATCTTGAATGTAAGGGCATTCAACATTGTCAGTTCTTGCTTTCCCAGGGAATCAAACCCATGACCTTAGCTTTAATAACACTATGCACTGCTGTTTGAGCTACAGGAAAGATATTACAGAAAAGTTCCTGTGACAAATTACCAAAAGACTGATGAATGATATGAGTGTCCATCTATCAATCCAGAGATATACGCATTCAGGTAAAATTTTCTGAAATCATTACACGCCACTAGAGGATGCTGTTTTGTTGATATGCTGTTATTCGTAACAAGTTATTGTTTTTAACAAGAGAACACTGTAAACTGAGTAATTTTATTCCTGAGACATTTATTCATCTTAACACCTTCCAGAATTCCAAATACCAAATCATTAAAGTCAAATATATGCCCACACTAGACCATTAACTCAAAAAGGGCAGTACAGTACAGTACTTAATGGTACCATATAAATACTTAAATATTAAACATTACACCATTTTGACATAGTTTGCATTTAAAAGCAATCTCTATGAAAAGTATATACTGTGTAGATCCAAAATTTAAAAAGCGAGGATTGTGAAGTGAATCTATTATCCCAATGCTGATATGGTATCTTTGGAGACAGTGGTAAGTTCAAGTATTTTACACAGACACGGGTGCAATAGGGGCAGCACAATCTGAAGATATTTATAAAGCTGTCAAACAGATGTCAAAAAGTACTTAAAACATCCAGCAAAGCACAACACTACTGGCTGGAGAACCAGAACACGCTAGGATAATCAGTCATATTCCACCACAAAACAAAAATCTTATTTTCATAAACCACTCTTTACCAAAATTTTACATCCTGGTGATGTGTGCTATCAAAAATCAATCCAAACAAATAATGTTAATAAAAGCCATTCTTAAAGGAACAGCTCACCCAAAAATGACAATTCACCAAATTTACCGTAATTTACCAAACAGTTGTCATTGACTTCCATAGTATGGAAGTCAATGGCTAGTGCTGATTTCTGGGTTCAAATGATCTTTTTTTGTGTTCAACAGAAGACAGAAACTCATTCAGGCTTTGAATAACTGGAGGGTGATTTAAATGATGTCAGAATTTTCCATTTTTGGATGAACTGTCCCTTTAAGGGTACTTCACAGTCCATCATGTAACAGTAAGGCAGAAGCTAAATCCATCAAACAAATATTACATCATTGATTACAGTATCATTCAATATCACTTAAACATCTACAAAATTAACATAATTGTTAACCTACTGTAGCTAACAAAACCACAAAAAGTAATTAAAAAATGTTCCCTTTGTCTCTACATGTATCATCTGCGAGTTGGACATTGTGTGTATGAGGTATGCAGGTTTAATGACATCAACCAACAATATTTATACTTTAAACAATTTACAAAGCTCTTGATGTTTTTAACAGTCTCAAATCAGCATTATAAAACTAGCATAGTGTTGTTTTAATTGGGTGCTACTGTGCGTCTTTAGTGAACATGTTCAAATTTTCAAAAAAAACAAAAATGTTTCATATAACTTTTTATAGTGCTTTTAGTGTCAACAAGTGTGCCTCGCATGTTCGGAAAAGTGAAGCAGAAATATTTTGATCGCCATCTGGTGGCTGGCTGCAGTATACAGAGGTCATAAACCACACCCTCTCCATGTAAACAAATGGGATGTTAGCCAAACTTAAAATCAAATTACACTCCAAATAATTTTTTCCCCAGAGGTGGTTTCCATCAATTTAGTTAGTTCTTATCATGTTCATATAGACCAATTTGGAGTAAAAGATGTCACCTGCAGCTGAGGGTGTATTGTGGTGGCAGAAAAGCTCTCGTAAAGTGGAAGGAAATGGGGAAAATCCATGGGGGAAAAAAATATTGTTGTGCCTTTGGATGTCAGAAAGCAAATACTGAAAGGTTTAAATGGACAGACTTTAGATGAAACCTGGTGTGGTAACCCTAAATTTGATTTAAAAAGTGGGTCTAAATAATAATCACGTATGCAGTTTGTGAAGCTTTAAAGATATAATGCGAGCTTAAATCTTTAGAACTGGATTTAACTCATCAACTCCAAGTTTGTAAATTCTCCGAAAAAACTCAAGAACTCATGACTGTTTATCAGAATTGTGCGATATAATCTCAGAATTGCAAGAATAAAGAATTATTCTATGTCTTCAATAGACCGCTACTGGAAAATCATTTTCTACCACCAGATAGTCTCCACCCATAAAAGTCACTGTTTGTAAACACAGAACTGGACTGTAATATGTTCAAGTGTATGTTTTTCAAATAAGGTTCATTTTAGTTTAATGCTAAAAAAAGCTTGTAATGGGGTCTGTGGGAGCTTGGGTGGGATTTTAATACATTTACTTCATTTTCACACTTTGACAATGATCCTAACTGGGATATTTTGGCTTCACTTTTCTGTAGTGGACAGAAGTGGAGACGGGTCGTCCATCTGTTTTTTACAGTTTCGTTGGTGTGAACTATAATGATGTGAGGATAATTACATGGTGGTTTCACTGTTGTGATGTTTGAGAGAGTCGTTCTCCTGACAGATCAGCTGGTACGGCTTTTCATTCTCCTCGATCACAGAGTTGCTGATTTCTACATCCTGGTTCTGGAGCTCCTGTCGTGACAGATGCTCAACGATCCCAGCACCAAACGAATCTCCCAGCACGTTGGTGGTGGTCCTGAGTCGATCCCTGAACAATCACACAAGAACATTTACATTGAGGTGTAAGTGGTGCTTGACCATGAAAAGCTCACCACTGCAGTGCTGGATGTTTAAATTGGATTTTATGCTGCGTTCAAGGCAACCTGTAACCAGTGTTTTTCCAACATTCTACATGTGAAAGTGCACTAGAACAGCAGTCAAATCCGTGACATCCCACCCGTGAACTCTTACTAGATTAATGTACTCCTAGTTCTGAGCTCTGACGTCACATAGCCCGTGAAACAACAATGGCAGCCCCCTACAGATACGGTGTTTAAAATCAAAGGTATAACAGCTTCTCGCACCATTTTTGCTCCTCTTTCCCTTAAATAAGCAAGGAATAAGCACCTTTGGTGAACATTTTTTATTATAAATAAGCATAAGCCCCACTGGTTTGTTTACATCTACAGTAGATACCAAAATTCACTGCGCTCAGGCAGATTGGCGTGACTTGCCTGGAACACTACAGCGTCGTGAGTCGTGCCTGGAACGCAGCATTAGCATCTTATAAGAAAGTTGTAGGTGGTTGAGAACATGTTGCTAAGGTGTTGAGGGTGGTTTCCAGGGTGTTACTATGCAGACGCTAATGTGAGTGGTTTCTAGCTTATTATGCATTTTCTAGGGTGTTACTTTGTTTGTGCTAAAGCGTTCAGAGTGCTAGGATATTGTTTTTGCAGGTGTTAAGGTTTGCTGGGTGATTTAGCATATTGCTATGTAGTTTCTAGAGTGCTTTCAAGTTGTTGCTAGGGTGTTGCTATGCAGATGCTTCATTTAATGTACTAGGATGTTGAAATGTAGGTGCTATGGTGTATTGAGTGGCTATTAAAAATATTACCATTAAAAATATCTTAATTTGTGTTCTGAAGATGCATGAAAGTCTTACAGGTTTGGAACCTGCCTGGAGGGTAATTAACTATGCCTTTAAATAAGCATCTATAAGAGTAATGCTTACATTAGCAAACATCATTTATAATCTGTTAAGTAGAGGTCTGCATATAAGTCACTGAAGAGAAACCTTTAACATATTCAATTCAGTGTTCAGCAGTACGAAAGCGAAGTGTGTCAACACTCATTCAGATTAGCAGTCTGCATTATGTATCAATAACCTTTGAGAGAGTGCTCTCTACTGGAGCCGCATGCTTTAGCGTGACATTTGAGAGAGACTCACAGGAACCAGTCCACTGCGATGATCAGTGTAATGTCCTCTGTGGGCAGTCCCACCGATGTCAATACTATCACCATGGTAACCAGCCCAGCCTGAGGGATGCCTGCTGCTCCGATGCTAGCGGCGGTCGCCGTGATGCTGCGGGAAACATGAGGGCTTATTAATTTGGAGTTTGATGGAAAATAGCCCACGGGAGATATTGATCGCCTTGAGGAGATGAAAGACCCCTTTAGCATTTGTGCTGGCCAATACTAACCTGATGGTGAGGATCTGCCCAAAGTTTAGGTCCATGTCATTGACCTGGGCAATAAAAATGGCCGCTACAGCCTCGTACAGAGCAGTGCCATCCATATTGATTGTGGCTCCAACTGGCAGCACAAAACGTGTCACTCGTTTGTCCACATGGTTGTTTTCTTCAAGACACCGGAAAGTGATGGGCAGGGTGGCAGAGCTGAGGAAGACAAAAAGATCAACTGAAATTTAGTCAGGAGAATCGAATTACTGAGGTGTTTAGGAAAAAATGGTTAGATACTTTACATATTTAGGATGACCAAGTATATCAAACGTATCTTCTTAAATGTCTCCTAAATCACAAGTAAATTATACAGAGGCAAATGGGGAAAAAAATATTATTATTTTATACTTGTTATAAGGATCATATGCCAAATATTTAGATTTAGGTTTTGATCTTTTAGGTCATTTATATCAGCATTTATATGCTAGTGAAGTGTTATATTAGTATCACTGAGATATTATTTTGTTTTTTTGCTAACATTTTGAAATACATATATTTTATTTGATATTTTTGCATTTAATTTTATTTTTATTTATTTTATTTTATTATATCTTTATATTTTCTGATTCCTCTTTCATTTTAGTTTATTTATTTATTATTTATTTATCATAATTAATTTTGTTTATTTATTTAATAGTGTTTCTCTTCTAAATGTGTCTGTAGTTTTTATATCAGATTCAGTTTTATTTATTTTAACACATAAATTTCAACTAAATGAAAATAAGACATTTTGAAAGAATCAGAAGTAAAATAATCTTAGGTTTTTTTTTTTTTAGATATTTTCTTTAATCTTACATTTAATTTAATTTAAAAATAAATGTTTTATATGCTATTTTATTTAGCACAGTGCTAAAATATGACAAAAAATGTTTAGCACATTTAAAATCTGAGAGAATTCACTTTTATTAAGTGAATATTTACTGCATATAATCAAACTATATTATAATAAATGATAAAAAATATGTCTAAGCTCAAAAAGATTTTTCTAATTAAATGAATATAAATACTAAATTTCCACAAAAAAAAAATCTAACTATATTATAATAAATTATTTAAAAAATATGGTTAACCTCAAAAATATTTTTCTAATAGAATGCTACACTATAAACACTACATAGTCCAGTCATCAGCTGTTTGTGAAGGAACAGGCTGCAATTTAATAATCAAGTGGATTGATTTTATCCATGTCAGATGTGGTTTTACTGGGCTTCATTCAATGTTAATTAAAGGCTAAAAGATGTCTTTATATCTGTGCTGTATTATTTACTGTTTCAATAGGAAATCTACACCCAAATTACATTCATAAACCATTCCATAGGCTCTTTAATGTATATCAGCTAGAAACCCCTCTGCTACTGGACCAACTGTTGAGAACAACAAAAGACGATATGCTCTGTATCATTACTGTAAGATGTGTGAAGTATACCGAGTGCCCTAGATAGAGGTCTGAATGTCTTTACCTAGATGAAGTGCCCAGAGCAGTGATCAGAGCCTGCAGCAGCCCAGCGATAAAGGTAAAAGGGTTTTTCTTGGTCACCACAAAGAAGAGCAGCGGTAGAACAAACAGCCCATGGATGAGGAGTCCGACAATGACAGAAACCGTGTACATGCCTAACTGTCCGCCCACCTGAGCAAGATCTTTCATCTCAACAATCTTCCCTGCGATCAGGAAGAGGATTCCCACCGGAGCATACCTGCTCAGAGAGAGACATTTTACAGCAATTATTACATAATAGTACATTTTCATCAATTATTTGCAAACACACATGCATAAACAAAGCCTTTGATTTGTAATTAGCTTTAAATGGTATTTCATGACATTTGCAATTTTTATTTCAATATTAACATAAGTACTCATAATAATGTATTTGTATGTCATAATAATCAGAAACTTTCATGATCCCAAAATTAATTTGGCAAAGTATTTAGACACTGCCTGTGAAAATTCACATACTTTCATTATAATGAGAAATGTTTTTTATAATGTTATAGATTTTTATTATGTTTCTTGTTATGCTTTCAACACAACTAAGCTGTGAAATACTTTATACCATTATAATACTGTACAGAATCTCATTAGCATTTTTACTTTTTGTTCCCCCCCAAAAAAATTCTAAATAAACTGTACTAAAGAAATTAAAAGCGTGATTACTGAAGAGGTGCATTACAGTCAGTTGCTTTTTTATTTTATTTAACTAAATGAATAGGCAGGACAAAAAGCAAGTGACACATCATTCTCTTCTAAATGACTGCCTTACTGTTAATGATTCAGCAGGAAGATTATCAGAACATCATAGTCACGCACTGACCAGATAATGATGGCCACCAAGCGCATTATGGCTTCATTCAGGCAGTCAAAGAAATCCCGGAGAGCCTGGCCTTGCTGTTTCATGTTTCCGATCACTAATCCAAAGCACATGGAGAAGACCACCAACCCCAAGGCGTTCACCCCATTCGAGGAACCGGAGACAGGCACCACCTCTTCCACCGTCTCCTGGACGGTCTGCAGGACTGTGCTGAAGTTGGACGCTTGGCTGAGGTCTGTAGAGTTGAAGCTGTCTGTCGCATTGACCAAGATGGAGACGTTTTTGGTCAACACGGTTTTCTTGTATAGTGTTTTGTACTGCCAAAAAAAAGGGTTATTAGGGTGCATGATATACTATCAAACGATTAATCGTGATTATTCACATGCAAAATAAAGGTTTTTGTTTGCATAATGTTTACCATGTATATTTACGATATTTATACACACAAACACATGCATGTATATACTTAAGATATACTTCTTTTTGAAGGGAAAGGTGCTTAAATTACAGTATTTAATGCATTAATAATACATCACGCTCAGTACTGATTGTGATATCAATTTTATATCAAGCTGACAAATTTATACACATTATATTAAAGGATTTACAAACCTGTTTAAAGCAGGCCTCAACTAAATTTGGTGGAAACATGTTTCTGTAAGAAGAATGAGAAAAATCAGATCCCATAGCATCTAAAAACAAACAAACATCACATCAGTCGAACCAAACTTTTTTTCCCACCTTATCAGGTCCAGGAAAGCATCAGCGGCCTGCACCGGCTCAATGCTGCCACTAGAGGCCACTGGATTGTCCCTGCTCCCTTTACCCGGCCTGATAATAATCACCATCACAATACCGATGAAAACCGCTATAAACGTGGTCACCATGTAGTAGACGATGGCCCGGACTCCCATCTTCCCAGAGGCCTTGCTGTCCAAAGAGGAGATTCCTGAAGGTATACAACAACAAGAGACAAAAGATCTGTTGGTGAACATTTCTGTGACAATCACACTAAATCAGCATTGTTAATTGGATTAAATAGTTTATTTATAAATAGATAATTGGTCGATGTTCATTTTTACATGTACTGTTTTGTTTTTATAGAGACTACATACATTACCATTCAAAAGTTCAGGAGCATGTGTTTTTCAAAGACTTCTCTTCTAAAATGTATTTCATCAAAAAATACGTAAAAAATAAAAAAAATATGTAAAAATATAAGTTTTTTTATTTTAATATACACTGCTCATAAAAATAAAGGGAACACTAAAATAACACACCCTAGATCTGAATGAATGAAATATTCTTTATTAACTACTTTGTTCTTTACATAGTTGAATGTGCTGACAACAAAATCAAACAAAAATGAATCAATGCAAATCAAAATTATTAACCCATGGAGGGCTGGATTTGGAGTCACACAACTGAAGTGGAAAAACTCACTACAGGCTGATCCAACTTTGATGTAGTGTCCTTAAAACAAGTCAAAATGAGGCTCAGTAGTGGGTGTGGCCTCCACGTGCCTGTATGACCTCCCTACGACACCTGGGCATGCTCCTGATGAGGTGGAGGATGGTCTCCTGAGGGATCTTCTCCCAGACCTGGACTAAAGTATCCGCCAACTCCTGGACAGTCTGCGGTACAACGTGACGTTGGTGGATGGAGCGAGACACAATATCCCAGATGTGCTCAATTGGACTCAGGTCTGGGGAATGGGCGGGCCAGTCCATAGCATCAATGCCTTCATCTTGCAGGAACTGCTGACACACTCCAAGGCCAACCGCACACCATATGGTCTCACAAGGGGTCTGAGGATCTCATCTCGGTACTTAATGGTAGTTAGGCCACCTCTGGTGAGAACATGGAAGGCTGTGCGACCCTCCCCACACTATTGCCACTGCCAAACCGGTGCTGCTGCTGGGTTGTTTCCCTCCTACGGCCTCCTCCACATCTTCTGATGTACTGTCTTCACTACGCTGACAGACACAGCAAATCTTCTCGCCACAGCTTGCATTGATGTGCCATCCTGGATGAGCTGCACTACCTGAGCCACTTGTGTGGATTGTCTCATGCTACCACTAGAGTGAAAGCACAATCAGCATTCAAAAGTGACCAAAACATCAGCCAGAATGCATAGGAACTAAGAAATGGTCTGTGGTCACCACCTGCAGAAGCACTCCTGTATTGGGGGTGTCTTGCTAATTGCCTATCATTTCCACCTGTTGTCTCACGTGACACTGGGATTATTATTAAAAATTATATCAAGCAAAATAAGCTTGTCATACAAATTGCATGTGCACTCATTTGCAACGAAAAAAAGATTATATAGAAGGATATTTACCTTCTATACCTTCGTAACTCCTCCCCCAACATCCCGCTGCCCTGGATGTTGCTCTCTCATTGGCTGTAGGTAATTACCGATGTTATTCAGTCAGAACACTTTTCACACGGCATGATTTTGTATCGCCAACAGGTCCAGATATTTAGCATGCCAACATCTCACGGGTGTGGGCGACACGTCGGTGATTCTCTCAGATCACGTCTTTGATAATTCACACTGTGTGATTGTCACTCCCGTGAACGAGCACCGATTTGCCTGTGATTTCGGGCATTTGTCAGCAATTTCTCAAATTTTTCGCATTAAAGTGACAATATTATGGATTGTTGAAAATTACCTTTCATGCTGTGTGTAACAAAGCTCTAAGTGAATGAAAACATCCTGCAAAAGTATATAAAATTATTGTCTCCCAAAAGTAAGGGTCGACTCTGAAACGAGTCCTTTTTAAAAGGAGTCCCAAGCCCTTCATTTTGAAGTCAAAATGAAACATTAGCATATTACCTGCCATTGTTGGTCCGAACAAAAATGCAAATTCTTTATTTGCCACTAGGTGCCACTTTTGAAGCGTTAAAAGCTCACAAACACTGCTATAAATAAAATCAACCAATCACTAGAGGATCATGGAAAAATTAATTGATGAACTAATTGTTTGGGAGTCGCTGAACAAATAAGGTAAATGCATATTATAAAAAAAAAAAAATTAAGTGTTTGCATGCATGTCAATCTGTTGTTTGGGACTACCAAAATATGATCCTTCATGACCCATAATAGGGGCGCTTTAACTAATGTTATTACATGGCTTCGTGGAATACTCCATTCTAATTGGTCAGTCGCCCCATTCCAAGGTTTGTTTTTCCAGATAACTAATAACACAGGCTCATCTGGGTACTAATGAATCATCTTGAGAGTTTGGCGCCATCATGTGGCTTAAAAATGCTTAACCACGAGTTAAAATTGAGGACTTCAACATTTATTTCAACATGTACAAAAAAAAGCAGTGGATTTCAGCAGTGGATAGAAGATGACTCAACTGACTCCCCGTTTATAAAAAAAAATATATATTATTGTATTATATTATTTATTTATTGTTTTATTTTTTGCTTTTGGGGCAAGACGCTGTGTAATAAGCAGGATAATGTACAGCCAGCAGGTTGTTATCGCAGAATAAAGCCTGACAGGCTTATCAGCAGCCCGACGCGAACCTGTCAGGCTTTATTCTGCGATAACGTGCTGGCTGTATATTATCCCTTACTTAGCGAATGCTCTATAGAGAGGGAAGAGTTTTTCAGGTGTACCTGTGACGAGGCTGGAGACGATGAGCGGTAGAACGAGCATTTGAAGCATCCTCATCAGCAGCTCTCCAGGAAAAGAGAAATACTTCACCTCCCTGATGGACAGGTTATGAGGCCTCAGTGCGAAACCCAACACCACCCCTATATGCAATCAAAGAGATGAGAACTTCATATTTCTCTCCTAAATCGTGTTTCTATCAACAAAAACACAAGCGCAACATTATGGCGTTTTCCTGCTGTTTTGACCATTGATGTAGCCTTTTACCTAAAGCCACCGCCGCCACCGTGAAGATCACAAAGGTGTTCCTCCGCAGGAACAACTTGACGCTGTCTCGTGTGATGCAGCCCATCTTTCGTCGACTTCCAGACATCTGCTTGTGTAGCGCTCGGCACAGACGGTGGAGGCCCTCCTCAGTGCGCTGTGGTTTCTCAGAGTCTTCACTCAGAAACAGACTAGTGCTGTTTGGAGGCTTCTCATTCATAATCAGCTCTAATACATGGTCCAAGAGGGTCTCATGGGAAACTGTGGCCGAGAAGTCAGAAAGAATTATATCAAGGCTAAAATCCATTCTTTTTTAACTTAAAGATCATCTATTAAACAGTATCTATTAATCATCTATTAATGTACATCATGATATGATTAAATGACAAAATACACACCTGTCATTGCAGACTAAACAGACAACTAAAAGTAAAGATTCTTTTTTTTTTGGGGGGTGGAACAAAAGAAATGTTAAAGTATACAAGTTCTTCTTTTACAACAAAAACATAGATTGTATAGATGTTAAGAACATTTAAACCTAGTGCATCATAAACAGTTACAGCATGATGATTTTTATAAAATACAAACAGTTACAAAAGAAGGAAAATATTAAATGGAATTATTCTTAACATTTGTTCTCATACTTTTATGCATTTTTATTTTAATTTTGTAAAGTCATAATTGTGTTATCACAGAATACTATTTTGATCTGTTTGCTATGTGCCACATTTACTATTTATAGTGTGACTTTTGTTAATTGTAAAACCAGTAACAATCAATAAACATAACAATATTTATTAATTGTTATAATAGCAGTAATACTTCAGTATGCAGAACAAATAACAATAAAAGAATATATATATATATATATATATATTGCTCCGTTTTTTTTATTCATTTAATATTTTATTCATTCACACGCACACACATATTAAATATAAACATACACACCAATTAGTGTATATATATATATATATATAACATGATATAATACTGTAAAGCTTTTAATATTTTGACCAATAATTTTCAAATATACATTGTTTACATCTTTTGGCTATATGCTTAAAAAAAATGAGCATTTTAAATCTTAAAATTCTGAATAAGCCACTTTTACTGCCTCACTGTAACCCATATGTTTGCTTTGTTTTAAAGAAAAGAAAATTGTACAATTATTTATTTTATGCTAATATAAAATACAATTATAGTGATTAAACTTATACTGACAAATATTCAAAAGAATATTAAATCATCAGTAATTTTATAAGAACGTTTAAAATTGTTGTAATCAACATTATTGCACAAAATCTGTCGTCCCAAAAACATTTTTGTAAAAAAATGTTGAAAAAAAAGATTTTGTAAATCTTGTATTTTTACTTAATTTGAGAATACAATACTGCTCCTGTAGAGAGCATGTATGATCCGGTGATATAAGGGTCATTTAACACATTTTTGGGACACACATTTTCACAAATACATATTTTAACAATATAGGTAACCAATCATTGCATACTATAGAAGTCAAAGGGGACCGGCAGCTGTTTGGATACTACCACTCTTCAAAATCTCTTCTTATGCGTTCAACAGAAGAAAGAAACTTGTTCAGGTTTGGAACATCTGAATAAATGATGACAGAATTTTCTTTTTTAGATGAAAAATCACAAATTCACCATCTGATATTGCAGTTAAGCACTTTGATGGTTTTCTGGTTGCCTTATTGATGAGAGGCTACAGTAATGACATGCTCTGATTGATTAGGAAAACAATAAACGCTGAATAAACGTCATATTGATATCTATAAATGTCTTAGCCGGAAGACAACAAATAAATATAACATGACTTCTAGATAAGCACCGCACAGTGTCTCCACTGAGACGGTCATTGTATATTCTGTTTCAGACGTACCCCAGGATGGAAGTAAAGGTGTGGAAGATGAGGGCTGTTCTGGAGTCAGCTGTGAGTGTGAAGAACCTGCTGAGATCGAGGGTTACTCACCACAGCTGACTTCAGCACACATGGGTTTGTGTAGAGCCAATGAATTCATCGTTGCAGTGGTTCAACCAGTGCCACTGAGCTGGTTTATTTCTAGTAAACTGTGGCTTACAGCAAATATATGTACACTAAATGTCTTTATAGTATAAAAGCACATTTATTTTCGTGGTTTTTCAACAGTGACAATAAAGAAAGATCAATTAATTTAAATATAATAAATAAATATTCTGAATAATAGTAAATAATAAAGAAATGTATAAATAATTATATCTAACAATGAGACAGTTTTGACTTTTTTTATATCAACTTATTTAATATCAACTATCATGCGTAGATCACAATTACAACCTTGAGATTACATCTTTGTCTCTTGCAATTTCATTTTCACAGCATATCTCACAATGTGACTTGATATCTTGTAGTTATTACATTTCCACATTTTTTGCACAGTGAATTCACATTTTGCTTTGAAATTGTGACTTTATACCTTTCAATATTTAATCCACATAATATCTACTCCATATCTCTGAATATGGCTTTACCATTTGAATTATGACCTTGAATTTGCATCTTTATATCTCAACTTTGTATCTAGCAATTCATTTTCTCCGCATCATTTCAACTTCACAATTTGACCTAATATCTTGCCATTATTTTCCCACTTTTTCCAATGTATATTTCACAAGTTGACTTTAAATTTTGCAGTCATGACTGAAATTGTGACTTGCTCTTAAGATAAAAATCCTTACTAATCTACTGTATAAATCCTCGATATGGATTCACTTACCACTCATGGTTGCTCTTGCAGTGGGTTAATGCTGGAGATCCTGGACTAAAGTGGTCACAGGTAAAGCTCAACTCATGCCAAACACACATGAAACAGTTTTTTATATGGTCTGACCTTCTCTCACCCTCCATGTGAACCCATGCTGAGTGACAGGAGAGGTACACAACACACCTTTTGACCTGATCTAGGGCCAGTTTTCCCTCCATTGATCCCTGCTTGATGGTCTGATCACTGATCTTAAATCAGCATAAATACAAACACCCCAGGTGAGCACTACAAAGCTGACCAGCACCGTAATCTTTCCACTTTCCAAAGGAACCAGTGCCTCACACACTCAGGAGAAAACGTTTAATAACGCGTTTATGAACAGAACAAGATGTTTTCTGACAACAGGGGTTATATAAACAACTGTTAGGATGTACATTATGGCGAGACAAACAAACTAAAAGAACCGAAGAAAGAAACCACACTGACGGTTCGATGCCTCATCCAAAAGCTATATTAAATTATAGGTGTATTAATATATTTTAAAACAATAGAACACGACTCACCGTTCAGCAGCGCTCTTCTTGTATCTCTTCTGTTCTCCCGCGAGCGTTCTGGTAAAGAATCGTGCGGCAGATGCGCTATATCCTGCGCTCCCAGCGACTCAAGGAAACTGCGGAGAAAGTGATTTTTGCGTGGGAAGAGGAGGTTAAGGATCTTTCCAGCAAGGCAAAAAACAACGACCTACTGCCCGACAGCGAAAAGAATCGACACGTTAATAAAGTCTAATTGGGGGAGGCGTTTAATACTAAGCGTATGCAGCGATAAACACCCGCCGAGCTGGATTCATCTAATGACTGCTCGATACAGGGACGCGTTGTAATTTAAGGAACAAGTTAACTTTTGAGGTTTAGGAGCAGGGCCACGCCTCAATCAACCACATTATCTAATTACCTCACTTAACAAAACTTACTTATGTCAGGCCGACCTCTTAGCGTTGTCACACAATCATACAATACAGATTATTTCCTGACATTTGTAGTGTGTAGCGGTCCCTGCTAGTGAAAAAGGGCCTGAAGTGAATCTTCATTTAATGATGTATAAGCAGGTGACCATGTTTTGTTGCATTGCATTAGGTTACTACGTTTGCAAATATTAAGCGTATTTCATTACTATGACAACATGACTGCTCTCACTTGTTGAGGTCCAGCTTTCAGATCGTGTGTGTGTGTGTGTGTGTGTGTGGACCTTCTGCTCCGATCTACCCACTCACCACCTACACACGTGTCTTAGGTCTGCATAAACCTGCATAAATCTCGCTCTTAGGGCCTAAAGGAATCCTACATTTTCATACGGGTTCGTTTAATTTTGTGTTTAACGTTTGCATCCATAAAATAATAAAATGGCCAGTTTTCTTCATGCGATTGTAACTTAAAGAACGTGTCTCGGAACGTACTGTTTTTATCCAGAATAAAGCATTATTTGAAGTTTAGTTTTTACTATTTTGCGAACATGTGAGGTCCAGTTTTATCGTCGTGATTACGCTATTTAACGGCTTCAGAAGGTCAAGCAGCTGATGCTCCAAGAATGTTCTTCTAAATGTTTCTTTCAGCATTACTATATGAAAAAGTGTTTATCAAAGTCATCGAACGTTAGACATTGCTTTAATGTTTCGTCTTAACATTTATAGCCTATAACTTAAGCCTATAAAAAGTATATCTTCAAAGAGAATGCAGCGCTGCTTTTATAACAAATGTCTGTGCATCCATTCTTCCACGAGTATAAGGCCATATAAACATGACTTTAACATAAAACAGCACATTTCGCATTCGTGGAAGGTGACAGCAGCAGATTGCATCGCTATGGTAACACAAAGGGCCCGCGAGAGCGTAGGTGGTATGTTGCATACATGTTCTCCATTTAGCTACTGTAATTACACATTCAGCTGCTGAGAAACAGACATGGAACGAATTAGGCAATATTATTATAAAAGGTTTGGGTTTGTATTGTAAAGTGTACAATTAAGCTAATCAGTGACCAGCTGCTTTGTCACTGTATACAGTGTTATAGGCTATATAATGCTAATGCTAATAAAATCATACATTGTTATGACACTAAAGACTGCAGTAATGCTAAAAATGAATTCAATTTTAAAATATATTCAAATTGCAATTTTTCACAGTATTATACTTGTAATCAAATGCAGCATTTGTGAGACTTAGTAAAAAATATTTAAATATGTTTTCTCGGATTTTGACAAGTACTACAGTTTCAAAGTAAAGTTTAAACATACATAAATACGTATTTTTATGTGTGTATTTTTTAAATGTACATTTATCATTAGTTTCCAAAATTCTGTTGTTGATTTTGTTTAGGTACATATTTATACCTAAAGAGAACGTAATGTACCTAAAAGATACACATGGTTTACCTTTTAAATATTTTCCCTTGTGAAGGCTTTTGTACCTTTTTTCTGAACTAATTCTGTTTTACTGTTATTTATATGATTAATTCTGACTGATATGCACTGACATCACCTTATAGAATATAAAAAGTGTGTTTAAAGACGTGTGGCCCTGTAATTACCTTACAGCGGTTTGTGAGTCTCATCATGAGCTACCTGGTTGTACGCTCACCTTTGCCAGCTAACATTAAAGAGATGAAAGTAGCCTGAAGTACAAAACTGCCTGGACAAACAGCAAAAGGTCAGGAAATGGATTTGTTGCACTGAAATGTCACCTTCTTCAAGCTTATTGTGAAGACACAGACATTTAGAGCCTGACAAAAGAGACTAATTAGACATCTGAAACAGAAAACACTTCATTTAGATCATTAAAACTCACAAAGCACGTGCAAGAAAATTCCTTTATTCGCTTTATTGAAAATATATCCTCATACATTCCAACGCCAAAAAAATCTGTATCAAAAACATTTTCAAAACAGGAAATATGTGAAAAAGTATCGCTAAATACAAAACTGCAGTGTTCTCAATTGTGCCAAATGCAGATTCATTTTCTATGGTCAGAGGATGATATTTTGATAGGTTAACATTGTGTTAATTAAATACAAAAGCAAAATTTATAAGATGAAGAATAACAAAAAATTAAAAAGTCTTTTGAACTAGCAAAATTAGTGGTTATTGAAGTACGACTATATGCTGGCTGTTTCCCACATAACATGATTTGATAGTTAACAGGTGTACGTGTTAACACAAAAATGAGGTGAACACAATTCACTGTAGCCCTTGAGATTTATAAATGAAGTGATAAGTTCACAGCCTCTGTGATACATTCAAGAGTGCATGTGGTAAAGATAGTGTAGTATTTGGCATAAAGTGTCGCTAAATCGAACGTAGTGAAGCAATTACTGGAATGCAAACCACAATCTTTAGGTTGTACTCTGAGAGCAATCATTCACACATACATTGATTCAGTTAGAGTTCAATACGTCAAAATCATCTTTAACAGAACTCCTTGTTAGTCCATACTGAGTGTGAAGGTTTCTTGGCATCACTCTTTGGCTGAGGGAGGCTGTTTGTTTTTTTATTAGTTAAAACATGTTCTGTACATGTGATTAACCAATAAGGACATTCAATGAGCGCGTTTCAGATCTGCATTAGTGCATCATGGAGTGTCTGACTGCGTCCTCCAGTGATTTTCTAGTGACGAGAAGCCTGACCACATCTTCATTCTTCTTGGTGAGTTTTTTTCGTGCCTGATCATGTGTCACCATGGTCATGTCCCAGCCATTCACCTGAAATTGACATGGAATGCACAAAACATACATTTTATGTAAATTTTTATAATGTTACTGCACGCAGGTTCAGTCATGAAACACTAGATGCTGCAGGCTAATAACTGTTTCTTTAAATGGAATCAGCTTGTAGGGCTCTTCAAAAAACCTTCGCTACTGACACCTTGACTTTTCACTTTTTTTCAGTACCAATTTTATGAAACCTGTTTTAACAATATTACCAATATAACAAATTATTCCAACAAAAAATTTCAGTTTGTGGACATTGTAAAACTTTTTTAAAGCATACTTAAGATTTTTAAATCACTCAGTGGTTATTAAAAAAAAATAAATAAAAAAAAAAAATCTATATATATATATATATATATATTATATATATATATACAGATTTTTTAAAAATTATTATTATTATATATAAAAGCATTTTTTCTTTCAAGAAACGGACAGGCATTCATTTAGTTTGAAGTTTTCAGGGTTGTTTTTCGATTAAGGTTTTTGTCGCCCTGTCTCTGATGGCAAACATCTACTCCCACACTCTGGACACAAGAAACCCAGAAAAACATTTCTACAGATGAAACATGGAGCTAATAAACACAGACCATACATTTATTTTTTTTCTCCAGTACTCCGATTGCAATAGTTTCAACTCAGCAGTAATTCACTAATAAATTAAGTTTATTAGGAACTTGTACTAATGATAATCAGCTGCTGCTAATTATACATATTTGAAATTATCCTATCAGAGACTAAATCCATCCTTTATAAGCAGTCAACTTCCTCTTCCTGGCATCTTCGTTTCTTTTTATCTCACCCTTACCCCACTTGAAGGGAGCAAGCGTCAATCTAGCGGAGGAGGACCAGTTCTTGCTAACATAGTTTTACATTTCACTTCCCTCTGGGGGCACGCGGTGACCAGGCCGGGCTCCGAGCTCTCCTCAGCTCACACCTCCTAGGCGTTGTTCCCCTATGGCTTGGAGTCCGCCAGACTCACAGCCTGCTCCCCGGACTATCCTCCAAACACGCCTTATTTGATTAGCATTAGGGAATGTGAACTCATGAAATAAGGATGCATGATACTACATTTCTAAATGTTGTTAACTACACAGGGAACCCTCTCATTTGGTACAATGCTATAATGCATAAAATGTAAAACCGAGCCCAAACTATTACATTCAACTGCTATTTCTTTTCAGATATAATGGAAAAAAAATTGTATGCAACTCAACTGCACATAAGATGTATTCAAACATTTTGTTCTGTTGCGTGTATACGACAGATCACTTCCGGCGTTTGCGTATCCTACGCCAAAGCGTGTACACAGGGAACATGGTTGTCTATCAGAGGTAAAAAATGATATAAATACTGTTCAGTTTCTCACAAAAACCGATCGTTTCGTGTGTTAAGACTTCAATGTATCGTCACAAGCCACAGGGTGTAATTTGGATTTGTCTGTGCATGTTTTTTTTACTTTGAAAGGTTTGGTGCCCATCCACTTCCATTAAATATGACTACCAGACTGCCACGGGTAAAGTTAAAAATCTTTGTTTGTGTTCTGCTGAGGAAACAAAGTCACCTACATTAGGGCTGGGCAATATATATCGAGCGATATATTATGCGCATCTCATCAGTAAAGCCGGTTCTTTGATTAGCGCTAAATCTTCGTCAGCTGTTTTTAATTGCAGCACCAGTTTATGAACAGAGCCGTACAAATTTTCATTTTTGGGTGATTATCCCTTTAAGAAGGAGCATTTATTTTATTTGAATTTGACAATAAAATGGACAGAATTTGATCACTGAGACTTTGTTTCTTATTAGAAGCAATTTATCGGATAGGAGGTGCACTGCAAATAATGTTTTTTTGAAGGAACCAGACAAGTACGGCAGCTGCTTTTTGTTTTATTTTGATGTTTGACAACCTTAATCCTCATTCACATTCAAAAAAAGAGAAGATGACGTACAATTTAAAACAACAGGTAAATTAAGATTTCCTTTTTTTGTTGAACCACTGCTTTAATGATAACAACAATAATAATGTTGATGATGCCACAGCGCCCTCTAATGAATATTTGTTTAGTAAAATCGGGAATAGTTTAGTTTTTGTGACTTGAATAAAACTCATCCTAACTGTGAGAATGTTTTATAATATCGCTGATAGGTTTGGATCTCTCACCTGCATGATTTTGTCTCCCATCCTGAGACCAGCCACCTCTGCAGGTCCACCTTTAGATACGCGTGTGACATAGATTCCCTGTGACGTTAATAAAGTTAGTCACTTCTGAATGACAGAGGAGGAAACTGCCTTACTGTAAATAGAATTCCATTCATTACACTTGATTTTTCACCTTGTCTGTCTTGTCTTCAGAAAACGGATTCTGGTTTGGATCTTGGTCGATTCCCCCTCCAATGCTGAATCCTAATATTAAATTATCACCATCCCGTAGTTTGTGAATCTCAATCCGTTGCTGAAATACAGAGAGAACATTTTAAGACAGTTGACTTACAAGGCAGGCATATCTAAAAAATATATACATAAGCAACATTTGTAAGAATAATGCACACTAGGGGATATCAAGGTAGGCGGCTAACTAGGATTTAAGACACATCCTATGGTGCAGCTGTTTATGACCATAAATGGCAGCACTACCTGAACAAGAACATAAGCCACACCTACTTACTTCACACCTGAGAGACATCAGAACAGACTGAATTTAACAGAAAATAACAAATAAACCTCAATTAATTTAATCATTTAATAATAATGGGTTCCCAAAAAAAGATTAATAGGCATGTATAAACAGCATTTGATTTTAGGTACGCCAAATGAACACTCTAGTTTACAAGTAAAACGTTTGGTTTTGTTTTAATGTTCCCATAATAATTTTCCACAATCTAAATAAATAAATTGAATAATTAATAATTAACTATTGTCCACTTTGTTCGCCCCTGCTGGCTAACGTTAGCCTAGCGTGCTAGCCCTTTCCATTACATCAGCTGTTAGCTCAAACTCAAATAAACTTAACCAAACTATCCTGTCATGCCGCACATTAACGTCGAGAACACAAAACATTTATAAATTAACCGCTTTCCTAGTCAAACGATGTAAAATGAATCGCCGCCGTTGTAAAAGCACCGCACACAAAGCTGAAGGCACTGATGCTAGTGAAGCTTTCCATGCTAAAACTTTCTCACGCCGAACGCAAACTCACCACAACAGCTGTGACAGGCTGACCGGGAATGAACGACATTTTCTGCTTGTTATAAAACTTTTATTCCCTGTTGGGGCTCTTGGGTGTTTAATTCAGTGATTTCCACTGATAATGATTCGAGCGAGGGTGTTCGGTTCCTCCCCTTTGGCTGTGTGTCATGTTTGGGCTGGGCTGCATTACACACCCTGCCCTCGAGACCATTACACTTCTTTCGTTTAATTCATCCGATTCATTAATTTACTTAATCGGATTTGTCAGATGGGCATGTGTAAATGTTGCTGTGATTTATTTATGGAAGTATTTGCGAATAAAACAGTGATTTCCAGTGATTTCAATGTCATTTGATCTAGCATCAGCGCTGACTCACCAGCAGATGACGCATTCTGACCAGCATTTACGTGACAGTTCAAATATTTTTTAAGTTTATTTTACATATATAACTGTTTCAGTACTTGCACTTTATTGTCATATTACTTTATTAATTGTGAAACCTACTGAAAATGGTTTCTATAGCTTTTTTTAGCATGCAAAATGATTTTGTGGGTGATAATGTATGATCATGAAGTGAAGTTATATATAATCATTTAAATTTCGGAATTCATATCGATTGATTGATTGATTGATCGATAAAGTAATAGTAAAACATTTAAAGGTGGTGTAGCCATCCTGTAATTACAACAGAGATCATATTTAATGTAAAGGCTACAATGTGTGGTCTTTATTTTTATTATTATCATCACATTAAATGTGTTTTTTTTTATTTTTATGAATAATATTTGAAACACATGTTTATGCCAAATCTGTGTAGTATGATCATTTCTTATAGGGAATTAGCTTTTTTTTCTTGGACAGTCTCGTCATTGGCTAGTCATTCAAAATAGTTATGTATTATAGATGTAGGAATATATTCTAATATTTAAAAAAGTGCAGATATTATAATATTATTAAACAAAGTATTTGTAATCACTATTGATTAGTAACAAATGCATGGAGGCCTTTTTTATTGAACAGATGCCAGTTTTATTAATCTTCGAAACACAACTTCAGACAAAAAAAAAGAACACATTTGCCTTTTTTCTTTTTTGCAGTTTGTTTATTTGGACTAAAACTGCTAAAAATGCAAGTTTTTAATAAACAGTCTTACATAAGAGCTTGTTTGTTTGTTTATCATTAATTTTTTTATTTTAGTATGCAAAAATACTTGATATTTTCCCAGTCGGCAATGTAAAAGTTTATAGCATTCCTCCACCCCACTGAACAATTCACCAGAACTGTTTGAATAGGACAATCGAAGATATGGTCTATGTTCAGAATAGCACACTACCATACTACTCTTGATGTTTTTGTTATATAGTATGTATACCGTGCATAGTGTGTAATACCTGGATGTATTGAGAACACAACCAAAGCACGCTGCACAGAACACCCATAATGCAGTGCACCATATTTAGATGATGTAAGGAGATTAAAATGTAGCATAGTACTGTCTGGAGTTTGTTATATTGCATATTTCATAATGGTCTTTACATACTATTTAATATAAAGCAGCATTCAGTAGTGATTAGTATGCAAGCATTCTATTCTAAACATAGCCATTTATTGTTCACCATTGATTTTTCAAGTATATAACCCAACATTTTTTTTCTCACAAATGCAGCCTGTTATAAAGATTCTTACACTACCTTTAAAATAGTTCACTATGCTCTGCAAAAGAAGGTATTATACACTCTTCTTTGAAGCTTTGGATCTGTGTCACGTATCAGCTGACTTCTTCATAATCAGTCCTCTGTTTCTCGTCAAATGTCCTCAACAGAATTTGTTGATGTGAAACATGAGGTATCGTGGTGCTGGATGGCTCACTTGAACTGCATAGGAACATACGTGTCAACCTCTTTTAGACATACAGTATATACACAAACAACAAAACCCGAAACACAACATCTATCCACACGGTTACTGTGGAATCATGGGAGCAGCCTGAGATGGGACACGGGAACAAGTCTCTGATTGTTCATCTACTGTCCAGGCACGTATGGCCAGCTGATGGAGCTTCCAGAGAGCTGCATGTCCCGGATAAGCGTCTCTATGGGCGTCTTGCCAACCAGCCGCATGAAGAAGAGCTGAGAGATGAGGTTGGCAGGAACGGCTCTCAGGGCGGGCAGTCGCAGCAGGAGTCGGCCGAAGCGCTGCGGCTGACCTGGATACTGCATGCGCTCGTACTCGGTCAGGGCCACCTGTGCTTTCTCCTGTAGGCTCTCAATGTGCGCCGGATCTGACAGCCCACACGCGTCTGCAGGAAGCAGGACAAAGAGTTTACAACACAGCTGCTGCAAAAGCGATGGATATCTGGCAATGTTGTTTCGCCTTTGACAAAGATGAGCTTCAGAAATGCTTGTCCTGAAAAAGCCTTGCAACTTTTTACAAATCTTCTAACAGCTTTGAAAAATTTTGTCAGTAGCCTACTTTAACTACAATTTAACATTTTGGAAAAAGTGGCTGTGCAAAACCAATCACAGCTAAGGCATTCTGCTATGCCTTTACTGACATGTTCTGAGTGGTTATGTTATGGGTATAACATGTTATGGGTGGTTTTAGCATGTTATTACGCCTTTGCTACCATGTTATTGGTGGTTTTAGCATGTTATTGTGCTTTTGCTAACATGTTATGGGTGGTTTTAGAATGTTATTGTGCTTTTGCTAACATGTTATGAGGAGTTTTAACATGTTATAATGCCTTTGCTAACATGTTATGCATGGTTTTAGCATTTTGTTACGCCTTTGCTAACATGTTATGGGTGGTTTTAACATGTTATAATGCCTTTGCTAACATGTTATGCATGGTTTTAGCATTTTGTTACGCCTTTGCTAACATGTT
>JAUYWG010000045.1:17974362-18002172 GCA_034779775.1 Enteromius afrohamiltoni
GCAAGAAAAGAACGCTTGTATCAATTGTATCAATGTGATTTTGTGTTTGTATTTTTTCCACACAAAGCCACGCCCCTCCATAAGCCCCTCCCCCACGACAAAGCCCCTCCCCCAACTCTCACTTTAAGCTGAACTCAAAAGTTGGCAGCCCTGTGTTGAGTGGTTTTAACATGTTATTACGCCTTTGCTAACATGGTAGCATGGTATCTGCTTAATAATGTTTGGAGATGTTTTTCTCATGTGTTATGAGAGGTTATATGTTCTGGATGCTATTAGCGTGTTAAAAACATCCTCTTAGAAATTGTAACATTTTGCTATGCTATTGCTAATGTGTTCTGCGTGGTTTTAGCATATGCTATGCACGCATTTTTAGCATTTTAGAAAGGTTTTAGCATGTTTATTTTAGTGTGTTTTAGCATTACTTGATGAAATATTAATTTGAAGCCAGTGCTTTGGAATATATATTTTTAACACAGGTTCATCACTCACCTGGTGAGAACAGTGCGATAGCTTTCAGACAGCTGTATTCAGCCGAATCCACTTGCAATCGTGCCAGTTTGTCCACCTGGTCCTGGAAGACCCTCACCTGGTCCATGAAGGACACAACGCGGTCAGCGGGCATAGGGGAGGAATGAAAACCAGCAGCTGCTAGCAGAGGGGCCGTATGCAGTGGTAGAGCCGACTGAGCCGCATTCAGGATGAACAGTTCACTCCAGCTGAGCCTCAGAAGGGCCACCTGCTCCGACACCGGCAGGTCAGGAAAGTAGGGAATATTCCGTGCCCATTCAATTGTACTAAAGAGCAGCCGGGCCGCCAGCTCACATATATTGTCAATGCCCATGACGGAGCTGTTGCCTCCTGAGAGCTGCTGACCACACTGAGCACTATAGCGGCTGTTGGGGTACGGCTCTGCTCTCAGCAGCTGAGAGATCAGTTCAGACACTGGCTGACCGTTGAAGAATTCAGCACCCATGCCGTGACCTCCTCCAGCATCACCTCCCACTCCAACCATAGAGGCTGGACTGATGCCGGCATGGGAAGGAGGGATTCGACCTCGCTGGACTGCTGAATAACACAAGAAAAAAACACCAGAGAGAAAGGAAATATCAATATAATAATACAAACAGTAACATACAACTAGCAAAGTTAGGTGGGAAATTGTTTGTTTGGAACAACATCATAAATATTTATATGGGTCATTATATACACTACCAATCAAAAGGTTTTAAACAATATGATTTTAGGAGTAACAGTAAGTCTCTTTTGCTCACCAATCTTGCATTTATTTGATCCAAAGAAACAACAAAAATTTTTTAAAAAATTTGACTATTTATAATAACAGTTTTCTGTTTGAGTATATTTAAAAATGTAATTTATTCCTGTGATTTCAAAGCTGAATTATAATATGATTAAAATATAATATGATCCTTCAGAAATAATTTGATAATATTATGATTTGCTGCTCAAAAACATTCATTATCATTATGTTAAAAACAGTAGATTTTTTTTAGGTTCCTTTGATAAAATGACATTTTTAAAAGAACACCATTTATTTGAAATAGAAACCTTTTGCAACATTATAAATGTCTTAATATAAATACTTTTGGTCAATAAACACCTTTGCTCAATAAAATTAATTTCTATAATATCTACATACATTATAATACATACTTTAATCTCACATCTTTCAGTTTGGTTGGAATTGCCTTTATGCCCCTTAGATTACACTTCCGTACTGAGTCTTGAGTTCAAAATAATGAATTAACACATTAGTCAAATTTATTTATAGAATACAAATAACCTAGACTGAAAAATGTAATTTCACTCATGTACACAAATATTCTGTCAGCTGTGTTACTAACAAACACACAGCTTATGCCTAACATCTTTTCCTTGTAATCTTAAAATGACTTTTAATGATTAAACTTAGCAACTACACTGATAAAACAGATCAACTGAAACCAGTAGTTGTTTTCACACTTTATCCTGAATTCTAGAATGATTTATGCATAGTAATATATATTTTCAACAAATATATCAGTGGTTTGCTGACCTTCTTTCCGCATACCGACTCGGAAACACTTCTTCAAACGGCAGTACTGACACTGGTTACGGTGGTGCTGATCAATCTGACACTCTCTATTTGACCTGTGAAGACAGTTTAAACACCTTTCAGACAAAAGAATGTATGAGATCCTTTAAGATTTAGCACTTTTAAAAGATACTGGGCAATCAGCCAAAGGTTGCCATGTGTGAACATCACTATTTACAGATTGCATGATAAAAGCAAGATCTTTCCTGAATGTTATATTATAACATCTGCATTATGGCACCAAAAACTAGTATTAACACACCATATTCAAAGCAATTAAAGACACAGTCTCTCTTATAAATAAATGAATAAATTCTAAATTAATTGTATTGCGTGTATCACTAACAACTGTCACAATCCCTAAGACAAGTATAAACGCAAACTGACAAGAAAAAATATATATTTTATTCAAAAGTGGTTTAAAAACCTGTCTTTTATGTTAAAAAACTCAGTAAATCTAAATATTTCAGTCGCACGTTTAATCCAACAAATAAAGCTGAATGTCAATTTATCCATTCTCTCCACTGATTCTCAGGTATATTCTCTCTCATTTAACCTTGGCGCAAAGGACACAGTTCTGTTCACTCATTCCTAAAGTTCCCATGGCAGCAAGGCTAATGTTAGATCTGCTGCAAGAGGCCAATTATATACAGAACATGCACAATTGTGTTTCAACAGCCATGTACACATTTAGTAATGGCTGGGTATTCTTCTGAATAGAGAAATGAAAATGTAGCATGTCTCTATTATGGCAGACTGTGGGCATTTTTGTAGCCTAATTCTGTTTTTATAAATAAGTCAAGCCATTATTGAAACTTTACTAACTTAAACTTATATGGCTATGCTTAACAAAGTAAATGGTTTTGACATAATATGATACCAGCGCATCCAAACTATGACCCTCAAATTGTCCTACTGTGGTCGCAGCTGGTTAAGAAAACTGATTTATTAGATTTAGATTTTTTTTTAGTCAGAACAGTCACCAAGTCCCTGTTCTGTAGACTTTTAGATAATGTTTATTTCTGCTGTTTGTTTAGGCGACATGCATTTGAACTCTTGTCACATCGCCAACAGTTCCTGTTACTCCAGTTTTCTCAATTTTAGTAGAAAATTACAGACTGAAGGTTGCTTCTGCTGCTGTCATTACTTCTTAGCTTGGAGCTTTAAAGCTATGAATTTAATGATTAATATGCACGTTTCAAAGTTACACTGAAAAGCTCTCGCGCATTCAACAGGGTCGCGGTTTCAGAGCAGTTCATATTCAATAAACGAGTCCCATTTATGCCAAGCTATTGCGTGATCTAACGTTCATTACATTATGCCAGTGTTGTCCGCTTCATTGTTTATATTGTAAAGTTATGCCGTAGAGATGGTAAAGAATGCATATTTGAATCTCCCTCACCAGTTTGAAAAAGCAGCTAGCAATGCTAAAGCATTTCAAAATAATAGTCTAATTTCATTTTGTACCGTCACCAGCTAAATTGCAGTGGTCAAAGTATTTAACCGATTTTAATGTGACTTTGCCTATATTGTAGCGATAGGTGCAGGGTGAGCTTTTCTAAAATCCAAATTAGTTGAACCACTGCAAAATGATTCACAGTTTCGAAGCACTCCAATCGAATCGGTTTATGAATCACTTGTATTTGGATTCTAACGGAGCGGCTTTGCGAATAATTTCGCTAATCGAATGATTCGCAATGCGCTCTCTAAAATACCCTACCGATTTGAAATGATGGTTCCTCACTATTGCAGATTCGCAGAGCCCTTGAACGTCCACTTAAAAAAAAAAAAAGGTCAACAATAAATGTTGTTATGTAATGTAAATGCAAATATTTTAAGTATATGCATCAGTTGATTGATGTATTAAATGGTGTCGTAGGTAGGTATGGCCACTGCTTGTGCATAGGGCCCAGAATTTGGTGCTACGCCCCTGAGCATGATTACTATGATTTATTTGTCTCTCTTATTGCAGCCTCTGATGCTCGAGTATGTAAATGTTCATTTAAATACACTGTAATTTAAATGTCAGCAAGAGGTTAACAGGGTTCACAGAAAGTTCAGCCAAAATTCCTTCTGCCAAGCTGCATCTGAAAACAGACATGTGATTGGCTGTCAAGCCTGAGCAGTCGCAAATCTGTTTGTTTATTTATATACAGTTAGAATTGAGTCAGTTTCTTGCTAGAAAACTGAAATCTTGCCAGCTTGTGGTAATCAGATTTTGCTGTTAATTAAAAAAAAAAGGAAAACATGAACCTGATTGCTAATCAATGTAAGATATGTGTGTGTCTTACCTGCAGGTGTAGTTGAGGTTACGTCTGATGCTCCTTTTAAAGAAACTCTTGCACCCTTCGCAGGTAAAAACACCATAGTGCTTGCCGCTGGATTTGTCCCCACACACAACACAGTCCACCACGCAGGCCTTGTCCTCCTCGCCACCTTCTGCGTCGCTGTTCCCCGCCCGGGGCGAGCTGCTCTCCTCCTCCCCCCGCAGGTAACCTTTCTCACCGAGTCCATTAGCGCCGCCGTTGGGGTTGGCCCATCCCCCACTCACCATGGCCATCTCTGTGTTCACCAGCAGGAGCTGCTTGAGAAACCTTCCCACGTCAAGAATTCACAGCCGCCCCGGAGTGAATCCCTTCAAGCTGCAAACAGTAAGCCCAACAAGTCAGACACGGAGGAGAAGCGCGCTTAACAGCACTCCGAACACCTCCTAGGCTTACTGGGCTGACACGTTTTTGTCAAATCACAATCCCTGTTGCTTTGCTTCACGTCCCCTAACCCCAAAACCCTTCTCAAGGTCCCTTTTATTCACTGAGCGGTTCAGAGTCGGACAGCTCACCTCTCCCTTTTCACAGGAAACAATAAATTACACATAAACGCACCCAGACTTCAGGGAAAAGACAAGCTCATCCACATGCTGCACAGCCCTGAGACGTGAATAAAATGAAACTCCTTCTCAGTTTGCGGCCGCTGTGACATTACACAAGAAAAACCTACTCTACATGCCCCCTAGTTACCAACAAGTTAAACCAGTTCCTTCGATACTGAGAAACATGCGCTGAAGTTTAGAAGCGTTGATGGTATTAAAGGTCATTTGGCTAGGTTTGACTCGACCTGCTAGTGGGTTTTTGATGTTTTGGTTAGAAAAATCACTAATGAGATCATTTAGTATCTCGGTTGTTTCACCTAGACAGCAATGAGATTAAAAGAGACTAAGTTAAGCCTCCTGATTCCTAGATTTTTGCTCCCCTCTAATCTCCTAATTGTCTTCTCTAGCTTCTCAATAATGTGCTCAGAAGATACCACAGTCTGTGAAGTCAAACATTTTCTCATCTGAAATTTTAGTAGAAAGAGACCTCTGAGCTGTGTAAGTACTATAAAACGATTTTATGAGTTCATCTAAATGTCATACAATCCAAAACAAACCGCTTCCTTTAACCCTTGTGTATCTTTTTGTGTTATTGTTGTAAATGCAAACAACATAAAATTAGCCCAAATGTGTATTTTTATTTCATTTCATTATAAATCCATTTTATACAAGAAACTTTACTATACTACAAGAAAAGTTACACCCAAGACCGTAAGGACAAAAATATCTACATCGAAATTGCAGTATTTAATCCCTGACATTTCAATATAAAACCATGCATTCTTTGATTCCGGCGGCAATGCATCAAAATATTTAAAAAATGTTTACATTTCACATTTACATGTTGAATACTTTTGACCTGACAACACCATTTAATGAGGTTTGACCTGCATAGCAAATGCTCAAATAATGTTTTCTGCTTCAGCTGAAAAAAGGCCAACTGAAATGGTTACATGTTAATATATGTTTACCATATATTAGCATTATTGTATATGTTATATGAGGTTATGTAATTATAATTGTGTACTGGCACTGGGATCAATAAGTAACATTGCTCAAAAAAAGTTAATGTGAAAAAGTTAATGTTGTTTTTAATCACTGACATAAGGATGTAATAATGCACCAATAAACAAAAAACTGATAGTAATAGAAAAAATCAGTAAATAGTGTAAAAATAATAAAATAGAATGTTTTTTCTGCTTTTGACACTAACGTTTTAGTCCTCTATGGACCTCTGTCTAACTTTTTCATAATTGACACACAAGGGCTAAACTGCTAATAGAGAGCTGCTTCCAAACAGCAGAAAACCACAATGCCAAACATGCAAGACAGAGACCTGGCTAATGATAAACAGAGCTCAGCCCCCACCCTGCTCCTCGAGGAGCAAAGTTCAACAAAGTTCCTTGCTCTTTCATTTGGTTAAACAACACAATCCTGCAACTTAGCAGATGAGCAAGCACCGTTCGTTCAAGTCTCAGTACACTCTGTGCAAATAGGAGAGAGAGAGAGTCCTTCCGTACCTTGTTTCGTCAGTGCCGGTTAGTCCAGCCGTACGGTCTCCGGGGCCTCAGCATTCCCAGGAACCAACCTTAAGCTCTGTTAGCTGTCCGTTGCTTCCCGTGCCCTGCTTTTCTCCATTCATCAGTAAATCATAAGATCCAACGGTCAGGAGAGACAGCTGACCCGAGCGTCTGTGGTGACTGGCCAACAAGCCTTGCTCTGTTCTCTCTCTCTCTCTCTCTCTCTCTCTCTCTGAGTAGAGGAGGGTGAGCGAGCGTGTGTCTGTGTGTTCAGGGATTTGACACTGCTATTCAAACCCTCTGGTTGCCATGGCGCCGCCTGCCTTATAAGGGTAATAGAGTCAAAGAGCAGTGAGTGGGCTGTAGCCACTCTACACAAACAACCAGGAATGTGTTACCACACACACGGTTAACCCCTCCAGGGATGACCATAGGTAGACTTAGCGTGCCCCTGAGGACAGAGAAGACCTCTTTAGAAGATTTAAACATCAGAAGATGTGTTAGTGTCATTCAAATCAGAGAATATGGCATTTTTACAACTGTAGAAAGTTCTCAATCTGAACACACACTAGCATTTCATCCTATTTCAACAATCATTGCGTAATATTTGAAAAGAAGTCATTGTTTCATACGGATGTTTTTGTGCTCAGCTGCTGTATTGAAGAGTGTTGTTAATCTGATTTAGGGCTTTTTTTAAAATCACTCTCTGTGGAAATCTTTTTGTCTTCTCATCTGATTGTTTTGGTTTTTAGCCTGCCAAAAAAGACACCTTAAAGCATGAAAAGCTGGTCTTAGTCGGTTTAGGATGCTTTGTGGGCTGAAACTCAACTTAAACCAGAAAACTGCATCAGGTGGTGAAATGTCAAGTGGTACAACTTCACAATTTTAAGTATGTTTAACATAAAAAAAAAATCGTAAACTCATTATACATAGTGATTACGCTTCCATCCAAGAGTCTAAAGTGTAAATAAAGCATAAGATGCAGAGAAAATACTTTACTTAAAGATTTTTAGTTTTTTAGTTTATTTTTTTCTAAAGTTTGTTAAAAATAAATAAATAAATAAACTTGACACATTTATTATAAATTGCCCTTTTTTTGCCTGGGCATTCTTAGTATTAAACTTCAGTGAGATACCTTCTCTTACAGAAATCTCTGAAAAAATAAATTAATAAAATAAATTAAAAATTGCTAACCATTTCCATATGAAATTATAGGATTTTTATTTGTATAGATTTAATATTTTGTACCCATACATGTCAATTACTGCTATAACTTGAATCCTGGAACACACACACACACACACGTTATACATGTATATGTATATAGTATATTTTAGCATTTACTCTCCCTTTTGCTGGGGAGAAATCCCAGTGCAGTTTAAATTAAATGTAGTTTAAATAAAAAAACTGAAGTTAATTAAACTTAAAAAAGACCTAAGACCTTAAACTAAAAATGAGAAGTTTACTTAAATCTTTAAATTTAACTAATTTGTGTAATTCAAGTTTGTCTGACTCAAACAATGAATTATTCTGACCATGGAAAGTCCTTGCTTTACTGAAGGACCTGAATTAAACTTCAATTAAAAAAAAAATATTATTTTATAATTTACACTTAATAACAAGTATTGTATACTGATAGCTTTCGTTATTACAGTGAATCCTATTTTTATTAATTTAGGTTTTCCTATTCTCAAACCAATGTATTCTTTTGAACATTAGGGTTTACAGTGATTCTTTGTATATTTTTGTTTTGTTCAAGTCATGTTTATTCTTTTCAACCAGATGTTTTTATAAAAATAACTCCCTGCTTTACTGATTTGCATCCTACCAGATCCAGATGGCAGAGATTTTGAGCCGTTTGTCCTTTGCTCTCTGTTTGTTTTGATTCTCTGTGTGTGTTTCCAGGTTTCTGGGACTGAACTATTGCTCTTTGATCTCGAATGCATCGCTTCCTGGATTCTGATCACTCTCTCTTTCCTACAAATAAAAGTCGACCACCAATTATCATTTATGATTTATTTAGTATGCAGTTGCAATTCCCGCCCTTTATTTCAAATTCAATCTTTAAATTCTATTCTGCCCTCAATTGTTTGCTTTTATCATCTGTATTATAGTGTATGAGATTACAAAGGATTGATCAGGAAAACACTTAGTTTAACCAGTGCTCTGGTTCAGGTGTTGAGGAATGCTGAAAGTGGGTTTAAACTTTAACTATTTGATAGGTGCGAAAGCATTTGCACGAGCAGCACACACTAAACTCTCTCGCCTCTATTGCTCTCTGACCCATGTGAGAGGTCTGTCTCTCGACGTCGTGGACCTTTGACCTTAACAGAGAGACGGAGCATCAGACACTGACCAGCACGCCACAGAGAACATCTGCTGGGCCGCAGAAGAACACGAATCAACATCCTCCACCCTGAGAAAAACACAGCAAACTGCCTGCATTTGGTGGGAAAGTCACACTTGAGCAATTGTTATTCAAATGAGCTGACCTCGGTATTGATTTCCAGCTTTTTAAAGATGTCTAAACATTTAGTCAAGTGTGCTTCTCAGAGCTATTTTAGTGGCTTTGAAATACTATTATACTTTTTACATTTATATTTTAGGCTTTAGTCGTTTTGTTATGTCTTCATTTTTATGTCTATATATTCTTATATAGTTTTATTAATTACAATTCAAATGAGAAACTGTGCCTTGGCAACTAGCTGAAATAAAAAGGTTTTAATACTTGATTTCACTTAAATATATATATCAAATAAAGTTAGTTTTAATATTAATTTCAGTTTTAATTACTATAATAAGACTGGTTCCACTAAACAAAGGTGGAACAATTAAGCAAATAACTTTCTAATAAAGCATTTACAATTAATAGTTGAAATAGTAATAAATATATAAATATTAGTGCTGTCAAACAATTAATTGCACACCAAAAAAAATTCATTTACATAATATAATGTGTATATTTATTATGTATATGTAAATACAAAGGCTACAGTGTATATTTAAAATTTTCTACATATAATTACATTTATATTCATATAAATTTAAAATATAAATATAACTTGTTTTTCTGAAATATATGCATGTGTGTGCATTTACATATACATAATATATAATAGATTATGTTTTTAAGTTTTTATTTTGTTTTATTAATTTACATTTTCTGAAACTATAATGTATTTTATTATTAAAATTAAATTTAACTTATTTAACTTTCTTACTCTCTTCTCTACTTTTTTTGTACGTCTATACTGTAAAAATAAATGTTTTATTTTTTTTAATACATTACAAACAGAGCACAGTGTGCTGTATTAAAATTAAGGACTTATTAATTTGTTACTGGTGTCATACCTGTATTTTGAATTGTATGTAATGTATGTCAAATTAATAGATAAACTGGCAGAGATTACATTTTTCATTTTTACCATAGTTTACATTTCTTAAGAACTACTGCAACACAAACTGTACTCATTAAATTTCTCTCCTGGATGAAATAAATGTATATAAATAGAAACTGATTAGCTTCATTTCTGTTACAATATTGAAAATGCTGCTGTCAGATTAGTACAAGTGAATAATGCCACACACTAAAAGTACAAAACTTCCATTATACTGCCTAGACAGAGAAAACACGGGATGGAGGGCAAAAGAAGGAAAGAAAAGGGGTCAACCGGGGTGATAGTATGAGCTCTAATATGCTCAATGAAGATATCTTATTAGGTAAAAGGATTACAAACCTGCTCCCTTTACTGAAAGCCCTTCTGCCTGCTTTCACCTCTAAGATTCTTACTCCTTAAATCCGTCTCTAACAGGCTTTTACGTGAGGTCAGTGTTTGTGTGGGTCGTTTGATTTGGGGTCAGCTGAGGCTGCGCGTGTTTTCAGTCTAGCAATAAGTCGTTTGAAGGGTTAATTTACAGTCAAGATCCAAAAGCAAGCTCAACATGAAGTCATTGTGTAATTTATGGTACATTTCACATTAAAACAGCAGTTGGTTTCTGTGTAACATATTTGCTAGTTGCCATGTTTAATCACACCATTTTGTAATAATGTTTTTGAAATAATTTATGATTATTTACTATTATTAGTAAATAATCATAAGCCA
The DNA here is from genome assembly GCA_034779775.1 of Enteromius afrohamiltoni. Taxonomy (NCBI): domain Eukaryota; kingdom Metazoa; phylum Chordata; class Actinopteri; order Cypriniformes; family Cyprinidae; genus Enteromius; species Enteromius afrohamiltoni. The sequence goes on from JAUYWG010000045.1 coordinate 17,984,947, forward strand.
ACCCGACAGACCCGATAGGAGAGCCGTCCCTGATCCCAGCGGATTCAGTTCCGCAACTACGGCCAGGAGAGCCGTTCCAGACTCTTCCTTCCACATTCACAATTCCAAATTATGTCTGCATTGCGACTTTATATCTCAGAAATTTGAGATATAAACTCCCAATTCTGAGAACATGTACGTTTTTTTTTTTCAGTCAAAATTGGACTTTATAACTCGTAATTGAGAGTTTGTATCTCAAAATTTTAAGAAAAAAGTCAGAATGGCAACTTTATATCACACAATTATGAGTTATAAAGTCAGAATTTATTAACTGTGAATTTATATCACGCAACGTTTTGCGAAACTTTTTTCCATGTAATAATTCAGACTATTTTTGACATAATTGCAAGTTAAATCATGCAATTCTAGACTTGGTTTCATGTTACTGTGAGTTTAAATCATGCAATTCAGACTTTTTTATTTGTTTATAGCTTACAATTCTGAGAACAAAGGCAGAATTGTGAAATAAAAAGTCGCAATAACCAGTGGCGTCAACATGCTTCCATAGTAACGTAGTTGACATGAGCTAAATAAAATATTTTCTCATAAAAGAAAACTAATAAATAAAAAATGTGCTTATTTTTCAAAAATATTTAGATTGTAGAAATACATTTAATACAGATAATAATAATATATAACAATAATTTAAATAATCTTGACCTCAGTATTTTGATTTGTTATTTTGAACTCAAAAGACTGAAGACTCAAAAGAGTAGTGAGTCTACTCTTAATAAGATAATTCTAAAGAAAATTGTTATAAACAATCATTTTAATCATCAATGGATTTGAAATGTTCCTTAAATTATATCGTTTTTTTGTGTTCTGAAATGAGTGGTTTGGACTATTTTTGCTAAACATCTCTATTTAAACTCTATTAAAGAATAAAAGTCCTGACAACATCAGAGTCAGTGCATGTTTCCACTCATTTTCCCACCCTTTAATAGTCTGCTGGACAAGTGAAATGAAAGAGAGAACAGAAAAACCACGTTCAGTCATTTGATCAGGGTCAAACGTCTTTTTTTATCTGAATAGCAGCATGTTATACCGCTAAGTGCAGAGTACGAGAGGTTAAGAACGAAGAAAAGGAAGAAACGAGAGGAAAACAGAAACGGGGGGGAAAAGAGAGCATTGACGTCTGTGAGAAAAAGAGCATCGGCCAGCCACAATCCACTCACGCTGTTCAGGGAGAAGCGTATTTAAATGTGACATGATGTTCAGGGTAAATGAGCTGACCTTAACCCTGCGGGTCAGAGCCTGCTGTGTGTGCGTGTGTGCTGTGGAGGAGGGGGCGGGGCCTAATAACTCATCCCCCTGCTGTGATTGACAGCTCCCGTTTTTGTGAGTTTTTTCCCAGGGATCAGAGCATCCCAAAGCTCTTAAAACACTTTACACCACACAGATGCTGCTGGGTTTGCATGACATGCTCTTCTGTGACAATTGCCTTCACTTTCCATTTCACAATCTTTTTTATTTGAATGAGGGAATTAGCTGATCAGTTCTGTGAGCTAGTTATGAATAACATTGCATCTAAACAGCATGCATTAAAAACACGCAATACCTGTCTTGGCAAGCATTTATATGTTTTAAGTGAGTAGGGGAAGAATTATGTATCAGTATATTTCTTGCGTGAAGACTTGAGAGCTGGATGAGCTAGTTTTGGTATGGTTTTAGATGGTTGCAATTTTGTTTGTTTTGTTGTAGTTTTTTTATACTCCAAGCCTTCTTTTTTTGACCCCCCTCCCAACCTCCCACTATATAAAAAATATTTTGATATATTATTTTAATCTATTCCTATTTGCTGTAGGGGAAAAAAACACGACAATAATTCTAATTTAAATAATTAGCTTTTCAGGATTCCAGAAGTTGTAGAAGTTCCAAAAAAGATTTGTATTTATTTATTTATTAATTATTATTCATTTATGTTTTATTAATTTTACAATTTCTACATGACTAGTTATTTAGAAATATTTTGGAATAGCTTTGTACAATTCGTTGAAAGTGGTAAATTTGTGGTAATTCATACAAATTTGCATGACCTCACTCGTACGATTGTGTACGATTTCTCTAAACCACAGTGACAGGTAGGTTTAGGGGCGGGGTTAGGTGTAGGTGTCCTTTGTACAAATTTATACGAATTGGCAACTCATAAAATATGTACGATATAGCAACAATTGTATGAATTCGAGTGAGGTCGTACAAATTTGTACGAATTAGCCACCTTGTAAAATATGAACGAACTGCCATGAGACTGGAACAGGACAAATTGATATGTTATCTACCCATATGTAGGTATACAAAACAGGGTAAAAAAGGTACAATGGGGTACCTTTTTCAAAGTTAAGAAAATACTTACACTGAAGGAAGGATCTGAGGTAATCTTACTAAATATGTACCATTTAGGTGCTAAGATATACATGTTATTAATATGTGTACCTTACTGTACTAATATGCCCCCTATATTGGTAAAAAAGGTACAAAGTTTTGAAAGGTACCATCCCAGTGACAGCTTTTGTACCTTTTTTTCTGAGAATGCTGAGAAAAGTGGGCTGGTACCTTTGTACCTTTTACGTAGATATTAGATATTCATGCAAAAGTATATATCTTAGCACTATACGAAGATGTTGACCTGTATAGGTCGAGTCAGTGTAGGTCTACAAGAATTTTTTTCACACATTTTTTTGTCTCCCAGGTTAAAATGTGAGTGTGATCACAAAAGTTTATATTTTGATATACTGGAGAAACAATAATTATCTTATCATTCTGCATGACGTTTTCACATCACTTCAGCAGTTTGTTGAAGATATAGGAGACGTAATCATTATCTTTATCCAAACGATCACTAAAACTGAGATCTTCCCCAGCAGGCGCGTTCAGGTTGGAGTCTGTGTTTATCATGACCCTGTGACCCCCTTTATTCAGCAGCTCCTGCTACAGAAAGCAAATCCTTTAACCCTGGGGGTGTGACACTCAACCTTTGCCACAGCTGCAGTCAGCTGGCCCGGGCGGCTCTGAAAGACGTAGATCAGTGAAAGAGAAGACAAACGTGCGAGTTAGGCTCCTCTGACCTCTCTCTATTGTGTGTTCCACCCTTCCCCCCGTTTCCACTGTGAGAGCGATAGCAAGGCTGAATCTTCACAGTAAGAATGATCCACGCTGGGAAAGACACACCACCCCTGGCACACACAGACCCATTTTCTGTGATCTCTGTTTTCCTGAGACTCACAAGGAAAGACAAATGGTTTTAAATGAAAGTGATTATGCAGCTGTTTTGATTGTGAAGAGGGAAAAAGAGGTCAGAGTTACGACGCAGTGTTATTTTAGAATCATTGAGCTACTATAATAGTTTGTTCACAATTCAATTTAATTTTACTTTTATATTTTTAGATTTTGTGTTAGTTTATGTTCACGTTTTGGGAATACGGTTATGTGTCCTGTGCTCATTTAAATAAAGTTCCTAATTCAGTTCATGACATTGTACTAAAACAGAAAATAGTTTTCTTTGCATTTTTGGAAAGTTTTGTTTACTGATGACACCTTTAAAAGGTGATGTCCACAGTCATGGTCCCGGGAGCGGCACCTATGGCTGAACCTGGTGCAGATGGCAGATGTTGACAAAGCTTGCTTTCTTGACGCTACCAGGGCGGCCTATTTGGTGACACTGTTGAGGACTTAGCCCAGGAGTTCAAAGGCAGCCTACAAAAGCGATGTCCTACATCCTGCCCTGGAGGGACTCTAGCCAGTCCCCGGGTGCTCTGCCTCAGCCTGACGTCACTGACGGCACCCAGACTTTCTGCTCCATCCTCCACTGAGGCACACAATGCCAGGTAGGCGGTCTGACGTTGAGCTGGCCGCGGGTGAGGGGCGCCGCCCGCAGCTCAGGAGCTGGTCAAGAAACACCCGCAAATCTGCAAAGCGTTCCTGACACGGGCAACCTGGAGGTGATGGAGGTTGTTCTTCGGGTACAACAGTATCTCAGTCCCCACTGGCCCTCCCGGACCTAGTTTGCTGACCTAGTGCTCCTAGCGGCAGCCCCTCCTTAGAAAATTCCCTTGTCTCTCAGGGAATGGGCATGACTTGGCACCCGCAACCCAATCTCTGGAGCCTGCACATCTGGCTCCTGGACGGGACGCGGCAGACCTTTCCGGCCTTCCAGCAGCCGTGATTGATACCATCTTTCAGTCTAGGGCCCCCTCAACAAGGCAGGCCTGTGCTCTGAGATGTGGTCTGTTAGTCGACTGGTGCTCTTCTCGCGGAGAGGACCCACAGAGATGCCCGATTGCAGTGGTGCTTTCTTTCCTGCAGGAGAAGTTGGAGAGCAGGCTGTCCCCTTCGACTCTCGAAGTGTATGTTGCATACCACGATGCAGTGGAGGGTGCATCCCTAGGAAAGCACCAACTCATCGTAAGGTTCCTTTAGAGGTGCACGTCTGGTTAATCCCCCAAGGCCGGCTCCGGTGCCCTCTTGCGACCTTGCCGTCTCCTTACAGGGCCTGCAGCAAGCTCCTTTTGAGCCATTAGCATCAGTTGAGATAAAATGGGAGCAGAAGGCCGGCTGGTGTCGGCTTGTTGCACCATTCCACGGGATCCTTGCGCTTTCTCAGTGGTTTCCCCATGCCAAGGTGAACCCGAGTCCTCCTACTCCGTAGATGGACCTAGTTGCAGAGTAACTCCTTCGCCTAGTAGGTTGTGGCTACAAAACCTTATGTTCCACACTCAGCCAGAAAGCTGTGTTTCCCTTCACTTATATAAATATCTTATCTTTATAGTGTATTACTTTAATCTCTAGAGATGCACCGATTGCAAAATTCTTGGCTGATTCCAATTTCTGATTTTATAGTAAGTGTGACCTGCTAATTCCGATTTTTGCCGATTCCGATTTTTTTTAAAGAACTGTAATGAAAGCATATGTTATTCAACTTTTTATAATAAAATAATTTTTTAAACTTTACAGGATCTTCTCACAACAAAATTATTAAAACAAAAAAATAAAATGCGTTGTAAGGTATAAAATAGGTTCTGGTATATAACATTAGTATAGTTATACTAACAAACTTATTAATTTTTTTATAATAAAATAAATAATAGATCAATAAACATTACAGATCTTCTCACAACAAAATAAACAACAAAATAAAGTGCTTTGCACCTTGAAGTATAAGTCCAGAGACAGCGTTCAACAAGAGCAGTAAAGTCCAGGCACAGTTCGGGGCAGGCAGCAAGGTTCGTAAACGGGGAGTCCAGGCAAGGTAGTACACGGTAAATCCAACAGGGTATGTAAACGCTCGGAATTGTAGCATGAATACTAGCAATACTTTGTGAAGATAGGTCCTAATATCTCACGAGTGGCAATTCTATCAGATCACGTCTTTGAATATTTGACACTGTGTAAGCACGATTTGCCTGTTATTTTGGGCATTTGTCTGCAATTTCTCAAACCCTGTTGGCAAGTCATAAACCGGGCAGATGTCACGGCCGGTCACCAATCTGGGCCAGTCATACAAAAAATCGTCTGATACTCCAGCCCGGACTATGTTCTTTGTTTGTCTGTCCCTCCGTTAACCGTTAAAGGACTTTTATTATAACAGTTGTCTCCACCCACCTTGTCTGTCGCTATGGCCACCCATTCCTTTTCTTAGCCCCCTTGTCTTGTCTTGTTTTGACTTGTATTTAAGGACTCAGTTGTGTTTTGCATGTCGCTGCTCATTGTGAATGCACCTAGCGTCCTCCTTCAGGGAACGTGGGTTACCTACGTAACCTTAGATGTTTTGGTGATTCAGCTTTTGCGGCTCAATAACTAAGGACATAAATACATGAAAGTCTCCAGAACTGCTCTGCATTTCATGAGCTTTCCCTTTCATTTGAGTAAAAATGGCGTCAATCAGTATTGTAAAGCTATTCGCAGCAACCAACCAGTACCACCTCCACCTCCTTTTTTTTGGTGTTTTTTTGTAAAGTTCAGTACTATTTTACATGGAGTGTTATATTTAAAAACATTTTATCCAGTATCCATTTAAAAAAATTCTCTGTTAATTAATCGGTTATCGGCAAGTCTAACTTACCTATCGGTATCTGTAAAAAAATATTGGCTGACCCCAAATAAGGAACATTAAAAACAGCATAATGGGGCACTTAAAGTATAATAACCATTACAATGTTTGTATAGTGATATCTGTCAATGTGATATGAATTGTTAGATGGACTACATAATAGTTTTAAAACTACAACAAAACTGTAACTGTTTTATTTGTTATGTAAAAAAACATTACTTAAAATGATAAACAAAATTTGCATACAATTTTTCACACACACACACACACACATATGTATATATATCTGTACAATAGAAAGGAATAATACTTACAAGGCAAGCAAATATCAAAGGTAAAGAATTCGCTCCCATCCGGGTCACGGCACGAATATAAAGTATTTTTGCAGCAAGTCAACAAATAGAAAGGAATACTTACAAGCAAATATTTATAAAATTATGTACACTGACATGATGATATAGAGAAATATTAGTAATATCAAGGCCTAGAATAGCTGGCCTTTCTCAATAGCTATACTTGCAATTCTTGCAATTTACTACTTGTCTGCTTACATGATGTGCATTCACAGCAAACTGTTAAAATGGCTAATAAACTTTCTGTTAAACATTTTCACAAGGGTAAAAAATATGCCTTCAAAGAGTATTACAAGCTGTGAGAACAAGAAGGGCATGACATTTTGGGTGAAATTAAGATAAAAGATAAGATATATTATTTTTTTCATTCAATTTCTTTTTTTTTTGGCTCGCCTGTAAAGTTTGTGAAATGCCGTCATGCTGTTTTGAGCTTCACTGGAGTTGCCCTTGGAAGCCTCCAGAGGGCACTCCAGCCCGGATTATTTTCTTTGTTTGTCTGTCCCTCCGTTCCCCGTTAAAGGACTTTTATTATGAACCGTTGTCTCCACCCACCTTGTCTGTCGCTATGGCCACCCATTAGTTCCTCAGCCCCCTTGTCTTGTTTTGACTTGTATTTAAGGACTAAGTTGTGTTTTGCATGTCGCTGCTCATTTTGAATGTACCTAGCATTTCCACCTTTGTAAGCCCTCTGTGTTCCCTGTGTTTATCAGTCTGTTCCCCATTCTCGACCTAGCCTGCCCCGGACTCTCGCTCTTACCTTTACCCCTTGGATACCGTTCGCTGAGGATTTGGATTATTCTTGTGTGTCTGCCTTTGATGTTCATGTTTGCTGTTGATTTTACCCTGTGTGTGTAATATTAAAGTAGTTGCATTTGGATCCGCATGTCTCCCCGCATTACACATGCCTTTCTGGTTCTCACCCCTTGATTTTTACAATTTAGGCCAGTAACAAAACTTTTGTGTGATGCTGCATCTACACCAACAGGAGTCAGTATAGCCAGCAAACCAATGACATTATTTCAAACGTTGCATCCTGGAGCATGAATTTTATTTTTGCGAGTCAATGATCTATATGCTCAGTGTTTCTAAACCCAGCCTTTCACTCATGTTCATCATTAGCTTTCAGAAATGTTCGTCAGTAACTGCTCTGTCTAGAGTATTGTCTCCTCTCTCCTCCACTCCATAGCTTCTAGCGTAGCACTTAGCTTAGCCTCTTCTTTTGCATGACGTTCGCTCATGACTGTGATTTGCTTCTCCAGCCGCCACAACTGCTCCTGGTGCTTCTTTCGAGAACTTCTGTGGGTGCTTGAAACTTTACTGTTGGAAAAAAAACTGATTGTGATTATTCTAGCATGCCTGGGTTGTTGAAATATCTGTGCACACAAATAAAGCTACTTTCTGTAACTATACTCATTGGTTTTATACAAATCTGAGCGGGATACAAACCAGCATCAACTGGAATTGGACGCAGTAGCAAGGATGCTAAAAACCTTGCACCCATCAGGGTCACGGCACCAATATAAATTGTTGTTTTTGCACCGTTCTGAATAAGATTCAAATCAACATTGAATGTTTTCATCTAATCAATGATTTTTCCATACTGCAGAGAGAGTCCATGTGCATGGTTACCAGGTTAGGGAAGATTCAATAAACCACTGGAAAAAAGCTCTTGAAACTCTTGAAATCTGACAACCGCACAAGCTTACGAAGGCTTGTTACAAATGCAAGACAAAGCAAATGCTTTTTAAGATAAATAAACAGTAGGCAAACAACACAAATGATTATGCTTAATAAATCAAGAGAAACAGATCATGATTTGAATTGAACCAACACTGAACTGACTTGAGATAAATAATGACACTATTACACCCTGCTCATATTGCCCTGGTTTTAAGCCGGTTCTGAGCAGAAGTTGCTCAGTACCAGCTTATAACCAACACAGCACCAACCAGCTTAAACTAGCTCAAACCAGCTACCATGCTTCAAAACATACCTAACAGTGATGCGCAACTCGGACCGCAAAAACAAAGGAGAAAACGCTTACCGGACCTGCTTCCTGACCCGCATTTATTTTTTTCAAATGGTGCGCTCGCTGACGTGCTGCACTCAGAGCTTGTGGTGCACGTGGCGAGAGCAGGTAGTTCTTGAGGCGACCCATCATTTTCCTTTTCAGCTGCCTAAATGCATATTACTGATGAATGCGATGTTTATTTTTCGACCCTGCTTGAAGATTTCATCAGCAGGTCAGCTGAGAGAAAGCCCACTTTTGGAAAAGTGTGAAAGCCCTTAGGAGCGAAACTGTTCTTTTTCTGAATGCTGATATATCATGAATAAATGTAATATGTAATAAATGCTTGATGTATTCATTTATTTAGTTTTATTTTCTTAATTAAGATGCTGCATGTGTTTATCCAGTCTAATCGAAGTGTGCATCTCTCCCCCGACGAATTCCCAACAAAATCCCACGCCCTATCAGAAAATACATAAAACTGAAATTACTGAGCTAAATGCATTTAAATGTAACTTATTAAAATTATACAATGGCATTGATCAGTTCAGTGTGTTGGAAAATCGAGGAATTTTGTCCCGCGTCAGCCTTTAATCAACTGATAATAACGCTCAACATTCAAAAGGTAGCCTACACATGACAAAGCCAGCACTTTGGTCATCATCTTTCATTATTTCCCCAAATGTCTCCCACACTTTGCTCTTTACAGCAGAATCTGAACTTCATAATTGTGTTTTTATAACTGATTCTATTATTTCCTATTTACTCCATTAAGCTTCTTTGACAATCTTCCTTTGTGTAAGGTGACTTGGCAGCCTTCAATAAATATTTGTCAGAATTTTTGATCATGTGACAATACAAGCTGTTACTATGACAATCATTTGACTATGCATTCTCCTTCTTATGCTAATAATAGTGTTGTGATGTGGTTTTGCATTACGTGTAGTAGCGGGAGAGACTTGCTATCTCCTCTCTGTTGATCCTTCTCTGAGTAGTGCTATCTGTGAGCGCAGAGTCCAGCGACTCACGTAAAGCTGCCACTCTCTTCCTCAGTGACTGTTCCCTGCAACAGGAAGTAGAACATCCACAGGTCAAACAATGAGTCTTTTTCATGAGTTTCTGATGTGTTTTGATGTCTTTTCCCACCTTTGCAGTGCTGCTTGTAGTTCTTTTAGGATAGAGTGATTTCGAGGACCAGGAATTCCCCCTCCACTTTCTACTTTTGCCAAATTTTCAGCAATTCTCTACAACCGAGAAAAGGTGTATCACTTTTCAGTATTTATGACAATTTGACAAATATATCATCTGGTATTTCGAGACATTGTAACCTTCATTAGAAAACCCAGGGTTGTCTCATTCTGCTTTTGGAGGATAACCTTCAAGGCAGAATCTAGTCCTAAGTAAACCAACCTGAATCAGCTAATTAAGCTTAATTATCTCATCTCCCTAAAATGAGTTTTAGCAGGTTGGGATGCTAAAGATAAGAATAACAATGTGTAGGAAACGGTAAAACAGTTTGCACTACAAACCAGTGTGTTCATAATTAAGATAACACATTAAAATAACATGATAAGACCAACCATCAATGGTTTCTATGTACAACAGGGTTGAGCACTGTAGCCAATCAAAGACATGTTTGTTGGTACTCTCAATATTATGAAAATATATATATTTTTTAAGATTTTATGCTATTTAGGTTTTTACATCTTATTTTATGTACATCACTTTGGTCCTTTGTGTTTATTAAAATTGCTTAACAAATAAAGTTGGATTGGATTGGAAAAGGCTGTTAATAGTTAAGTTTTTAAAATGTATACATTTTTGACACACTAGCGACACATTTCAAAGCACCTGTTGAGTGGCTCTCCTTTCCCCCAGCTCATCTCGCAGACTGTCCAGGATCAGAGCACCAGCAGAATCCTGGGCACTCTGGACCATCAGCGCCAGGTCCAAACACCGCCTCTCTTTCTCCAGGAGCCGCAGATTCCCACGCATCTCTGACATCTCCTCCTGCGAAAAATTAAATAATGTTATGAGTAACCATGATAAAATGATTTGCATCACATACATGAGTGCATTGTGTGTGCATCCTAGGGTCTTTTTCATTTTTGTTTGCCATTTTGGCTGTGTTAATGCATACAGCATATGCTATATATAAAATATGTCATTATTTAGTTTATTATATTATTCATTTCCTTTCATACATTTCTTTTACACATGATCCTGGGTGTATTTTCTGTACCTAAAAGGCACATTTAAAACCCATTAATAATGTGATATTTAATTCCATTTAAGCACACATTCATGCATTGTTTGTTAAAAGACTTTCTTTTGGAAAGGCATCATTTCGGCTGTTAACAACTACTGCTAAAAGGGTAACTGAATTGAAATGATATAATTGTGTAGGTTTATTGGTATCAGAGTGTGTTGTGCATGTTTGTGTGGAGTGTGTGTGTGCGCGCATGTGTGAATGTTTTTCCTTTAATCTGACACTGCACAAAAATAGCCTAGTAATGCATTGTAATTAATGTTTTTGCTGTCATAATATATTTAAAATGCATTGATTTCATATTAATGGTCCTTGCATACTGAATTAAAATGCTTGCTACAAAAACGCAGTGAATCCTATTTTCTTTTTATTACGGATTAAAGTTTCGGGGGCAGTTTGTAAACGAGAATGACAACAGTGGGATGCATTAATTCTTTAAAGTGAGAAAAGATCAGACAAGAATTTCAGACTCAGTGTGCTTTAAATCAATTAACATATTGTGACGGGCACCGATCAGCGTCGCCCTGGAAACAAAGGACCAGCACCTGGAACTCGTCAATCCAGGCCAATCGCTCACAGTGGGGCCGGTATAAATGGGACGCTCAAACCAGGAAGTGTTGAGCTACGACTCCATTCTACTTGGCGATTGACTTACTTGCATGTCTTTCCTCTTGCAGACGATACGCCATGAGCGAAGAGCCCGGATCACCACACTGGATCACTGGAGCACTCATTACCGCGACCTGGGAGAGAAAGGGATTCACTTACAAGCACGCCGAGCACCAGCACCACCACCATCACCATTGTGTTACTTACCTGTTATCTTCAATAAATCCACCCTCCGGGGGTTCACTGCACCCTTGTGTTTTGTTGTGTTCTCTAGTGCCACGGTTCACACTGGTGGAGAATGCGGGCATTATACCTGGCCTAGAGAACGACAAACACATCATGAAGATCAGTTTGTTTTTTTAACACAACCTCACGTTCCGGATTTTTTTTCATTCAACCACATCTGTTGTATTTTTGTTTCATCTCACAGGCGCGCGCTGCTCTCCCCCAACATCAGAACCAGCATGGAAGAGTTCCTCAAACAGCTCACGGAAATCAGCGCCTGCCAACAGCGTTACTTTGAACACATGGCAGAGCGGCAAGCCACGCTGGAGGAGCGGATGAACCAGATGCACTTCGCCGCCGCCCAAACGATGTGGAATCATATCTGCGGATGTTCGAGGCGACAGCTACCGCAGAAGGGTGGCCAACGGAGACCCGCTGGCCCCACTGCTGTCTGGAGAAGCCCAACGGGCTTATTTCTCACTACCTGTAAGTCAGATCCAAAACTACCACCAGCTAAAGACTGAGATTCTCGCCCGGCTGGGCTTATCATCGACTACTGCCGCATCAGCTCGAGCACAAGTGGCTGAATTAATGTGCCTGGCCGAACACTGGCTGGTAGAAGACAGAGCCACCATACAACAGGCAGTTGAGAAAGTTGTGATTGATAAAATATTACGCATCCTGCCCAGATCTATGCGACAGGCAGCCGGCATGAGGGGACCCCGCACCGTCAATGAGCTGGTTGAGGCGATGGAGTTGGCATACTCTGCATTCCACCGGAATGCTGGGGAGAGAGCACCGTCTTTTCCCCGGAGGATGGTCCAGGAGCGACGCATGCCGGAGGGCACCCAGTGGCCAGTACACAGGCCAAACAGTCCCCGGGATGAGCCAATGCCCACCGAGCCACCTGCCCCAGCTACGAAGAAATGGATGACAGGCTGCGTGGTTCACAGAGAAATTCCACGACTGTCACCACGCATCATGGTTGAAATCAAAGGAAAGAGTTATAAAGCCATCCTGGACTCTGGCAGTAGCATCACGCTGTTAAGACCCGACATTCTAGGACCCCAGCCAGTTTTAAAAGGTACTGTACCAGTCACATGTGTTCATGGTGAAACTCAACATGTACCAACATGTGCGGTAACCATTCGGAATGGAGAGAAAGAGGAACTGGTAGAGGTTGGAGTGGTTAAAGAATTACCGGTGGCTGTTTTGCTGGGCCGAGACTGGCCGGGGTTCGAAGAAGCACTCACCACTACCACGCAGCCTGTACGACCACCACGCCGCCGACGGCCATCCCGGGGAGCTCCACCAGCACTGGCTAACATGGACAGCGGGAGAGACAGTGAGTCCCCCTCTCGTTATTCTAACGTCTTCTTTGATGTCTTCCAGCAGGTCACGGGAGGGGGAGCATTTGAAGTGGCCCAGAGGGAGGACGATAGCCTCAAGAATTGTTGGAAGCAAGTCCGGGCCATCGATGATCAAGAAATATTTCCAGCTCCTCACCCTCTTCCGCATTTCATAGTCCAGAACGGCCTGTTGTACTGTGTCGCCCAGAGGACGGGGGGAGGAAAAACGACTATTAGTGGTCCCCAACACCCAGACCGAGACGGTGATGGAGCACCTGGAGAGATTGCGGAGGGTTCTGTCCGAGCTCATGAGGGCTGTGAGCGAAGAGCCCGGATCACCACACTGGATCATTGGAGCACTCATCACCATGACCTCGGAGAGAAAGGGATTCACTTACAAGCACGCCGAGCACCAGCACCACCACCATCACCATTGTGTTACTTACCTGTTATCTTCAATAAATCCACCCTCCGGGGTTTGTGTTCACTGCACCCTTGTGTTTTGTCGTGTTCTCTAGCGCCACGGTTCACAATATTGATATATCCCTTAAAGGGGTCATACGGTGGTACATGCACTTTTTCAAGCTGTTTGGACTAAAATGTGTGTTGGGAGTGTGTGTACACAACCATCCAACAATGATAAAGATCCACAAGTATAGTGAGCCGTCATCAGTTGTTTTGTTGTTGAATTTATTATGAACATAGTCTTTTACTTCCGACATCTGAGTGACTGAAAACATGGAAGATTAACGCTACATTTGGTTCTGAAGGGAAACGCGCTCTTGATCAACTGAAATGCATTTGTTCGCGCTAATCATTCATGATCCAGCCTCACCTAGAAGCAGTGAGTATAATGTCTTTTGCAAATCTCCTTTCCTAATAATGTGCTAATTAGCAAGTTTCACTATGAATACGGCTAAAAAAAGATGCTCTGAGAGAAAAGAGGGGCGGGGTTAGCGGAGCTTGTGAAGATTTAAAGGGGAAGTACACAGAACAGAGTGATTTCTAAAGAGCTGTTTTTGACAGGGTGAAATTAGTGTTTTTTACACTATCTTTGAGAAATACATACTTTCAATTAAGATACCTAAAGAATCATATTAGCTTGTGGAAATTTGCCTTTGTATGACCCCTTTAAGACCTGCTGATATAAAAATCATTACGTGAACTGACATTTAAAGGGTTAAAATCCTAAAAAAGAATGCATTTTTTGTATGCATCAGGACTGATGTTGGTAAAAAATATTGCAGTGAGAAGAGAATTTTTTTTTTGTCCTTTAAGGACCTCTGTGTAACTTTTTTAAACTGATGTGCCAGGGTTAAAACTGTTTCTGAATATAGAAATAGCTGTAAACCTTTCATAATGGCTCACCCTGACTGTCACAAGCTCATACAGCAGAGCTGCTTTCTCTTCCTTGGTGTTTTTGCAAAGTGAACTGGCACGACCTCTGACCCCTGCGAGCGTGCCAGTGTCGGGACTGATCTTCCCCTCTCCTGCTTCGCCCTGCTGCGGAATACACACAGCGGCCCTGTCCTGCTTCAGCCTGGAGATCCTTTGCAGAAGTACACCAGATTTGTCCTCAAACTCCTTCTCCAACAAGCTGCAGTTTAGGGAAAAAGGCAGAGAGAAAGAATGAGAGAGGCTTTTCAGATCTAAGATGATGTCTGTTTCATTATCAGGTCAAAACAAGTGGATTAATTGAATTGGTTTGGGAAGGTAATTGCATGTTAAGCCAGTGTAATTAATCTAATTAGGACTAAAAACCTTTGTTGAGATAATAGCACTCAGATTCAAGCTGCATACCAGTTTCCACTGAAACTAGTAGGTGTTCAGATGAGTTATGCTTCTATGGAATGCACTAAAACAAACAGAGGGATCATTATAAAATATATTTGTTACATTTTAAATTAAGCTTAAAGTTAAGTATAAAAAAGCCTGTTGATTATAAAAAAAAATATATAGATATACGGAAAACATTTATTCTTGCAAAGAGTGAAGTAACAAAAGCTGTCTTAATAAAAAGTCAAATTTAATGATATTTTAATGTCCCAATACTTACATACAGTACTATTCCATCTCTAAAGCATGTTTTTGCTCATATTCTCAAAGTACTTAGTGCACAGCAGAATTATGGAATCAGCACACAACATCATTTTTAGTGCACTAGCCTTACTATCCCATACTTGGGACAGATATCTCTGACTAAGGCTCTGTCCCAAATGTCACCGTAAGCTCATGAGATCCTTCTCAGAATACTTTGGTGACATAATGCAGCACCTTTCTGTAACCTAAAATGTCAAATGAGAAACAAGTTTAATCTTAAATAAACATCAAGTGCGCTACTTGAGACCGAACCTAAAATTGTGCCCCATTTTTTAATTTTCACAGGCCAAAGAAAGCGAATAGCACAAAATAAGCATCCAAAAATATTCTGTCAGCTAACAAACAAGCAAACCCTAAATATCATAATATCATAATAATTTCATACTATTAACAAGTTAGTGTTTTTTTTGTTGCTAAATAAAAAAATTATGTAAAGGTCACTGATGAACCAATAGGCTTGCTATATATTGGTCAGACAATGTCATTGTCCACCAAAATTGGACCTGACCGATTTTGTATAAATAAACTTGTTCTCCAGTCCTTCATGTCAAATTCTTCACTGCACTGATTCCAATGAACTACTTGCACTGAGTTTCGTGAAGCCCTTTCCATTTTCAAATAATTTAATATGCATAGTAGTACCCCTGTGTCACGTTTTATGTCTGTTAAGTTCTGTTCTTAGTTTCGTTTTCTTGTCTTCCTGTTTTGGTTTCAGTTTAGTTTCAGTTCATGTCTTCCTGTTTGCCCTTATTTGGTCCTTCCTGTGTCATTTGTGATTATTAGTTTATTTACTTCCACCTGTGTTTCCCCAGCTGTGTCATGTCTTGTAATTAGCGTGCTGTGTATAAAAACCCATGACTTTTGTATTCAGTTTGGTCCGTCAATGAATGCAAGTGAATGTGTTGCGTATGTCTTGTGACGATCTTTGGCCTTATTAAAAGGAATTATGTTTTTGTACTCCACGTCTCCGGTGTTCTCTATCACCCACACTAAGACGTTACACCATGTTAATGCATTACTGCTTACAGTTAAATATGTTTAACGTCATTGTATTTCTTTAAGGCAGATACTGCATTCATTAAGTCTATTTTTGAAATGCTGAGCAACATAAGAGCAACACAAAGTAAAAGTAAAGTAATAATCTGGGTTCTCCTGTCTAACTGTTGCTTTGTAGGTGCATTTAACGGTGTTATCATTCAAATGAAGAAAGAACGCAGGAATATTCCATTGAAATGACATTACCACACATAAAGAGATAAAATTACCTATTTGGTTTGGTCTCAGCAGTGCCCTCTGGTGGACTGGAGGGTGACTCTTCTTCATTTATGTTCTCCTCGGTTGACTTTGACAGGTCAGGCTGGGGTGTGCTATTTGATTCTGTAAGATAAAAACGCTGCATTACTTTGTGCGTGGATGTACTTTAGTCTGTTTATGCTCCACTGTAATTTAGAGTGCAGCACCTGCGTTCTGTTGTTTTCTGGCTTCGCACAGAGACAGCAGATCACCGTAGGCCTCCTCACACTCCTCACTGTCAATCAAAGAAGCCATTATCAGCATACCACTCATACACGCACGCTCCTCCAGGCCAAAGGTCAAGGTTTACAATTCAGGATCAGTTTTAGAACCGAGTGTGATACACATGACTCAGAGGTGTTTTACGCTTAACAGAGGTGAAGACAGCAGCACACACCAGTATGTCAGAGCCATGTGCAAAGCCGAGCTGTCCGCCTCCTGTCGGCTGAGACTCATGCTCAGCTGCTCGGATTCTCCTTTCCTTCTGACCAGAGCAGCATTCAGACGCTCGTTCCTGGCTTTCAGACGCTCCAGACACCTGCTCAGAGAAAACACACCTATCAGAGGAGATCCAGCATTCAAACGTTATTCAATAATAAGGGTTAAGCGGTCAATGAAATAAGCAAATTGTACAAAATTTCCTGGCTTAAAGTTTTGATTTATTTACCCAGACTATTTTGTAAAGAGGGTCAAAATGATTTTAACCTGAGATTTAAAGGCAACAGGGGTACATATTTAAAAAGTTTTGAGAATGACTCAAATTTTACAAAGTTTGCTTTTAAACTGCTTTTAGATCTTTTGTTTCAGTTGTTTCTGTGATGTACTGAAATATAATTATAAGCTCTTCATAACATTTCGAAGGCTTTTATCGACAATTACATGACATTTATGCAAAGAGTCAGTATTTGCAGTGTTGGTCCTTCTTTTTCAGGACC